>VZQC01013012.1:125390-136080 GCA_009823505.1 Rhizomys pruinosus | reverse complement strand
TTTTGGTTAACTGGGCTAGAGGTCTGTCTATCTTGTTTATTCTCTCAAAGAACCAACTTTTGGATTCATTGATTTTTTTGTGTGTGTTGTTTTCTTTGTTTCTATTTCATTGATTTCTGCTGATTTTTGTCATTTCTTCCTGTCTGTTGTGTTTAGGGTTCCTTTGTTGTTGTCTTTCGAGGGTTTTTAGCTGCAGAGTTAACTCATTTATTTGTGCCCTTTCTGTTTTTCTAATGTAGGCACCCAGGGCTATAAACTTCCCTCTTAGGTCTGCTTTTAAGGTGTCCCATAGGTTTTGTTGTGTTGTACTCTCGTTGTCATTTAGTTCCAGAAATGCTTTATTTCTTTCTTTATTTCTTCCTTGACCCATTCTTTGTTCAGGAGTGTGTTGTTTAGTCTCCATGTGTTCCTGTAGGTAGTAGGGCTTCTCCTGGTGTTGATATTGAGCTTTATTGCATTGTGGTCTGATAGAATGCATGAAATTATTTCAATTTTTTGTATTTGTTGAGGTTTTTTTCTGTGTTCCAGTATGTGGTCAATTTTGGAGAATGTTCTGTGGGGTGCTAAGTAGAAAGTGTATTCTCTGGTGCTTAGGTGGAATATTCAGTAGATGTCAGTGAGGTCCATTTGCTATATTGTATTGTTCAGTTCAAATGTCTCTCTGTTTATTCTTTGTCTGGTTGGTCTGTCCAAGGAGCTCAGTGGGATATTGAAGTCCCCTACTATTAGTGTGCTGTGGTTGATCTGTGCCTTGAGGTCCTGCAGAGTTGTGTCTATAAATATTGGTGCACTGGAGTTTCGTGCATATATATCCATGATTGTGAATTCTTCATGGTTAATTTTCCCTTTAATGAGGATGTAATGGCCCTCTTTGTATCTTCTGATTGCTTCTACTTTGAAGTCTATTTTGTCTGATATTAAAATAGCAACTCCTGCTTTCCTTTTTAATACCCTTTGCTTGGAATATTTTTTTCCATCCTTTCACTTTCAGTTGCCACCTATCCTTGAGGGTGAGATGGATTTCTTGTAGATAGCATATAGATGGATTCTGTTTCCTAATCCATTCTCCTAGTCCATGACTTTTGATTGGGGAGTTTAGTCCATTAATATTTAAGGTAATAATTGAGAGATGCTTTGCTTCCTTTCCCCTTATCATCCATTTACATTTTGGTCTAGGTTTCTACTTTTGCAGTTGTGCTTTTAATAATTTCCCTTTCCAGGTGCCTGAAGATAGCTGTTCCTCTTCTCTGCCCTTTGAATTGCTTCAAGTATTCTCTGAAGGTTTGGTTTTCTGGACATGTATTCTTTCATCTTGTCTATGTCATGGAAGATTTTTCTCTCTTTCCTTCAACTAAAACTGACATTTTTGCTGGGTATAGTAACTTGGGTTGGCATTTATAGTTGTTTAGCACTGGGTATGCTTTGGTCCATGTTCTTCTTGCTTTCATAGTTTGCTATGAACAACTCAGCTGGTCTGGGCCTGGCCACTGCTGTGTGCCTGGAGGGCCTAGCTTCTCCTTCCCACAATCCCCTACCAGACATGGTGCAGTCTCTGCAGCTCAGCTGGTGTGTCCCCAGCCGCTGCTGTGTCCCCTGGTTTGCAAGTATTTTATCGAGAATTTTTGCATCTGAGTTCATTAATGAGATGGGTCTCGAGAGATTTTTTGGTTGCATCCTTGCCTGGTTTTAGTATTAGAGTGATGCTGGCTTCATAGAAGGAATTTGGGAGATTTCCTTCTGCTTGTATCCTTCTGAACAATTTTAGTAATAATGGTTGTAAGTCTTCTTTAAATGTTTTATAGAATTCTTCTGTGAAACCATCTGGTCCTGGGTTTGTTGTTTGTTTTTTTTTTAGTTTGGAGGTCTCTTATTACATTTTCAACTTCTTCATATATTATGGGTCTGTTTAAGCTGTCAATCTCCTCTTGGTTTAGCTTTCATGATTCCCCAGATTGCAGATATTCAACCATTTCTCTTAGTGTGGGGTCCTGCCCCACATGGCAGTTGGGGGGGATGGATGAGTGTGCTGTCTGCACAGCCTCCAGCCTCCCAGAACCCAGAGATAATCAGACAGACAGGGAGCCAGTCAAAGCAGGAACTCGTTTATTGGGGAAGAAGCACTTGCTTAAAAAAGGATAGCTGTCTGCGTCAAAGGCTTGTGGTTTAAGTGGGGAGGGCTGGGCGGCCAATGGGTACAAAGGTCGCCCTATCACTAGCATAGCATGTCTGGTCAGAGCCAGTAAGATGATTACACCTTGTCTGATCATGCCAAGGCCACCTGCATGGAAGCCCTTTCGACCACTGAGGAGAGTTTCAAAACAACCTTACTTCCTTCCTCCCTGACTTCCCTTTGGAGCCATCTTGAGCGCCTGTCCCTCAGCCTCAGGCCCATCATCTTAGGTTTTCAAATTTAGTAGAGTATAAGTTTTTGAAGTATTCTTGTATGACTGTCTGGATCTTTTCACTGTCTGTTGTGATATTTCCCCTTTCATCATGAATTCTATTGATTTGGGGTTGCTCTTTTTTCTTTTGGTTAACTGGGCTAGGGGTCTGTCTATCTTCTTTATTCTCTCAAAGAACCAACTTTTGGATTCATTGATTTTTTTTATTGTTTTCTTTCTTTCTATTTCATTAATTTCTGCTCTGATTTTTTGTTATTTCTTCCTGTCTGTTGTGTTTAGGGTTTATTTGTTGTTGTCTTTCGAGTGTTTTTAGCTGCAGTGTTAGCTCATTTATCTGTGCTCTTTCTGTTTTTTTTTTAATGTACGCACTCAGGGCTATAAACTTCCCTCTTAGGACTGCTTTTAAAGTGTCCCATAGGTTTTGTTGTGTCGTACTGTCCTTGTCATTTAGTTCCGGGAATGCTTTTATCTCTTTCTTTATTTCCTCCTTGACCCAGTCATTGATCAGGAGTATGTTGTTTAGTCTCCATGTATTCATGTACTTAGCAGGGCTTATCCTGGTGTTGATATTGAGCTTTATTGTACTATGGTCTGATAGAATGCATGAAATTATTTCAATTTTTTTGTATGTGTTGAGGTTCTTTTCTGTGTCCAAGTATGTGGTCAATTTTTGAGAATGTGGGGTGCTGAGTAGAAAGTATATTCTCTGGTGCTTGGGTGGAATATTCAGAAGATGTCTGTGAGGTCCATTTCCTTTATTGTATTGTTCAGTTCAGATGTATCTCTGTTTACTCTTTGCCCAGTTGATCTGTCCAAAGGACTGAGTTGGGTATTGAAGTGCCCTACTATGAGTGTGCTGGGGTTAATCTGTGCCTTGATGTCCTGTAGAGTTGTATTTACAAAGGTTGGTGCACCGGAGTGTGGTGCATATATATTCATGATTGTGAAGTATTCATGGTTAATTTTCCCTTTGATAAGAATATAAGGGCCCTCTTTGACTCTTCTACTTGCTTCTACTTTGAAGCCTATTTTGTCTGATATTAAGATAGCTACTCCTGCTTTCTTTTTAGTACCATTTGCTTGGAATATTTTTTCCATCCTTTCACTTAAAGTTGATGCCTATCCTTAGGGGTGAGATGGGTTTCTTGTAGACAGCATATTGATGGATTCTGTTTCCTAATCCATTCTCCCAGTCTATGCCTTTTGTTTGGGGAGTTTAGCCCATTAATATTTAAGGTTATAATTGAGAGGTATGTGTTTGTTTCCTTTCACCTTATTTTCCATTTGCATTTTTAGTGTAGGTTTCTACTTCTGCAGTTCTGTTTTTATTCTCTCCTCTTTCCTTTGAATTGCTTCAAGTATTCTCTGAAGGGTTGGTTTTTGAAACATGCATTCGTTCATCTTTTTTATGTCATGGAAGATTTTTCTCCTTCCTCAACTAGAATCGACATTTTTGCTAGGTTGGCATTTATAGTTGTTCAGCACTGGGAATGCTTTGGTCCACATTCTTCTTGCTTTCATAATTTGTGCTGAAAAGTCAGCTATAATTCTGATACGTTTTCCCTTATATGTAACTTGTTGTTTTTCTCTTGTGGCTTTCAGAATTTTGTCTTTGTTTTGGGTGTCTAGCATTTTAACTATGATATGGTGGGGGGTTCTTTTCTGGTCTAGTCTATTTGGTGTTCTACTTCCTTCTTGTATTTGTAGCAGTTTGTCTTTTATTAATTTGGGGAAATTTTCCTCTATTATTCTGTTTACAATCTGATCAATACCATTCTCTTGGGATTCTTCTCCTTCCTCTATCCCTATGATGCAGAGGTTTGATCTTTTCATAGTGTCCCACATTTCCTGGTTGTTCCACTTTTGTGTATTTTTTAAATTTTCATAGTCTTTGCTTGAGCTTTTTAGCTGTTCTGTGCTGTCTTCTAGGTCTGATATTCTTTTTTTCTGCTTCCTCCATTCTGCTTCTGAGGCTTTTTTCCATTCTTTCCTCTTGATTGGATGACTGTTCAATTTCCTTTTTCATTTCTTCCTGTGTTTTCTTTACTATTTCCATTTCCTTTTGGAGCTTCTCAATCTTTTCTTGTAGCTCATTGGTTTCCTTTTTCCTTTCAGCATGGGATCTTTTCAGTGTTTTCCACTTCCTTCTGGAGTTTGCCTTTTTTTCCCTCTAGCTCTTTCCAGAATCTGTCATTTTCTCCTTTTAGTTCTTTCCAAAGTTTGTCCTTGTCTTCCTCTAGGTCCTTTCTGAGTTTTTCATTCTCTCCCCTTAGTTTTATGATTTCTTTTAATATATCTGTGATTGTTATTTTGGGATCTGTGTCCTGGGTTACCTCTAGGGATAGTCCATTGTAGGAGTCCTCCACTGGCTCCCTACAGTTTGGTGTGGAGTTATTCTTTGCTTTACCCATATTGTTCTTTCATTGTGCTCTCAGCATGTGCTTAGCCTTTTGCCTGTATTCTGATGTGAATCTTGAATGCCTCTTCACCTTGTTGAAGGATTGCTTTCCTTGATTCCTTTGGGTGTCTTTGTTATATTCTCCTTATGAATGGAGTGTTGACTTGTCTAGGTTTTAGGCTTTCCAATTGGGTTGCTTGCTTATCCTGCGTGCCGGTCCACACACACTCCATCCCCCAGCTGCTCAGGCAGCACCTAATCTGCCCCCAACTGCTTAGGCAGCAGTCTGTGTTCAAACCTCAGTTCCTACCTCCCAGAGCCCTCTGGGCTGACCTGCTGGTCCACATGACCTGCAGGTCCACACACCAAATTTTTATTCTTTATAAATCCCTAATACAATATAGATATAGATGGTAAATAAATATGATAGATAAGTAGGAATATAGATTGTAAATGAGTAGATAGACATTACAGATGATAGATAGATTTACATGATAGAGTATATTAAATAGAGAGAGAGATGACACAGAAGGAATCTGAAGCAATCCTATTTCCTAACAGTCAGCTTACATCTCCTGGTTCACAGTTCATCACTCAGGTAGCACAAGGCAGGAACTCAGGGCAGGACCCTGGAGGCAGGAGCTGAAGCACAGGCCATGGAGGAATGCTGTCCACTGGCTTGCTCTCCCACTGGCTTGCTCTCTGGCTCATGCCCAGCCTGCCTTCTTATACTGTCACTGCTCAACAATCAAGACAATACACCACAGGTGTGGCCACAGACCAATCCAATGGAGCAAATTCGGCAGTTCCAAGACAAAACAGAGACCAGAGAGGCTTTGCCTTTTGAGAGACAAGCTGACCTACCCGAAGGGCACTTTGCTTCTGAATAGTACTCCCTGAAGCTCCTTGAGCAGACCTGCTCTGCATGGATGAATGGAGAAAGGACTTTTCAGAAGTGCCATGGTCAGAATTCTCAGAGTGGATTGTGGTTCTCTGGGTGCTCCTAGGACTTAAGCCTTCATGAAAATGAGTCCCAAGATATGACCCCTTCTTTATCCATGGCACATCCCATGAATCAGAGGCCCTTATCAAGATCATTTCCAATATAAGGAAACTTTTCTCTCCACATTGGCTATTACCTACCAGAAATTGTTCTAAGTCCTAACACCGTTAAATATGCTTGCCTCCCACAGTTCCATTCCTTGTGCATATCTCTCCAATCTGATGACCCACATCAATGTTAGTGATAGCATTGAGAGGCTATAAAGGACTCACCCTCAAGGTAACCTCCCATAGACACTCACACCATCTGCCCTTAAGCCATTTCTCCAGTGTTACCATTTCTATCCTGATTGACTTGATATTTCAATAGCCAAGAAACACAAACAATAAGAAATACCACATAGATTGCACCAGAAAAATCTAATCGAAATCCAAAATGAATACATCACTCAGAAAAGAGAACTCTTCAGAAAACAGGCCAAGAGTTGTCGCAGTAAGAGCTCTATTGCAGCTGTGCCAAAAGCTGCTCAGCAAAATCTGCTGAATAATCCAGAGCAAAATTCTTCAGTTACCTTTATTTCTGTGCATGAAGTAAACAGCATATTTAAATCTAACCATAATAGCAATAAATCTGTTGTCTGTAGACCTCCAGTAACAGAATAGAAAGCTAAAATATTTAGTTAAAGGAATTTTATGATTATGTTCTGATTTTATCTGAAGTTTTTATTTCTGTCAATAGCATGATCATTAGTGGTTTGGGTTTTTAAGTTTATTTTGTGTTATTTTGTTTGATTTGAGGAAATCTATGTTGTCTACACTATCCTCAAACTCATGGTCCTCCGGCGTCAACCTCCAGAGTAGTTGAGATAATGGGCATGCACCCTCAACTATGTTAGATTTCTTGGTTTTTACCAGTATGGAGGACTGAATCTAAATTCTCACATATAGCAGAAAAGGCTCCACCACTGAACTCTATCTCCAGACTTCTTCCTTTCTTCCTTTCTTCCTTCCTTCCTTCCTTCTTTCCTTCCTTCCTTTCTTTGTCTGTGTCTTTATTTTATTTCTTTTTCCTTTTTTGAACTCACTGTATAGCTCAGGAAGGCCATTAGAGTTCTTAAAGAGGACAGTTTGTCAGATGGAAGACTGTATATTTGCAGGAAAATTGATACCTCAAAGAAGTATAGGTCAAGGCCAGCCTGGTCTACAGAGTGAGTTCCATGCCATTTGGGGCTAGAGGGAGACCCTGTCTCAAAAAGGCCAAAAAAAGAAGAAGAAGAAGAAGAAGAAGAAGAAGAAGAAGAAGAAGAAGAAGAAGGAGGAGGAGGAGGAGGAGGAGGAGGAGGAGGAGGAGGAGGAGGAGGAGGAGGAGAGCATATCAATAGACTGACATTGTGGCTTCATTGCTACGATGAACTGGATCTGGAACCGTGACTGAAATAGACCGTTTCTCCCCTAAATTGCGGCAGTGGCAGGAGTTTGAGGGGGCTGGTCACATCTCCCACACAATCAGGAACAAGATACAGCATATCCATGTGTGTGCTCAGATCATCTCTGTACTCTCACACAGTTGGGGATTCCCTACCTAGGGAGTGGTGCCACCCAGAGTGGGCAGGTTTTCCCACCTCAATTAATGTAATTAAGACAGATTGGGAGAATGGTAAGTATTACTTTTCCCTGAAGACCTGAATAAGAATGATAAATGTTGGAATGAACCATTAGCAATAACTTTTGAGTCCACTTCCAAAACAAAGTCATCTACACAGTTTATTGGACTATCTCTGCTACGGAACTCACATGGTACTAGGTCACATGTGTGCTGAAATACATTCACTCAGCAAGTCTGTGCTGTTCTTATCTCCAACCTAAAGCACTTAAATGAAATGGGTCCTTTTATATCTGGGAACGTCAACATAGGCTCTTCTCTAGATTACACTGTGACAACAGTGAACAGATGCTGCTTCTGATGCACACTGGCATGGTATGTTATCCTCCAGGAAAATACAGGATCTACTTCCTAATAATCAGTGTTCTCCAGGGCAACTGCTCAGATACTTTATAGCCTTCCATCTTCTGCTTCTCAAGATAAGAAAATATAGAAATATAAGTAAATAATTAGTCTTATGACACTGGACTCACTAAATTGGTGATAACATGATCCACAGTCTAAGGAAGGAAGAAAAGCAACTAGAATACAAAGCCTGAGATTTGTCTTCACCTTCAAAGCTGGTCAACTTTGGTCTTTTAAGCTGTTTGACCTTCCATCTATAATAGATTTTCATCTATAAAATTTAGCAGTAATATATAATGGGAAATTAACTGTAAAATGTCAAGTCCAATGCTTTCACATAGCAGGACCTTAATAATAAATGTCATAAAAAATTTTAGAAAAGAAAAATCAATTCAATTAATCAAGACATTTCCTATGATCACTAGTTTTCCAGAACTTTTTATTACCTTATTGAGACAGGGTTTCCCTGTAGCCCCAGCTGGCCTGGAATTGCTATGTAGACCAGGCTAGCCTTGAACTCACAGAGATCCTCCTGCCTCTGCTTCCCAAGTGCTGAGATTAAAGGCATGCCCCACCATGTCTGGATTATTATTTTTGTTTTATGTGTATGAATGTATTGCCTACATGTGTGTAAGTGCCCTGTGTTGAGCAATGTCCATGGAGGTCAGAAAAGGGCATTGGATCCCCTGGACCTAGAGTTAGAGATTGCTGTTAGCACCATGTAGGTGCTGGAAATCAAACCCAGGTCCTCTGCAAGAGCAGCCAGTGCTCCTAACTGCTGAGGCATCTCTCCAGCCCTGAAGTTTATATAGTTTTAAATAGGAGAAAATTTTCAAGTTACAGAACCCTTTCCCCCAGAACAAATTTAGGGGGATCACTTTTTTACAATGAGACAAATGTGTTCTCTGTGATTAGTCATGTCAATTCCTACTGCACTAATAGCCAATGGAAACAAAAAGATAGCACACCTTGCGTTCTTTTGGAATGCAAAATGGTTCCTGCTACTTTAATACATAAAAAGTTAAATTCATATATCTATCATGAAAATATTAGAAGAAATAGCTTTCTGTCCTCTTTCATGACTCATGAGTTGTTTTGCTAGCAGTCTATCCTTACTTATTACCCAGTATCACCCTCTATCAGTCTCCTTTCTAAATTTTTTAACTTGACCCACACTTAAACCCTCCCTCCCCCACCTACCCAAACACACACACATTCTAGGCTAGGATCCACATAAAAGGGAGGACATATGGGTTCTTTTGTTTTCTTTGTGAGTTTGGGTGACCTCACTTAACAACATACTTTCCAGGTCCATCCCTTTTCCTGTAACTTCATGATTTTATTTTTCTTTATGGGTGAATAATATTTCATTGTCTTTATAAACTAAATTTTCACTTGGATTTTCTTTTGACCACAGAGTATTTAATTTTTAACAGCATTAGTGTTTATAGAATATATTTCCTGAACACTGGAACTCATTATTATGGTCTGCAAGCCATTCACAAGAAGCATTCAATATTTTTTCCTAGTGTTTATCAATCAGTTTAGGAAATATTTATGAAATAGCTCTTATATATGAAGAAGACACTATTAGTGTCTAGAAATTAAATCTTTCAACCCTTGTACGTGGATGGCTACTACTCAGAATGCCTTTCTTTGTCATCTTCTGACTAACTCCTGATCTGAGCTCCTTTCCCACAGAAGGTCCATCCAACACTATTTTGTGCAGCTGGACACCACCTGGCACACAGTTCTCAGGATTTGCATTTATGAAATTAATACATAGATAAACTGTCCTATTATTAAATTACTTCACCTAAAAAATTTCAAAAGCAGTTTTAATTCTAAATTAAAATATATTTTGGTAGCCAGGCACACACACGCCTTTAATTCCAGCACTTGGGAGGAAGAGGCAGGCAGATCTCTGTTAGATGACACCCAGGGCGAGAACTTGTCTCAAAAAAAAAAATCCGCTTTTTTGTTCCAATGATTTCAGCTTTAAAATATTGACAATTTTATTACTTTAAGAATATGTTTATAATTGTATTTTATTTTATTTTGAGTTTTTAATTTTTTGCCAGTTTCATACCTGAACACTATATTAACATCATCCCCAACTCTACCCACATTGCGCTTCCACTCACTCTGAACTTCATGACCTCTCCCTTGACTATCATGTTTACATATACATACACTTGTGTGTGTGTGCGTGTGTGTGATGCACTGAGTCCATTTAGAAGTGCTCATGTGTTCATGTGTTTAGAGCCGACCATATGGGATTGGCTTGCCCCTCAGGGAGCTCATCACTATGATAAACTGATCCTCTTCCCCACAGCAGCCTGTGATCGCCTCTTCACCTAGAAGTGGGACCTTATGAAATGTCACAATCCACACTGACATGTCAACTTGTGTTGTCATTATGCAGATCTTGTTTAGGAAACCCTACTGATGAGATTTTATGGTGCAGCTTCCCTGTCCTGTCTAGAATATACTGTCTAAGAGCAGGAGTTGTGATCCTCTGGTTCTTACAAGCATTCCTTCCCTCTCTTCTGCTATGTAATTGCATTTTTAAATTTTCTCTTCTGACTTCTTACCATTGGTCATAAATTTCAAGTACACGTGGTATAGTCTTAATTGTATATGAAGCAATACTTTGCAGGAGTTGTTTTTTTTTTTTAATTTCTGTATGTGTATGAATGTACTGTCTGCATGCAAGTTTGTGCACCCGTGACGTGCAATGCCGTGGAGGTCAGAAGAGGGTATCGGATTCCCCTGGAACTGGAGTTCTCCTGGAATTGGAGTTTCAGACGGTTCTCGGCCGCCATGTGGGTGCTGGGGATCGAACCCGGGTCCTCTGCAAGAGCGGTGGGCGCTCTTAAC
>VZQC01013012.1:24323-123553 GCA_009823505.1 Rhizomys pruinosus | reverse complement strand
GTCAAGAAGAGGAGGAAGAAGAAATTGAGGTGGACAAGAAGGGGAAAAGAAATAACAGGGAAAGAGATGGTTAGAAAGGAAAAGAGGAGAAAGGAGGGAGGGACAGAGAAAGGAAGGGACTGAGGGAAGGATGGAGGGACAAAGGGAGAAAAAGCAAGAAAGAGTAATAATTAAATGGAAATGGGGGAAAAGAAAATTGTCTAAGAGAAGAAACACCTAACGACCTGAACTACAGCATGTCTTGGCTGACGAATAAGTCTGCACAATTGATGATCTGGATCCCTTTTGGAACCAGGCTGTGGTTGTTGTTGACTAAATACTTCTTAATGGTATGCAGGGGCTTTTACATGGTTACAGGTAGTCCTTGCAATAACTCCATGACACCATTGCTATTACTAGCCATAGAGAAGACCCGGCGTTGAAAGAGCACTAACTTATCACAGAGTTGTCCCTTAACAAGGTTCAGTGCCACTCCTCAAGCCAACACTGGACTCAGAGGACCAGTGATCACATCATGCTGTGTAATATTAATATATATATATATATATATGTATATATGGCTTATCACACATCTTTTGGTTTGTATTTTTATTCAGGTTGATCCAAAGCTGTCATAGTAAAACATTGTGGAATAATTGGGTGCCTAGACCAAGAGTGTCAATTAAAATATGCTTCACAAGATAAGTTATTTTTGCTTTGAAATTAAAACCTACCTATGTGTTTACCTATCCATGGCATTATTTTCAAATGTTATTTAGGAGCTCACTGGTGCCTAGTGTTCACTTTTTGTGCTGGTACCCAAAGACAAAGGCTTTCTTAAGTGAAATTGTAATGCACAGTAAGTACATATTTCAGTTCAGACTCAAAACATGTGAGCAATACATCACTGCTCTTACATAACTGGCTTTCAGCTGTGCTTTTTGCCCCCATTCCATCATGCACAGTCAACCATTACTGCAGATAATGTGGGGTCCTCCAACATCAGGGCCATAACACCTTCATGGTATTTCTGTCATGTAGCATCACTGGAAGGGATTAAGGAAGGGAAATATCTAGTACCTGAATGTCATGAGAAATGCATGCTAGCTTCTGGGAGTCTTGGATCAGCAAAACACATGGCTTACACACTCATTCCTTCATTTACAACCATAAGCACAGTCTCTCTCTCTCTCTCTCTCTCTCTCTCTCTCTCTCTGAACCTAAAATATTTCCTGTTAAAACACCAAGGAGCCTTTCATCTATACCATTCCCTCTACCAGTTACATAATGATATCATAAGATCTTGTTCTTGTTCTCATTAGGAGATATGAAGGCTCTCTTAGGTGTCTGTTATTCGCCCAGTGTACATCCCACTTCCTAACTTTGTTAACATAAAACCTCATACCCATTTCCAGGAATGTGTGTGTCTGTGTGTCTGTGTATCTGTTTCTAAATCCCATATATATATGTTTGCATTTATGTCTACTGTTCTAATTAAGACACTTGACTCTTCTATTTTTAAAAATAAGAGACAAATAGAAGTGAAAGAAAATATTTCTACAATGTGGTAATGACTTCTGAAAACCATAAATTGAATTATTGCAAGTTAATCGTATGCTTTGAGGTTATTTAGAACTATGTGCTCAATCTGTTTTCCAACTGTACACTCAACTTGTTTAAATTTAACTGGCCTTTAAGAAAAACAATGTATCAATCTTCCAATGCTTTGGCCTCTTGATGTAATTCGTCCTTGGAAGCTAAACAGAGCATATAGCTTTAATCTTGTGCCATGTTCCCTATTGTAACTTGGTTATGCTCATGACTAAGAACAATGTATCTATGTGTGAGATTTGGCAATTGGACCTACGACCACAACTGAAAGCAGAGATCATTGAAAGCAATGTATCCTACACAAGCCTGGAAATAACACATGGCCATAAATTGATGCTGTCTGTTTGTGCCTTTGTATGCTGATCTGGATCAGTAGAGTTAGAAAAATAACTCCTTCACTTGTAAACTCTGGTTATAGATTCTTGGAAAAACAAAGTCCCTCATTCCTTCCTGATACCCTCATTGATGCATATTGTTCATTATATATAAGAGGAGGTCCTTTGTTCCTCAGAACAGACTGGGCTCATTCTTGGTTAAACCATTCCAAGAGTTAGTTTCATTTATGTGACAACTCCATAACAAAATCCAAAGCAATCATCAATACCAGATTCTGAGACGAGACCATCAACAAACAGAATGAAAAACTCAGAAACTGATTCCATTCCTCTGCAGCCTGAACATGTTCCATCTACCCACCTCCATTCTGTCCCCCTGTTAGCCTTGAGCCCAGGCCCACTCCACTTCCTCTGCCTATCTTGCAGGCTTGGACTAGCTAAACTCCACAGGAAACCCCTACTCTCACTTTCCCCTGGCCCCTGATCTGCCTGTCATGGACCCTGGTAAGTCAGACCGCATTGACTGCATCTCTCTCTATTCCATTCTCCTGCAGCCTGAACACTCCCACTCTACCAAGCCCCACCCTGTTCCCCTGCCAGCCGTGCCACTCCTGCTCCTCTGTCTCAGATCTTTGGACTAGCTTCCTAATTGGGGAACTTAAGTCCTCTAGTCTAGTTCCTTAAGACCCTCCACAGGCAGTCCCCACCTTCCCCTGGACTCCTGATCTCCCTGACAGAGCAGCCTTCCTAATATACTGACCAGTCCACCTACCACCCTGAGCCATCCACTACCTGGACCAGCCTACTACCTGCAAGAATCTGAAGCACTCACTAACTAATTTTTCATACCTAAGCAAAAAGCCACAAAGCTACATAAATAATATAAACAAAACCAAAGTTCAAACAAAGGCAGAATAGAATTTTCTTCCAAACAGAGCCAACACAAAATATCCATTTGCCCAAACAGCAACGCAAAAACACAAATAATATGATGTGGAAAAACTTAGTTAAGGATGGGTAGCGTTCCTAAGCCAATGGTACCTACTTGGCCACACCTATGGGGTGGAGTGTAGTGAGGAAAAGATTTAGGATTTGACCCTGAGAATTGAGTCATGATGGATATTTAAGCAGACATGTTGGAATAAAATCTCTCTCTGCATTTGAACCTCTACCTGCATACACGTGGTGTGCTTTCCTGCGTGTATTTTCCACATGGGTCGTCCCAGGATTAAGTGGGCCCTGCCACAAATCTCGGCGCCGTCACCACAATATGAAAACTCAAGAGAGCATGTCCCCAACAAAACCCACCAGTCCTACAAAAATGTACTACAATGAGAACTATCTTGAGGAACCCAACAGTGCAGAATTTAAAAAAGCAATCATAAACATAATTAAAGAACTTAAAGAAAACACAACTCAATGAACTCAAAGAAGATAGGCATAATCTTGTGATGGAAGCTCAATAAAATACAAATGAAATAACAAAAACAGTTTGGGACTTAAAATGTGAATTTACAAAACAGATAAAAAATTTAAAGAAAACCCAAACTGACATGAACATGGAATTGAAAAACTCAATAAGGCAATTGGAAAACCAGGTGAAAGTTTCATAAGTAGAATGAATGAAATGGAAAACAGAATATCAAGACTGGATGACAAGGTTGAAAATCTGGACTCCTTAAATGAAGACTATGTAAACTTTAAGAAAACACAGGAATAGAATACACAGGAAATGTGAGACAACATGAAAAGACCAAATCTATGGTTCATATGCATATAAGATGGACAAGAATCTTAAGCCAATGGCATTGACCAGATCTTCAAATGAGCTTATAAAAGAAAACTTCCCTAAATTAAGGAAAGGCCTATGTCCTAGTTTGTCTTCCATTGCTGTGACAAAACACTCTGATTGACACCAACTTGGGGAGGAAAGGGTTTATTCAGCTTACATCTCCTGGGTCACAGTTCTTTACTTAGGGAGCTCAAGACAGGAACTCAGGTCAGGAACCTGGAGGCAGGAGCTGAAGCACAGGCCATGTTCACCGGCTTGCTTGCTCTCTACTGGCTTGCTCTCTGGCTCATGCGCAGCCTGCCTTCTTATACTGTCACTGCTCAACAATCAAGACAATACACCACAGATGTGGCCACAGGCCAATCCAATGGAGCCAATTCCCCAACCGAGGCTCCCTCAACCCAGGTGTGTCAAGTTGACACCAAAGCTATCCAGCACAATTGACCCCTTGTCAACTTGACACACAAACACATCACTATTAAACCACCTTTCCAGTTCTTATCCCCAAAGTATGATGTTAACACTAATCACAACCTAAGACAGTACATCCTTAAAAGCCCCACAGTCCTTAAAATGTCCAAACACTTAAAAGTCCAGTCTATTAAAAGTCTCTTAACTGTGGGCTGCTGTAAAATCCAAAACAAGTACTGTCTTATTTCAAAGGGAAGAATCAGGCACTCTCAAACAAAACCTAAGTCCAGCAAGTAGCTCAAGGCTGGACACCTGGGATTCACTCACGATCTTCTGGGCTCCAAAGGGTCTCGGCAGCTCCCCCTCTCCGACTCTGCCGTCCGTGGCACACTCATCTCGCAGGCCCAGGCCGACTCCATTCTACACCTACCGCTGCTCTTGGTGGTCGTCCCAGGGTACCGGCATCTCCAAAAAGCTGGGGTCGCTACTGAAACTGAGGCAGCACCTTCACCAATGGTCTCTTCTGACCTCTCCTGGTGCAAAGCCTCAGCTTCTCTCCATGACCCCTGCAATCCTGGGGTCTTCACAGCAACCGAGGTGCACTTCCACCAATGGTCTTTCCTGACCTCTCACAGTGCCAAGCCTCGGCTGCTCTCTGTGACCCCCTCAAATTTCAACACCGGAACCATATAGGAGACTCTTACACGTTACCAAGTCCGGCTTCTGGCTCGAGATGGAGGCTCAGGCCCTTTCTGGGTCACAGCTTCTGTGTGCTGACCTTGAAGATATTCTCCCCAGAAGATTTCACCTCAGTGATGCTGGTCTCTTGTTACTTACAGCTGATTTTTCAGCCCCAGCTAACCAGCATCAATTGCCCCAGTACCACAAAAGTTTCACTTCAGGTTCTGGTCTCTTGTTACTTACAGCTGATTCTCCACAGCCCCAGCTGACCAGAACCCACAGATTACACAGTCCTGATGATCTCTGCTCTCCTTTGAAACTAGAAACTTCACAAGCCAGGCCTCCATCTTCTACAACTCCTTCAGCAAAACTGCTCCAAGCTCCACAGCAACAATCTTTAGGCATTCAATGATCTTCCCAGCCCAAAGTTCCAAACGCCTCCACAATCCTTCCCCAAAACACCAAGGTCAGGTCTGTCACAGCAATACCCCACTCTTCTGGTACCAATTTCTGTTCTAGTTTGTCTTCCATTGCTGTGACAAAACACTCTGACCGACACCAACTTGGGGAGGAAAGGGTTTATTCAGCTTACATCTCCTGGGTCACAGTTCATCACTTAGGGAGCCCAAGGCAGGAACTCAGGGCAGGAACCTGGAGGCCATGGAGGACTGCTGTTCACTGGCTTGCTCTCTACTGGCTTGCTCTCTGGCTCATGCCCAGCCTGCCTTCTTATACTGTCACTGCTCAACAATCAAGACAATACACCACAGATGTGGCCACAGGCCAATCCAATGGAGCCAATTCCCCAACCGAGGCTCCCTCAACCCAGGTGTGTCAACTTGACACCAAAGTTATCCAGCACAGTGTACCTACACAGATTCAAGAAGCATATAGAATACCAATTAGACAGTAACAGGACAAAAATTCCTCATGGCATACCATACTAAAAATACTAAATGTATGGAACAAACAGAGGAGAATGAAAGCTGCTGTAGAAAAACAATTTACATGTAAAAGAAAACCCATCACAATTACAGCTGACTTTTCTGTTGTTTTTGTTTTGTTTTGTTTTGGGTTTTGAGATGTGGTCTCATTGTGGCCCCAGCTGGCCTAAAACTCACTGGAGACTGGGTTGACCTTGAACACACAGAGATCCACCTGCCCCTGCCTCCAGAGTGCTGGGATTAAAGGTATATACCATCATGCCCACCTACAGCTGAAGTTTCAGTGCAAACTATGATATCCAGAACAGCCTGGAACAAAGAACTCCCACTTCTAAGTGACCATGTTTGCCAACCCTAAATACTTTACCCAGAAAAACTATCTATAATAATCAAAGTGGAAAAGAAAATTTTCTATCACACAAATAGGCTGAAAGAATTCATGTCCACCAAACCAGCCCTACAGCAAAAAATCCAAAACAATACAGATTCGAAGATAAGAATGAGTATATCCAAGAAGTTACAGAAAGAAAACAAAGAAAGTTATGATAACAGAAACACAAAGTAGGACCACAAACAAGTTAACTTGGGAGTAACCAATGAACATCTTTCAATATTAACTCTGAATATCAAAGGCCTCAACTCTCCTGTCAAAAGACACAGGCTAGGGCTGGAGAGATAGCCTAGTGGTTAAGAGCGCCGACTGCTCTCGCAGAGGACCCGGGTTTGATCCCCAGCACCTGCATGGCAGCTGAGAACTGTCTGTAACTCCAATTCCAGGAGAACTCCAGTTCCAGGGGAATCCAACATCCTCTTCTGTCCTCTGCAGCATTGCACGACATGAGTGCACAAGCCTACATGCAGACAGTACATTCATACACATAAAATAAATAAATAAATAAAATTTTTAAAAAAGAAACAGGCTAGTAGAATAGATTAAGAAAGACTATCCAGCCGGGCATGGTGGTGGCATACCTTTAATCCTAGCACTTGGAAGGCAGAGGCAGGTGGATCTCTGTGAGCTCAAGTCCAGCCTGGTCTACAGAGTGAGTTTCAGGATATCTGGGGACTACAGGGAGATCCTGTCTCAAAAATACCAAAAAAAAAGAAAGACAAAAGAAAGAATATCCACATTTCTGTTATCTTCAAGAAACTCATCCTACCTTCAAGGATAGGTACAACCTAAGGGTGAAAGGATGGAAAAAGTACTCCTAGAAAATTACTCTAAGAAGCAAATAAGTGTTGCAATTCTATGTCTGACAAAATATACTTCAAATTAATCAGAAGAGATAAAGAGAATCACTTAATTCTAATCAAAGGAACAATTGATCAAGAAGATATCACAATCATGAACATATATGCACTAAACTCTGTTGCACACGATTTCACAAAAACAGTACTATAGGTCTATAAAATACAGATTAACACCAACAGTAATAGTAGCTGAATTCGATACTCCACTATCTCCAATACATAGGACAATTGGACAAAGAATATATTTTCTATTCAGCAGCCATGCAAAGGTCTCTAAAATTGACCGCATTCTGGGACAAAAAACATACTGCAACAAATACCAAAAACATGAAACAATTCCATGCATTCTATCAGACTACATTGCAAAAAAGCTTGTACTCAACAGCAAAAGAAGTTCTAGTAACTATATGAACTCATGGAGATTAAATAACACACTCCTGGATGATGAATGAGCCAAAGAAGACATTTAAAAAGAAATAAAAGTAATCATACAACTAAATGAAAATGATAATACAGCACTACAGAACTTCTTGGACATTTGAAAAGCAATCCTGGGCTGGAGAGATGGCCTAGTGGTTAAGAGCGCTGACCGCTCTTACAGAGGACCCGGGTTCGATACCCAGCACCCACATGGCAGCCGAGAACCGTCTGAAACTCCAATTCCAGGAGAACTCCAGTTCCAGGGGAATCCGAGACCCTCTTCTGACCTCCGCGGCACCACGTGACACGGGTGCACCAAACTTGCATGCAGACAGTATATCATACACATACAGAATTTTTAAATACAATTTTTAAAAAAAAGAGAAAAGAAATCCTAAGAGAGAATTTATAACTCTAAGTGCTTACATTGAAAATCAGAAAGATCACATATAAACAACTTAACAGTACAACTGAAGACTCTGGAAAGGCAAGAACAAACCAAACGGAAACTTAGTAGACAAGAATAAATAACAAAAATCAGAAAGGATTAGGAATAGAAACAAAGAAAATAATACAAAGAATCAATGAATCTAAGAGCTGGGTCTTCGAAAAGTTAAACAAAATAGACATATCCTTAGTCCAGTTAACCAAAAGAAAAAAAATGAGCAAATCTGAATTAACAAAATCAGAGATTAAAGGGGGAAACAACCCAAAGAACAACAAAAAAATAAGAACATTTGAAGGATCTATCAAATCTGTGCTCCATTAAATTTGAAAATCTAAAAGAAATAAATTTCTTTTTATTTTTTTTTTTTTTTTTTTTTTTTTTTGTCTTTTCGGACATGGTCTCCATGTAAGCCCAGCTTGTCCTGGAACTCTCTCTTAGACCAGGCTGGCCTTGAACTCAAAATATCCACCTGCCTCTGCCTCCAAGCTGCTAGGATTAGGCGTGCACAACCATGCCCGGCTGAATGAATGAATTTCTAAAGTTGTGGACACCACCTTAGTTGAACCAAGAAGAGATCAACAAGCTTAAACAAACCCAAAAATAAGAAATTGAAACAGTAATACAAAAAACCTTTCTCCAACTAAAAAAGACCAAGGTCAGATGTTCAACAGGAGGAATTCTACCAGACATCAAAGAAAATTTACAGCCAACTACTATAAATTATTCAAGAAATATTAGAGGATAGAAACAGAGTGAGAACTCCCAAACTCCTATGAAACGCAAATAATCACTTAATATGAAAAACCAGTGTATAAACACACAACAAAGAAAGAAAAACCATACCTTAATGAACATAGATGAAAAGATTCTGAATGAAGTATTTGAAAACCACATATCACATTAAAAAAAAAATCCACCATGATCAAGTCAACTTGCTTCCAGAAATGCAAGGATAGAGAGAGAGAGAGAGAGAGAGAGAGAGAGAGGTCAATAAATGTAATAAATCATATGAATGGACTGAAAGACAAAAATCTCATGATCATCTCGATATATACACAAAAAGCCTTTGTTAAAATCCAACATACATTCATGTTAAAAGTCCTAGAGGGAATTGGACTGGAGGGGACATATTTCTACATAATTAAAGCTATGTACAACAGACCCACAGCCAACATCATTCTAAATGAAGAAAACCTACAAGCATTCCCATTGAAATAAGGAACCAGAGACGGCTGTTGACTATCTGCATTCCTTTTCAATATAATGCTTGAAACTCTCACTAGAGCATTAAGAAAAGAGAAGGAAATTAAAGGAGTAGTAATTGGAAGAGAAGAGGTCAAATTATCACTATTTGCAAATTATATTATATTATACAAAATAGATCCTAAAAAATCCTCCAGAAAATTGCCAGAGACAATTAATACTTTCAGCAATGTGCAAGTTACAAAATCAATCTACAAAAATCAGTAGCCTTTTATGTACTAATAACAAGCAATCAGAAAAGGCATTTATGGAAACCCTCTCATTCAAAGTAACCTCCAAAAAATCTAGAATAAAATGTTAATCAAAGAACATTAAATTCTATAAAGGGAAAAATTTTAAATCCTTAACAAAGGAGGAAGATGCAGGAGATGGAAGGACGCAACTGTGCTCAGATTGGTAGATTAATATTGTTTAAAAGATGAGGATCTTGGATTCTGAGATCTCCTGACCAGCAGAAGGAAAGAGGGAGGAAGGTAGGAAACTGGGTGCCCTTGCGAGCTGATTGTTGATCCTTGGGTCCTGCAGTCTTTGGTTTGATTGGCCTTGTGGCTGTGAGGTTGGAGTAATCCTCCCAGCCTGTATTAAAAGGTGTGTCTTTGGCTTGATTTGATTTTGTGGCTGTGGGGGCTGGAGTTATCCTCCCAGCCGCGTATTAAAGGCATGCTTGTGTGACTCTTGAGATTTGAGATCTCCAGAGCCCAATTGGCAGAGCCGTGGCGCGGGCTGAAGAGCCCCCCCCCCAACTGAGATTACGAAGAAGCATCTGAAGGAGGCCAAAGCAAAAGCAAGCCTTCACACAGTGAAGAGGCAATTTAGGACTCACATTGGAATTGGATTACAGGCAAGGAGAAACCCAAATGCCCAGGATCACGAAGAAAAGAAGACTACACTGGAGAGGGGCAGGATAATCCCACCAAGCTCTACCAAACCAATGGAAGACTCCTGCAGTGGGATCCCTCCGGGGATGCCCGCAGGACACAGAATCAGAAACACAATTGAGAACATACTTAAGAACTACAAGATTATAAAAAACAAATTAAAGAACTAAGAAAAGAGAATGAGGACTCAAAGAAGGACCGAGAGAGGAGAATGACAAGTTCCAAGGAATAGAAACACTGAAAAAGTACCTGCTAAAAAAGAAAAAGAACCAACCAGCGAACAAAGAGCTGGAAAAAAGAGATCGAGAAGCTCCAAGAAGAAATAGAAACACTAAAGAAAATCAGAAGAGGAAATGAAAAAAAGAAAATAACATCTAATCCATTCAAGAGGAAAGGAAATGAAAAAAGCTCAAGACGAAATGGAGGAAGCAGACAGAATATCAAGCAACTGGAAAGTACACAGAAAAAAACCTCAAGGAATTAAAAATACACAAAAAATGGAACAACCCCAAGGAAGCTGTGTGACACTATGCAAAGATCAACCCTCTGCTCATAGCGAATAAGTAGGATAAGGAGAAGATCCCAGAGAATGGTATGGATCGATTTCTAACAGAATATATAGTGAAAACTTCCCAACTAAAAAAGAAGAGATACCAAACAGAAGCCACAGTAACATCGACTAAGATCAGAATAAGTAAATTCTCCATGCTACATTCAATAGTTAAAGATTTCTGACACTCAAAAAATACAAATAAAAAAAAAAAAAAGATAACCTATAAATAAAATAACAACAGACTTATTCTCAAATGACGGAACAGAAGAACCTGGAGACAAAGATCCAGTGTTGAAGGGACATGGAAACTATTAAACCCAGCAAAATTGTCAAATCATAGTGGAAGTGAGAAGAGGAAAATCTTCAATATGAAAAAATCGGAAAACAACCCTTCAGAGAATACTTGAAGCAATTCAAAGAACCAGAAGGAAGGAGCAACCACCCCCAGGAACCTAGAAGGAGAAAATCAATAAAAGCATACTGCAGAAGTAAAAAACTAAACCAAAACCGAGAGATGATAATAAGGAAAAAGAAACCTTAAATATTAATGGAACTAAATTCCCCAATCAAAAGAACATAGACTGGGAGCACTGGATTAGGAAACCAGAATCCATCTGATATGCTGTCTACAAGAACACATCTTACCTTCAATGGACAGGCCCACTTAAAGGAAGGGAACTGGAAAAAAAGATTTTCCAAGCAAATGGTGCGAAAAAGAAAGCAGGTGTTGCTATTTTATATCAGAATAAAATAGACTTCAAAGTAAAAGAAATGCAGAAGAAGAAAAAGAAGGCCATTACAATTTCATCAAAGAACAATTCAGCAAAAAGATTTCACAATTATGAATATATATGCCCAAATTCTGGTGCACCAAACTTTAATAAAGACAATTCTCCAAGAACACAAGTCACAGACAAACCCCACATACTCATAGTGGGAGATTTCCAATACCACTGAGTCCTTTGGATAGGTAACAGGAACAAAAAATAAACCAGAGAGACATCTGAACTCGAACATATGCTAAACCAAATGGACCTCATAGACTCGTACCGAACATTTCCATCCTAATACCAGAGAATACCTTTCTACTCAGCACCAACGGAACATTCTCCAAAATCGGACCACATCCTGGCACACAGAAAGAAAACCTCTACAAATACAAAAACGATTGAAATAATTTCAAGCACTCTATCAGAACCAAGTGCAATGAAGCTCAACAATCAACAACACTAGGACAAGCTCTCCTGCCTACATGAACAAATGGATACTAAACAACATTCTCCTGAGTAATGAACGGGTCAAGGAAGACATAAAGAAAGAAAATAAAACATTCCTAGGAACTGAATGACAATGCAATACAACACAACAAAACCTAATGGGATAACCTTAAAGCAGTCCTAAGAGGGGAATTTTATAGCCCTGGGTGCTACATTGAAAAACAAGAAGAGCACAAAGTGAATGATCTAACACTACAGCTTAAAAGCACTTTAGAGGCAACACAGATGACCCTAAATGCAACGACAGGAAGAAATAACAAAATCAGAGCAAAAAATCATGAAATTGAAACAAGAAAACAATACAAAAAACAATGAAGGCCAAAAGTTTGGTTCTTTGAAAGAAAAACAAGATAGACAGACTCTAAGCCCAGTTAACAAAAAGAAAGAAGGAACAGCTCCAAAATCATACAATCTGTGATGAAAGGGAAATATCACAACGGACAAGGAAAGATCCAGAAAATTATATGGGAATATAACAAGAACCTATATTCTACAAGTTTGAAAACCTAGAAGAAATGGATGAAATATCTGAAACCCTGGGAATCACTGAAGCTTGGCCAAGAAGAGACAGCAGCTTTAAAAGACCCATAATATGAAGACAATTAAAGGATGTAGTAAGAAGCCTCCCAACTAAAAAAAGCCCAGACCCACACGGTTCCAATCAGCAGAATTCTATAAAACATTTCAAAAAGACCTACAAACCATTATTTCTGAAACTGTTAAGAAGTACAATCAAGGGAATTCTCCCCAATTCCTTCTATGAGGCCAACATCACTCTATTACCAAAAACAGGCCAAAAGACCAACTAAAAAGGAGAATTATAGACCCATTCCTCATGAACACAGATGTAAATTCTAAACAAATACTGGCAAATCCGCATAACAGACCACATCAACGAAGATCATCCATAATGAACCAAAGTTGGATTCATACCAAATATGCAGGGTGGTTCAACATATGAAAATAAATAAACATCATCAAACACATAAATGAATCAAAGGACAAAAACCACACCATCATCTCAATTGATGCTGAAAAGCCTTTGACAAAAAATCTCAGCATCCCTTCATGCTTAAAGTCCTAGAAGGAATTGGATTGGAGGGATCATTCCTCAATGTAATCAAAGCCATATACAGGAAAACCACAGCAATATCCATCCTAAATGGGGAAATGACGGAAACATTCCCTTTAACAGGTAGGAACTCAGCAAGCTGCCCCCTATCAACCACTCCTCTTCAATATAGTGCTTGAAACACTTGCTAGAAGAATAAGACCAAGAAAAAGGATATTAAAGGAGTAATAATTGGATAAAGAGGAAGTCAAGACTATCCCTTTTTGCTGATGAAATATGGATTGTTTACTTAGGGGATGCAAAAACTCCACCAGAAAACTCCTAGAAACGATTAACAGCTTCAGCAAAGTGGCAGGATACAAAATTAACCTTAAAAAATCAATGCCTTTCTTTACACCAAGAACAGCAACTGGAGAAAGAATACAAAGAGAACTTCCCACTCACAATAAGCCTCAAAAACAATAAGATACCTAGGAAACAAACCTAACCAAAGACACCAAAAGACCTCTATAAACAAAATTTTAAAACATTAAGAAAAGAAAATTAAAGAAGACCTCAGAAGATGGAAAAAAACCTCCCATGCTCCATGGATTGGGAAAATTACATTAAAAATGTCCATTTACCAAAACTCTTGTATAGATTTAATGCAATCCCAATTCAAAAAATTCCCAAGAGTTTCCTCACAGGCTTGGAACACAAGTTCTTAATTCATTTGTGTAATTATACAAAAGACCCCCCGATAGACAAAACAACCTTGAGCAAAAGGAGCTACACAGGAGGGATCTCTATAACCAGATTTTTAAAATTTCATACTAGAGGGTAATAGTAATAAAAACAGCCTGTACTGGCACAAAAACAGACCTGTTTGACCAATGAAACAAACTGAAGAGTCCAAGTCTGAGCACAATACAATTTCAGCCATCTCATATTTGTTACAAGGGGGCCAGAAAAACACAATGGAGAAAATGGACAGCTCTTCACAGTGTGTTGGCAAAACTGGATTCACCACTTGTGAAGAATGAAATTACCCTACCTCTACCCTGACAGTCAACTCCACATGGATTAAAGACCTCAACCGTGAAACCCCAAACTCTGAACGAATGATAGAAGAAAAAGTTGGCAGCAGACTACAAGACATAGGCGTAAGGAAAAAGACTTCCTAAATCAGAACAGCAGCTGCACAAGAATTAAAACCGACAATTGACAAATGGACTCATCAACTAAAGCTTTCTGTACATCAAAAGAAACAAATCAAAGAAGTGACGATAAATCCCACAGAGTGGGGGAAACCTTCACGCAGATACATCTGGACAAAGCATTGGATTTCCAGAATAATATTAAACTACTCAAAAAACAAAGAAAAAGAAAACAAATGGACCCGCTCAATAGATGGAGAAAAGAACTAACAGAGACTTAACAAGCGAGGAATTAGAGATGTCTGAGAAACACCATAAAACTGCTCACTCACTAATGATTAAGGAATATGCAAATGAAATAAACCACTTTAAGATATCATTCTTACTCCAATAAGACTGGCTAGGACTCGAAGAAACAAAATGATACCAAGTGCTGGAGAGGTTGTGGGGAACAGCCGGGAACACTTAATCCACTGCTGGTGGGAATGTAAACTGTACAGCCACTATGAAAACCAGTTGTGGAGAACACTTGGAAAGACTTGGAATGAAATTGCCACCGGACCCAGCCATAACACTCCTAGGCATGTACCTCAGACTTATGCCATCTTACCAGAGAGATACATGCACGGCCATGTTTATGCAGCTCTCTTCAAACAATAGCAAGGAGCTGGAAAACCAACCTAAATGCCTCCTCAACTGAACGAGTGGATAGAGAAAATGTGGTACATCCTACCAATGGAATTTCTATGCAGCAGTAAAAGAAAGACGACATCACGAGCTTTGCTGGTAAATGGCTGGAGGTAGAGGACATAATGCTGAGTGAAGTAACACAGTCCCAGAAAAACAAAACGACGAATGGTATCCCAAATCTGTGGATGCTAGTGCCAATTACCCAATTGTAAGTATTTCGGGTGGTATAGAGCCCCCTGAGCTTTTGTCCAAAGCAGTTGGGCATACGCAATTTTGGAAACAACAACAACAACAGAAAAGACTGCAATCAAAAGAACTGAAACTGAAACAGTGAAACTTCTGCTCAACCAGTCAACTTCCCATGGAAAATATTGAGAATGACTAAGAGATGGAAAGCATGTCCGGCAAGAATCATGAGCTCTGGCGGGTGGGGAATGAGCGGGAACATGGGTTTTAGATTTGGTTAAAATAAATAAATAAATTAAAATAAATAATAAATAAAATAAATAAATAATTTATTGAATAAAAATAAAATTAACATTTTAAAAAATTAAAAAAAAAGATGAGGGATCTTAACCAATAATCTGTAGATTTAATCCAATGCTGATCAAAACATCATGACAATATTCACAGAGCTAGAGAAAAAAAATCTAAAATTCATAGGAAATTACCACAGATAGCCAAAGCAATCTTGGGTAAAAGAGTAATGCAGGAGGATCATATTACAGCTCAAACTATATTACAGAACTATAGTAATAAAAAACAGCATGGTACTGGCACAAAAACAGACACATGGATCAATGGAACATAATAAAAGACCCAAACAAGTGCACGCAACTTCAGCCACCTTTGACAAAGTAGCCAAGAACACAAAATGGCACAAATAAAACATCTTGAGAAATGGTGCTGGCAAAACTGGATCTCCACCTGTAGAAGAAAGAAATAGGAAATTTATCTTTTACTCTGCACAAAAGTCAACTCCAAAAAGATCAAAGACTCCAATATAAAATGTGAAACACTAAAAATTCTAGAAGAAAACATAGACAGTACCTTACAAGACATAGGTGTAGGAAGGGAGTAACTAAATGAGACATGCTCAGGCATTAAGGTCAGCGATAAACAAGTGGGACCTCATTAAACTAAAAGCTTCTGTAGAGCAAAAGAAATAACCAAGGAAGTAAAGAAGAAACCCACTGAGTGGGAGAAAATCTGCACCTGCTACACATCCAGAAAAAGGATTAATATCCAAAATACAGAAAGAAATCAAAAAAAGAAATAAAAATATAAGCAAGCCAATAAAAAGAGGGTCTAAGGACCTGAAATGGCAGTTCTCAAAGGATTAAATAAAAATGGCTCAGAAAAACACCTTAAAAAGTGCTCAGCAGAGAACTGTGTGCATGGACAGAGAGGCAAACAGGAGGCCTGCAGACTTGGTGGACAGGCCAGATGAGATACTGGTGTGCAGTCATGTTACCCAGCCAGGGACTCAAACCCCCACATTGGGGAGCAGAGAGAAGAACTATGTGCATGGATAGAGGGGCAGACAGGAGGTCTGCAGACTCGGTTGGCAGGCCAGGTGCAGTACCAGCACATGGGCCAAAGGAACCCCCCAACCCACATGCACTCAAGCCGCTGGTACTGTAGTGGAGACTATAAGCTGCTAGTGCTCTGGTTGGGACCATCCAGCAGGCACAGTGCCAGTGATTCTAGGCTGCACAGCCAACACTGAGGAAGAAACTGGCAGGAAGCAGAGTGAGTGACCAAACAGACCTCCATATTAACATTTGAGATTAGCACCAGAATCCAAACAAACAAACAAAAATAACAACAATAACAACAAAACCACTAATCCACATGCCAAAAACACAATGGAAAAATAACAATATGGGAAAAGTTCATAATAAATCCCCACCAAACTCTATCAGTCTTGTAGAAGATCCCAACAACAAGATATCCCTGGAAGGAAACCAAGACACTGAACTTAGAAGAACAATTGTAGACATATTCAAGGAAATCAAAGAATATAAAGAACAAATCCAAGAACTAAGGGGGAGAGAATGAAAAATCCATGAAGGAACTAGAAGGAAAGAATGATAAACTCCAGAAAAAACTAGAGGGAGAGAATGACAAACTCCAAAAAGAACTAAAGGAAGAGAAATACAAACTCTGAAAAGAACTAGAGGGAGAAAAATGACAAACTCCAGAAAGAAGTGGAAACACTGAAAAGATCTCAGGCTGAAAGGAAAAAAGAAACTTACCAGTGAAAGAAACAAGGAGCTACAAGAAGGGAATGAAAAGCTCCAAAAGGAAGTGGAAATACTGAAGAAATCATAGGATGAAATGAAAAAGGAAATTGAACACCCATCCAATCAGCACGAAAGCATGGGAAAAAGCTTCAGAAGCAGAATGGATGAAGCAGAAAAAAGAATATCAGGCCTACAGGATAACATGGCACAGCTAGAAACCTCAAGTAAAGATTATAAAATTAAGAAAAAAAAAACAAAAACCAAGAGTGCAACAACCATGGAACACCATGGAAAGACCAAACCTCCACATCATAGGGATAGAGGAAGGAGCAGAATCCCAAGACAATGGTATCGATCAGATCTTCAACAAAATAATAGAAGAAAATTTCCACAAACTGAAAAAAGACAAACCCATGCAAATTCAAGAAGCACATAAAACACCAAATAGACAAGACCAGAAAAGAAATTCCCCACGCTATATCATAGTTAAAATGCTAGATGTTCAAAACAGAGACACAATACTGAAAGCCACAAGAGAAAAACAACAAGTTACCTATAAGGGGAAAACACATCAGAATTACAGCTGACTTCTCAGTGCAAACTATGAAAGCAAGGAGAACATGGACCAAAGTATTCCCAGTGCAAAACAACTTTGGATGCCAACCCAGATTACTATACCCAGCAAAAATGTCAATTATAGTTGAAGGAGAAAGAAAAACCTTTCATAACATAAACAAAATAAAGGAACACATGTCAAAAAAAACCAACATTTCAGAAAATATTCAAAGCAATTTAAAGAACAGAGGAAAGAAGCAACTACCCTAAGCAACTAATGAGAGAAATTAACAAAAGCATAACAGAGTAAATGAAAACCTAGACTAAGAATGCAAATAAAAATTAAGTTGAAAGGAAACAACTATTTATCAATAATAACCTTAAATATTAATGGTCTAAACTCCCCAATCAAAAGACATAGACTGGGAGAATGGATGAGGAAACAGAATCCATCTATATGCTGTCTACAAGAAACCCATCTCACCCTCAAGGACAGATACCACCTTAGAGTGAAAGGATAGAAAAAATATTCCAAGCAAATGGTACCAAAATGCAAGCAGGAGTTGCTATTCTAATATCAAGCAAGCAGGAATTGCTAGTCTAATATCAGACAAAATAAACCTCAGAGTAAAATTAATCAGAAAAGACAAAAAGGGCTATTATATCCTTATCAATGGAACAATTAACCAGGAAGATTTCACAATCTTAAATGTTTATGCACCAAACTTTGGTGCACCAAACTTTATAAATACAATCCTTCAGGACCTCAAGACACAGATTAATCCCAGAACACTAAGAGTGGGAGACTACAATACACCACTGAGTCCTTTGGATAGGTCAATTGGACAAAAAATAAACAGAGAGACATCAGAACTGAACAATACAATACACCAAATGGACTTCACAGTTATCTACAGAATATTCCACCCAAATATGAGAGAATATACTTTCTATTCAGTGCCCCATGGAACGTTCTCCAAAATTGATCATGAAAAGAACACAAAATGGGACACAAAAGAAATGTAAACAAATACAAAAGGATTGAAATTATTTCATGCATTCTATCAGACCACAGTGCAGCAATAAAGCTCAATTTTAACACCAGGATAATCCCTACTAACTACAAGAACACATGGAGACTAAACAACATAATCCTGAATAATGAGTGGGTCATGGAAGAAATAAAGAACCAAATAAAAGCATTCATGGAACTAAATGAAAAAGACAATACAACACAACAAACCCTATGAGATACATTAAAAGCAGTCCTAAGAGAGAAATTTATAGTCCTAAGTGCCTACATTTAAAAAAAACAGAAAGAGAACAAATAAATGACCTAGCACTGCAGCTAAAAACACTTGAAAGACAACAACAAATAAACCATAAACCCAACAGACAGGAAGAAATAACAAAAATCAGAGCAGAAATCAATGACATAAAAACAAAGAAAAACAATACAAAAAAAATTCAATTAATCCAAAAGCTGGTTCTTCAAAAAGATAAACAAAATAGAGAGAACTAAAAGAAAGGAAAAAAACAACTCCAAATCAATAGGATTCATGACAAAAGGGGAAACATCACAACAAATAAAGAAGAGATCTAGACAATCATACGAGAATACTTCAAAAACCTATACTCTAGAAATTTGAAAACCTAAGAGAAATGGATGAATATTTGAAATCCTGGGATTCATCAAAGCTTAACCAAGAAGATATTGACAGCTTAAACAGATCCATAATATTTGAGGACATTGAAGATGTAGTAAAAAAGCATCCCAACTAAAAAAAAATGCAGGCCCAGATGGTTTCACAGCAGAATTCTATAAAACATTTAAAGAGGTTTTACAACCATTACTACTCAAATTGTTCAGAAGAATACAGAGGGAAATATCCCAAATTCCTTCTATGAAGCCAGCATCACTCTAATACCAAAACCAGCCAAAGACACAAACAAGAAAGAAAACTATAGACCCATATCATTAATGAACACAAATGCAAGAATTCTCCAAAAAATACTTGCAAATCACACACAGACCCACATCAAAAAGACCATCCATCATGACCAAGTTGGATTCATACCAGAGATGCAGGGATGGTTCAACATACATAAATCAATAAATATCATAAAACACACAAATGGACTGAAAGACAAAAACCACATGATCATCTCAATTGATACAGAAAAAGCCTTTGACAAGATCCAGCATCCCTTCATGCTTAAAGTCCTAGAGGGAATTGGAATGGAAGGAACATTCCTCAATGTAATCAAAGCCATATAAAACAAACCCACTGCCAACATCATCTTAAATGAAGAAAAATTAGAAGCATTCCCCGTAAAGGTAGAAACTCAGCAAGGCTGCCCTCTGTCTCCACTCTTCTTCAATATAGTGCTTGAAACACTTACTAGAGCAATAAGGCAAGAAAAGGAAATTAAATGAGTACTAGTTGGAAAAGAGGAAGTCAAGCTATCCCTTTTTGCAGATGGTATGATAGTTTACCTAAGGGATGCTAAAAACTCCACCAGAAAACTCCTAGAAATGATTAAAAGTTTCAGTAAAGGGTAGGATACAAAATAAACCTAGAAAAATCAGTAGCCTTCCTTTACACCAACAATAAATAACTGGAGAAGGAATATAAGGACACCTTCCCAATCACAATAGCCCAAAAAAAAAAAACCTGGTACTAAACATAACCAAAGACAACAAAGAACTCTACAACAAAAGTTTTAAAACCCTGAAGGAGATTGAAGACAACATCAAAAGATAGAAAGACTTCCCATGCTCATGAATTAGAAAAATTAATAGAGTAAAAATGTCCATTTTACCCAAATTAATATATAGATTCAGTGCAATCCCACTTTAAAATCCCCATGATCTTTTTCACAAACTTGGGGAAAAAAATCCTTGAATTCATATGGAAAAACAAAAAAAAACTAAATATCTAAAGTAACCCTGATTGAAAAGTACAATATAGGGGGGATTACCTTACCTGACTTCAAACTATATTACAGGGCTATAGGCCAAAAGACAGCCTGGTACTGGCAAAAAAACAGACCCATTGACCAATGGAACAAAAGTGAAAATCCAAATTTGAACTCATTTAATTTCAGCCACCTCAAATTAGACAAACGGGCCAAAAAAGTTCAATGGAGGAAAGATAGCATCTTCAGCAAATGGTGTTGGCAAAACTGGATCACCATTTGTAGAATAAAATTAAATCCCTCTATCTCACCCTATACAAAGGATCAAAGATCTCAATCTGAAGCCCAAAACTCTGAAGGTGAGAGAAGAAAAAGTTGGCAGCAACCTACAAGACATAGGCATAGGAAAAGACTTTCTAAACTAAACAGCAGCTGCTCAGATAATAAGGTCAACAGTGGATAAGTGGGACCTCATCGAACTCAAAAGCTTCTGTACAGCTAAAGAAACAAAGAAGTGAAGAGAAAAGCCACAGAGTGAGAGGAAACCTTCACCACTAATACATCTGACAGAACATTAACATCCAGAATATATAGACTACTTAAAAAACAAAGAAGAAAACAAATGACCTACTCAAAAGATGGAATGAAGAGCTGAACAGAGACCAATAAGGAAGTAAAGATGGCTGAGAAACATCTTTTTAAAATGTTCAAAATTGTTAATAATTAAGGAAATGCAAATTAAAACCACTCTAGAGCTGGAACCAACCCAAATACCCCTCTACTGATGACTGGATAACAAAAATGTGGAACATTTACACAATGGAGTTCTATGAAGTGGTAGAGAAAGATGACATCATGAACTTTGCAGGTAAATGGATGGAATTTGAAGCCATTATGCTAAGTGAAGTAACACAGTCCCAGAAAGAAAATAAAAAGGCGAATGGTTTCCCTCATATGTGGATGCCGACACCAAAGCCTCAGTTGGCAGGCAAACTATGCAACTTTATTGTTATATTTCTTTGTATCTGAAAGCAAGTGTGCTGTTATAATGTGAATCTCTTAACGGGTTCCAGATTCAACCTACCATTTTTATTCAGACATTGTAATTACCATATAGGGGAGGAAGATATGTATTCATATTCTAGAGTAATATAAAATTAAAAGGAAAAAAGTGAACCCAAAAAACCATTTTTGATTAACATACAATTTATTCCCAAATGTCCTAATTTTGATACATGTATAGTTTAAACAGGCATAATTTGGAGTAATACAAAGGGGAGGGAACAACATAAGGACTGGGTCAAAGAACTGACTGATACAGTTAAATTCTGCTCAAAACAACAAGCCTCTGAAGAAAAAAATATACTCGGAAACACTCAGAGAAAGATGCAGACATGTAGGCCAGAATGCATAAGCTGGGGTAGGGGAGGGGCACAGAGAGGGGAATCTATCCAAATTGGACTGAAAAATGAAGTATGAAATATACAAAATGTCAAAAAAGAACATATTTTTGAAAGTGCTCAGTATCCTTAGTAATTAGAGAAATTCAGATCAAGATCCCTTTATGATTTCATCTTACTCCAGTCAGACTAGCTAAGATCAAGAAAATGAAAGACACCAATTTCTGGTGAGGACATGAAGAAAGAGGATACACATGTACTGCTGATGGGAAAGCGAACTCGTGAAATCACTATGAAAAGCAGTGAGGAGAACTTTTTTAGGAGAACTTTTACAAAACAAAAAATGAATCGAACTTATAATCTGGTTATACTACTTTTGGGTATACACCAAAAGGATTCATCCTACTGTTAAGGTGCTTGTACATCCATGCTTGTTGCTGTTCTTTTCACAGTGGCTAAGAAATGGAAACAGAGGGAATCATATTAGTCTAACAACCTAATGACAAATGACACATGCAATATCTCTACATGAGTCCATGTACATAGCTGAAAGCTACATAACAAGAAATAGTGTCAGACAAGAGAAACCTTCCTTTGAGTCATTGGCCAGGGTAGTCCAAGAGACTCCCCAAATCACAATCCTTGCTTGCCTCCCAGAACTTGAAGGTAAGACCCTATTGCTGAAGACAGGATTTGGAGCAATGGAGCTACAACTGACCCAGAAGCCACCTCCCCTGAAGGTTAGCTCTCATAGCTTTGGAGAGCACTATGCAAGCTCCTAATGGAGAAAGAACATCAATTGATGCTCCAACACCAGCTTTAAGACCAAATGACCACCACATCAGTGACCAGCATACAACATTGGCATAAGAGTGGCACTATTACCCTGGGGCTGATCAATTGCTACCCAGTTGGACTTAAAGCCCACTCCATGGAAGGAAACTCATGTGTGGTCCTGTAAACATAGCCAAATATATGGCTGGAGAGGTCATAGATCTTAGAGAAATCACCAAGGTTGTCACATCCCTAGACTAATATAACTTCTTACTAAGTGCAAAATATGTATCCTTATATTTACAGTGAAGAATCACAGTTACCACTCCTCAAAGAAACTTCTTTTGTACCAGACAGAGACTATTACAGAGTACAGCAACTAGTCACACACAGACATTGTCTGTGAATTGCCCAAATCTAAGTCACACATCTGGGGGCAGGCAGACTGTGATATGAACTTGTCAGAGCCATGGTCCATTGGACATCAAGACGGACATAGGATTTACAGGTGGGCAATGAAATCTCTATACCTAAGCCTCAGACAACACACAACAAGGAGTAAAGAGGACACTAATGACCAGGCATAGAGGTGCATGCCTTTAATCCCAGCACTCAGGAAGCAGAGTCAGGCAGATATCTGTGAGATCAAGGCCATCATGGTCTACACAGTGAGTTCCAGGCCAGCTGGGGCTACGGGAAGATGGTGTCTCAAAAAAAAAAAAAAGAGGACACTAATAAATCTCTCAACTTTCGAAGCTCTCTAATGCAACAGAGGGGCAGGAACACAAATAACCAAAGCTTGGTGATTAAGAGTCTGCATAGTGTAGGTCCTCGGACAAGACTGGGACAATTGGGGAAGAAGGAGCAGAAAGATTGTAAGATCCAGGGAAGAAGTGTATGACTACATGGAAACAGAATCTATAAGCTCCTGGGACCCTGCTCCTATGAATCTACAGCAACGGCATCAGCATGCACAAGACCCATGCAAACTCAAGCAGTCAAAAACCCAGCATGGAACTGGGGAAATGGGCAGCAGACCCTAATCTCAGCTGAAGAAATATTGACAGCTGATTACTGTTGCATGAGGAAGAGCTGATCTTCTTAAAGAGAGGGATTCTGTATAGGCTGACTAGGCCTCAGTGGATGAATTTGCACTGAGGAATGTCTGGGGACACTAACGACACAATAGACCATAACACAAAGGAAAGTATATGAATCCCAGCAGGGAGCCTGGGGGAAGTGTCAATGGGGAAGGCTTATGAAGATGATTAAGATTGATTGATATATTATGTATGAAATACATAAAAAATGGAAACACCTGGTAAAATGATAAAAACAACTGATTAAAATGCATAATGAAAATGTGGTACATTTACACAATGGAGTTCTCAGCAGTAAGGAAAAACGAAATTATGAAATTTGCAGCTTAAATGGATAGAACTAGAAACTGTTATACTAAGTGAAATAACACAGACTCAGAAAAGTAACGTAATATTCTCCCTCATTTGCAAATCTTAGCACCAATTCCCTATATGAGATTATATATCCTAATGTAACAGCAGGATCCAGGAAAATGGAAAGGAAGCACAGAAGTAAAGGAAAAGAAAGAGCCTGAGAAAAGGGGATAATGACAAACAGATGTCACCATGCAGGAAATGGGAAAAGTACGAGTATTCAACCAGCAAAGGAGGTGGTAAAGACATACAAAGAACCATGGGGGGAAAGGGAAGGAATTCTGGAGAGGGATAACATGAGACAGATATTATCAAGGGGGAAATGGGGGCCCTTAATGGGTAGGGAGGAGGGAGGTTAGACAGAGAGATAGAGGAGAGATACATAAAGCTTAGGTGTCATAAAAAAGAGGGAAATGCATTAATTCTACCCCTCCCTTGAAAACTACACATAATATCTGAATATCTGTGCATATATATACCTGAAGGCTATATAACAAGGAACCCAGTTGCAGACAGGAGAAACAATCCTTCAAATTGTTGGTCAGAGTAGTTCAAGAGTCTTCCAAAATAACACAGGCTATTGCCACAGTCCTTGATTACCTCCCAGAACTTGAAAGGCAGACCCTATTGGTGGAGACAGGACATACTTCAGACACAGGACTTGGAGCAACTGATCTAGAACTGCCTTTTTCCTGAAGACTAGCTCTCACCGTTGTAGAGGATACTGTGCAAGCTGCTAAGGGAGAAAAATCAATCAACGGCCCAAGCCTGCTCCAAAGCCTAATAACCAAAATGGCTGGCACAGCAAACTATCTCTATTGGTACCATGGAAGCATTTTTATCCATGGTTAATCAACAGCTATCTAATTGAACTCAGTGTCTTCTCATTGGGAAGGAACTCATGGATTGCACTGTAAATATAGACAAATACACATGGCTGGAGAAATCATAGGTCCTAGGGAAAATTTTATCTCTGTTGTATATCTAGACAAATGAAATTTCTTACTGTATACTAAATATGGATCCTTATATTTACAGAGAAGTATACCATATACCACTCATCAAAGAAGCTTCTTTTTGCAACAGATGAAAGCTATTGCAGAGTTCCACAACTGGTCACACAGAAATAGTATGTGACTGAGAGATGCTGAGCCCTAAATGTCATGCCTAAGGCTCATGGAACATGTTGGAACAGTAGTGAAAATACTAATGCATCCCTCAACTCTCACTAGGGAAGCTTCTTCATACAACAAAATGCAATGCACACAGAAGGCCACTAAGGGCTAAGATTTGTAGAACAAGATTCTGCAGAGTGCATGTCCCTGGACAGGACCCCTATATGCCTTACCCATCCACAGCTCAAGGACCACTGTGGAAGAGGGGAAGAAAGATTGTAAGAGCCATGCTGGTACATGAATACAAGGAAACAGAAGAAGCTTTCAAGCCACTGGGAACTCGCTCATATGAACTTGCAACAATGGTGACGGCACTTACAAGAGCCATGCAGACTCAGACAAAAACCCAGCACAGAATGAGGGAAATGAGGAGCAGGCCCCAATCTTACCTGAAGAACTATTGGTGACTGGTTACTGCTGGATGAGAGAGAGAGTAAATCTTCTTTAAGGGGGTGACTCTAGATAGGCTGACCAGACTCCAGTGGATGAACTTACATAGAGGGACATATGCATACAAATGCTTGACCAGATAGGACTTATCACATATGACAGAATGCATCAAATATGGTGGAGGGCTATGAGATGACATGGATGGGGAGGGCATCCGAATTTGATTAAGATCTATTATGTGAAATGCACAAAAATTCAATAAGCTATTTAAAATATTCTAAAATATAAAAAAGAATACCCTTGTTTTACATCACAAATAACACACATAGGAATAGGCAGGAAAGACAGGACCATGGAAAGCAGTTAGGAAGCTGCAGTCATAATTAGCAGACAAGAAAGTACAGGAAGGTTCTGTACAAGTTTTTAATAGAAAGCTATCAAACTGTCAGCCAAACTGGACATAGAATGACAGTAGAGATGATTCCAGTGTTTTACCTTCATCAGCTTCTCAGATGGAGTCATCATTAACTGAGAAGGAAACAGATTGGGAGAGGAAGACAGGAGCTTCCATTTGAACATGTTGAATCTGAGATGGTGACTAAATGTCCAACTATGCATGTCTTGTTGACAACAGATTTTTTTTTTTTAGTCTGAGCTTCGGAGGCAATATCTGTTCTGGGAGCACATTGGAAAGATACCAGAATAGCACATGGACCTAACCCTGCTCTGAATGCACTCCTAAGGGGAGTGATTGTAGATCAGATGGCAGCAAGTTCTGTTGTCATTTAACAGTAAGTGCAGTCTGTGTGCCAATAAAACGTTATCAACATCGGACTGCAAACATGGGCCTTATGCTGGTAACTGCTGATGCTGATACATAATGAAGAGAGATCGAGGATAAAGACGCAAAGGGTTAGGGAAGACGCTGAGGGTTAGCACAGAATTGAAAACAAGCAGCAGAAAAGTGAGAAAGTGAGGGTCGTAAAACGTAGAAAAATCTAGAAAGTGTGAAAATGGGAAGCGGAAAAAGGCATTTGAAGGAAGAAACAGTGATCGATCGTAATCAAGCTTGTCAAGCACAGCTGGAAGTTTGAGTTAAATAGGACAGAGCTGTCTGCAGCATGAGGTCCCTGGGCTGAGCCATTGGTAGGCAAGAACAGTTTTAGTAAAGTGACATAGAGCTAAAGGCTGACTGAAGTGTGTTCAGGATGGAGAAGGACCAGGGTGAAACACAGCTAAAGTCACTGCAGGAAATATTATTGGAAAAGGAGATAAGAAGGCAGCCAAGAGTATGGGGGAGCAGTATGGAGATGAACCAATTCAGAGGGGGAAATTGTTAGGGCAGAAGAGAGAATTTCTGGCACTTCTGTCCTTAAAAAGAGAAATTGTGGCATCAGGCACACAACTATACATGCCACATGTCATCCATAGCTAAAAGACAGCTCATCTAAGACAGCGGGTGGTAGGCAAAATGTATGAAAAGTTTATGAGATTTACAGCAGGCTGCCAGACATGATCGGGAGATTTAAAAGTTTTCTTTTGAAAGCCAACCGCTGAAGAAGATGTGAGGGAGGGAAGAGAGGTACGAGACAGCTGACGAGGAAGTGGAGGAGTGACAGGGTGGGAGGTGCAATGATGGTAGGCAGCATCCCAAGTCCTGCCATCCACTTCCACGTGAAAACTACCAGCTTGAACTTTTAATATTTTTTTCTGTCTCAGGAATCTATACCGAACAGAGGTCCTCACGTTAGGCTTTACCAGGGTTAGAGTTGAACGAAAGAGTATGAGACTGTGAAGGAAAGAGGGAAATACTTATAAGAGCTAACGACGAAGAAGAGTGGCACCTGGGAGAAGAGGAAATTGACAAGGAGTGAGAGGCAGTGAGAGGTCTAAGACCAAAGGATCATGGGGCGCAGCAGGGAGAAGGGTGTCGAAATTTGAAAAAGTGCACATGGCAACTTTGAAAGAAGCGGAGAGGCACGAACACTTTCCTGAAGGGTTCCTGAAAATCTCATGCAGTGACACTCACTGCTCAGCAGCTCCTATAGAACTGTCAGCTCTCTAAGGTTTGGGCTCATACAGAAGATGATATGTAAACAATAAAAGAAAATTCTACAACAAGGGAACATTTTTACAGGCTGGTTTACCGAAATCTTCCCTAATGAAAAAGTAAATATGTTTTAAAACTTTAAAAAGTATGGAGTTTAACAAAACAACCAGAGGGATTAATTGTATGCATACATATGTATTTAATAGATAATTATAATTTATGAGTTAGTGCTTTTAGAATTCCCTAAAGTTGCTCTGAACCTAGGAGACTTTAAGAATATCTGATATGTAATAGGTTCTCAGTAAGAAGAAGCTGAGTAAAGAAAAGAAAGGCCGTCTTTGCTTAAAAACCAGTGGCTTCTAACATTCAGCTTGTTTGCTTGTTTGTTCAGTTTGAGGTTTATCTTGTTTTGTTTTGTTTTGTTTTGTTGTTGCTGTTAGTGTGCTCTCTTGCTTTTCATTTTCCTTGTGTTAGAATGATATCTGAGAAGCCAAGTCTGGTTTTCTTCCCTGTTTTTCCAAGAAACAAGTTATGGCATAAATCATTCTCCAGCTCCCATTATAAACCAGCTTTGCCTCACAGAGGCATTATCAACAGACCTGGACTTTTACAGAAGCGTCCCCACCTCTGCACATTCATCCCATTTTGTGGAAGGACTCATGCTTTCTGGGATGGACATGCATAGGACAAATCTGCCTCGGATTGGTTCACACTTACAAAGAATCTGAAAGTCTGGCTGGAAAGCTGTACTTCACACACAAAGATGATCATAGCCAAGGCCTGGCAAGAGAATGACTGAATGCTCTTGAATTAATTTCATGGTTATTTGTTCTGTCCCAGAATCACATCAAGCAGGTTGAACCTGCATCACTCTGTCCTTGCTGCCCAGCTAAGGGCAGTGAAAATGAGCAAATCTTCTGCCCTCTAATGATAAATAATGGCTTTTTCCTTCACAGTTGATATGTATTTTACAACATCATCAGGGAAGTCTAATTATCAGATCAGATGATAAGATACATCCCGGCAGCAAGGATCCACATTAAACTCTCCAGGAAATAGGCGCTGGCATCTTGGCCATCCTTTAGCATCACAACAGTGATTGAAAAATGGCATCTGGAAGGTATGTAGTAAGTGTCCCATTAAATATCCATTTGGATTGTAAATAACTTGAAATTTTAACCACCCAGCAAAAGAATGTAACCAAGGGCTGCAAGCACTGGTGGCTGATAACAGAGAACTGACAGGCGAACTCGGAGGGAACAGCGAGAAGATTTAGTGCTAGCTAATGCTGAAGGAATTGCTGAGGAGACACACCGAAAGGAAGGGAGATATTTGATTTAGGAGTCTGCTGAGAATGAATCTAACTTTCATGAACTTGACCTGTGTTTGTCCAGGGGGAAGGTGACTTTCTGAACTGGGGATTCCTGTAACCTCATTCTTCATAAGAATTCCTTAAGAGGCTGGAGAGATGGCCTAGCGGTTAAGAGCGCCAATCGCTCTTGCAGAGGACCCGGGATCGATCCCCAGCACCCACATGGCGGCTGAGAACAGTTTGAAACTCCAATTCCAGGAGAACTCCAGCTCCAGGGGAATCCAACACCCACTTCTGACCTCCGCGGCATTGCACGACACGGGTGCACAGACTTGCATGCAGACAGTACATTCGTACACATACAGAAATAAATAAAATTAATAAAAAAAAAAAAAAAGAATTCCTTAAGCACAAGAAAAGTTCTTAGCACTGCAAATGTTCCTGGTCGAATTTATAACTTGTTTGTAATTTCTCCTTAAATAGTCTTTAAATAGTCTACACTCCTGTTTACTCATCTTGACCTCATCATTCCAGTGTCAATAAACAGGAACTAACAACAATAACTTGTCCTTCGTGGGGTAGTGGCCAAAAAACAAGCATTATAAAGCTTGGAAAAGCCATTTAGTTTGTTTTCTTAAAAAATCTTAAAAACATGGACAATAAAATGGGAGTGGACATTCCCTGAGCACTTACCAAGAACCAGGCATCATCTCATGACCAAACAAGTCACATAATCTTAGCTTATCCAGTAACAAAGCCACCTGCTTGATATGAGCATAATCCAATTTGCAAATAAGGAAAATAAAATTCAGAAAAGTTAGGTAACTTGCCAAAAGTCACGCTTGGAGAAAAATTCAAATTTGAACCTAAATCTATATAAATCCTCAGGCTTTGTTCTTCTGATTACCATGCATGGCCTTATGTATCTGAATTCAAGTCAGTACACATAAAAATAAAATCTATAGTAGTTACAGTCTGGTGCACCTGGGATTTTCTTTACCCAATACCCCAGAAGTTATCTAACATAGTATGTACCTAGTAAGTCCTAACCAGAGAAAGGAAGAAGAGAACTACCCTGACCTGCCACCATAAAAGATTATTTTTAAGGGACCGAGGATATCAGCTCAGTGGTAGAGACTTTGAAAAGCATATATGAAGGAACTCTGAGGAGGAGCTGCAAGCACCACCCCTTCTCCCTCATGAGTTCTGGGGAGAGGCCTCAGAACCAGGAGAGAGCTGCAGATTTGATCCCCAGCACCACAATGTGTGTGTGTGTGTGTGTGTGTGTGTGTGTGTGTGTATGTATGTATGTGTGTGTGTGTCTTTAATTTCTAGGAAATATAGATTGTGTTATTTACCTCAACCCAGCTTATCGAGGATGGTAACCTGGACTCCATGTGTGTTTCTGCCACCTTCTCCTCCTAACCTATAGCCATCACGAGAGAGTACATCTCTATCCACATTAACCAGGCCGGTGTCTAGACTGACAGTGCCTGCTGGGGACACTCTTGCCTAGAACATGGCATCCAGCCACTAGTGATATGATCATTTGGAGGCGATGACAACTTCAGCACATTCATCGGTATGACAGACAGATGCACGGAAGCATGTGCCCAGTGCCATATTCCTGCATGTGGAACCCACAGATATTGAGGAAGGTCACAATGTGTTTATGCTAGCTCTTCCACCCAGAGCAGCTCATCAAAGACAAGGCAAGTGCTGCCAATAACTATGTCTATGATACTGCAACCAATAAAGATATCAATGATCTGATCATGGAAGAATCAGCAAGCTGGGAGACCAGCATACAGGTCCTCAGGGTTCCTTGGCTTTCTAAAGCTTTGGTGGATGAATCCGCTTTGAGGTTAGCCCTCTGAGGATAGACATCTCTCTGTTGATTCTGGGAAATAAGCCCAGCTCAGAATTCTCCATTTACATAGACTCCATGTTTCCTTAGCTGTGATTGAGTCAAGGCTTCAATGGTAGACAGTGAGGCCATTTGTGATATCTGTTGTATGAATCTTGATCTTGAACACCCGACCTATAGTAATGTTAACTACCTTATTAGCCAAACACTGTACTCTTCCCTCAGATTTGATGAAGCCCTGAATGTAGAGTTCCAGACCAACCAGGTCTGCTATTCCCAAATCGATTTCCTTTTGGCCACACATGCCCCTGTCATCTCTGCTGAGAAAGCCTACCATGAGCAGCTTACTGTAACAGAGCTCACCAATGCCTGCCTTGAGATAGCCAACTAGACCACTGTGTCCCTTACCATGGTAAATATACAACTTGCTTCTTGCCATGGTGATGTGGTCCCCAAAATAGCAATGTTGCCATTGCCATCACCAAGTTCAAGTCCACAGTAAATAGGAACTCTGAGGAGGAGCTGCAAGCACCACCCCTTCTCTCTCATGAGTTCTGGGGACAGGCCTCAGAACCGGGAGAGAGCTGCAGTGTGACAGTGGTCCTTCACTCTCCCTATTGATGAGGCCTTGATTCATGGGCCTTCCCAGAGCATGTTTCCCTTTGTTCTGGCAAAGAGGGTTTTTCTCTTAGAGGCTTTTCAATTAGGATATGGGCAGTGAAACCCATTCTTTCAGGTCCAGATCTCCCAGTGGTTTCATTTCTCCACATCAGATAGTTCATTGTGTGTATATTTATGCTTAATTATTTGAGTTAACATACAGTGTAACGGGTTTCATAATCACATTTTCATACATGTATACCACTAAAACCAGCATAGTCTTCAAGAGAGATACAGCTGCACACACACACACATGCGCGCGCGCGTGCACACGCGCACATTTCCCCCACAGATCCTGCTTCCTATAAGTGGGCGTAACATAGGCATGTTGGCATTTCTTTGGAGAAGGAAACTGGGACTCCTTTACAGCAATTATGTGAATAGCAGCGAAAAATGTGGTTATCAAATGTAAAATGATGAACTTCTAAGTTAGCTCACACTGAAACGTGAGAAACTTTTGGTCAGATCGCTTCTCTTTCATGCTTATTCTTAATCAGATTTAAGGAATCACAGCAGAATTAAACCCAGTACAAAGATTTTTGGAACAATTATTATAATTTGTTAAACTTTATTTTAGTAAACACATTAAGGTAACTTATGCCATTGAATCTTACCATTCTTTTGGAACAGTTTCTACTGACAAAAAAGATAGTTTGTATCTGTTCTTAGAGGTTTAGGCTTTAGATAAATTTTATTTCTGCCCAAAGAAATCAAATAATTGTAGCATCCGGTGTGTAGACAGATGTCCCGCTGGTTTCAAGGGTGACACTCATAACCTGCCTCCCAGCCACTATGACACATGGTGGAAATTTGGCTGACATACAGCCAGCTGTGCACTTGGTCTGCCAGAGCCATTGCTGAGGTCTGGGATTCCCTGGACCACATGCTTTACCTGATGTATGTCAACTATGTCTTGGTCGCTGGTCTATGGGTGCAGGGAGGGAGAAAGGACAGTTTTCAGGGGCCTGTGTGCTCCTGGCAGCACTAGAGAAGGATCCTGAGGAAAAAAGGGAAGAGCATTCCTTCCAGCCCTCCAGCAGGCCGTACTGCCGGAACTTCACCTTCAACCTTATAAGACTGGCATGAATGTTTCTGATTAGATTGTCTTCACTCAACTGTGATCTTGTCTGTCTTTTCCATTGTATCCAGAAATAAGGTATTGAAAAAGGTAAAACATAGCATAAAATGAATACATTTGCCAGAGATAATTTTTAACTTACCAAGCAATGAAGGACCCTATAAGTTGTTACAACTGCAACAAAAGGGAATTGAAGGACACACACATTTTATGTTGACCATAAAATGCTGAATAAATTTCTTTATAAGTACAGAACTGGTTAATACCACAGAGCAATAGCCAGCTGCATTTCCAGGGGACAATTTGCATTTCTGTGAACAAGAAGTCATTTGCATTATTGCCAATATTATCAACTCCCTGGGGATGTAAAACAGCTCAAAGACAATGAAAGACAAACAGCCAGAAATTGTCCACCAGGCTGGCAACCTACCCAGGCCTTTGTTTTCCATATCAGTCTTTCAGGTTCTGTTTCTGTCAAGTAATATAAAAATAAAAACAGTATAGAAAGAAAAGTAACTTCAATTTTACAAAATAGTAGCTCAGAGGTATGACTCAAAGGAGAGCCGTGCTTTTCCAATTATTAACTTACTGGAAACCATAATGATTATGGAACAAAATTGCTATTGCATGAATTACTTCAGAAGTTTAAAATACCTGCAATATATCATAAAACAGAATGTTTTCTCTTTAAAAGTTGAACTTGCTTCATTTCAGGAACACGAAATTTAATGGCAGAGTTAAGAGCAGTTTTCTGGGGGGCTGGAGAGATGGCCTAGTGGTTAGGAGCACCGACTGCTCTTGCAGAGGACCCGGGTTCGATCCCCAGCACCCACATGGCAGCTGAGAACCATCTGTAACTCCAGTTCCAGGGGAATCCAATGCTCTCTTCTGACCTCCGCGGCATTGCACGACACAGATGCACAAAACTACATGCAGACAGTACATTCATACACATAAAAATAAATAAATAAATAAAAAGAGCAGTTTTCTGCTAGGCTCCACTATCAAGTGCTGTTCTCTAACTACCAATCTGGGCTTTCTTCTGCTGCAGGTTCCTTGGTTGGAGCCTGTCATCCTTCATTTGTTTATTTGTTTTGCTGTCTCTCTTCTCTTTTTCTTGTCATTTCTCTTTTTTCTTTTTGAATGCCCAAAACTGGAACTTAGTGCAAACATGAATTGCACAGAAATCTGCTTTGTACATTTTTTGGGAATGCACAACACGCACTGATGCACTTCCCCAGTCCCGTCGCCTTAGCCTAAAGTAAGTGCTTAGGATTTAAGTCACTTAATTCTTAAAGGTCATCACTAGGTGCTACACTTTGTTTTCATATGGTTTATGGGTGGAGTATTAATTTCGCTGTTCACAGATATTTTCTGGTCAAAAAGTAAGCATTATATTCTCTATAGGATACATTACATCTTTCAAAAAGACTTAGTAATTTTTTATATAAGGATATTAATGTGATGAACACCAGAAAACACCTTCTTTAGCACATATCTGCTAGATAGAGAATTGTGGGGGTCGTAGAGAGGTAGTTGGCAAAGACCACCCTCTTCAGCTTCCTCGCCGCCGAAGATCTTCACTCTGTCGGCCCGCGACAGAGTGGGGCTGGGGAGAGTAAGTGCGCTGCCGAACCGAAAGTAACCATGGCAGGGAGTCGAGTCAGAGTGTTACAGCTCAAGCTCACTTTATTGCAGGTTTACAGAGGTTTATAAGCTGTGCCGGCTTCCCTACTGGGGTATGTGTCTCTTCCTAATTGGTCCTTTTAGGAGGCTTAATTTACAAGTCCCTAATTGATCCAATCCCTTCCCTTCCTAGCATAGTCCCTAATTATCATGTTAGTACGCGGAAGTAAAGAAGTGAAACTAGCCTTCCTTGCTCGATGGGCGGGGGTGAGTTCGCGAAACTCTAGCACAGGCTTTCTTTTGTCCTTCAGGCCTATCTTCTCGGCTATTCCATGCTGTCAGAGAATATGGTTAACTGTTAAACAGAATCTCTTTATCATGTATGCTGGGGCTATGGTTGGTCTACTTTTACCTCCTACTTGAGGTGTGGGAACTTTGTAGGTAGTGGAGAATCCCAGATGAGAGGTGACCCCTCTGTTCATTTGCAGCTTATGATGAATCCAGGAAAGGACAAACTATAGCCAGTATATGTCAGAATAATATTAACTGATGGGTGACAATTTAAGGTCATTTGCAGGAGCTAGTGGATACTTCCCATCCAGGACTTGCTATGCTGGCATTGGACAATACTACCAAACTTTATGCTAGCAATTACATTAGGCTCTTGGTAACATAGGAAGTGTTCTGTGTTGGAAAACAGGATCACATTAAAAAAAGGCTCTTTTCCCTATTTTACTACAGAGCTCTCCTCAGTACAACTTCAGCTTTGTTTAAGAGGTAACTAAAACTTTGGAAGGAATACCCTTTGAGAATTTTAATGACATAGAAATGTGTTTTATATAGGACATTTTATTATACATTATAAATAGAAACAATATTTTAAATAATTGAAGACCACAATGAGAATAGGCACTGTTGACATTATCATTATTCTTATAAAAAATTATATTTTAGGGGGGCTGGGAGATGGCTCAGCAGTTAAGAACACCACTGCCCTAGCAGAGGACCTGGGTTCAATTCCCAGCACTCACATGGTGGCTAAAAACCATCTTAGGCCAGGCATGATTGTACACGTCTTTAATCTTAGCACTCAGGAGGCAGAGGCAGGTGAGTCTGTGAGTTCAAGGCCAGCCAGGTCTACATAGTGAGCTCCAAGCCAGCTGAGGCTAAAGGGAGACCCTCTCTCAAAAAAAAAATTATATTTTGGGTAGATCCAAATATTTTTAAGATGATAGAAAATGGGTATTAATAATCATAAGTAACAAATGATTTTCCCTTGCAGAATCAGTTAGGAAAAGAGAGTTAAAACTAACTAATTAAAGCATTAAGGAAGGTAGGTAAGAAAGGGTACTGCTCAGATATGATCTTAGAAATGGCTTCAAAAGGTTCACAAAGGAATTAAGTTGGCTTCCCAAATTAACAACATACAGTCAATGATAAACAGCTTAAGTAAATTTAATGCAGAAAAGTTGGCCCAGCTAAACTTTAAAAGGATGAAAAGAAGAAGACTGCTACAGGCATCAAACATCTCTGTGGATCCTAATTGTAACAACTATTTATAACGTGTCCTAATTAACTTTACCTTTCAGGTGCCGCAAAGTTTTAATAGGAGAGACTTCCTTACCTCCTTTTCATAGAACAAAGAAAAACATGATGGTAATGAAGTCATTCCCTAACTGTAAATTAGAGCCAATTGTTATAGAGGTAATCTCTTATAAAAGCAATATAGTTGCCTCCTTTAATTGACTGATAGTCATAGGAACTGTGAAAGGATAATTCTCTATTCAGAGACAAATGTATTACTAAAGTCTATATAAGCTGGACAATTAAGCAAAATATATTAATACAGGAGAGCTCTGTTATCAGAAATGGATTATTCTGCCAAGGAGATGTTGGCTAGGGGATCCAAGCCCCCAAAAAAGATAAAGGCTTTTTGCTAGCAAACTGTAATACCTGCAAGAAGAGAGGCATAAGGCCCTGCTGTTGAAGACCTGGTGTAAGCATGGGAAAGATATATTGAGACAACACTTGCAAGTGTACAGGCCTCTGGAATGCCAGAGAGTGTTACCAAAGGCCACTAAATCAATAAAGCAAATATCAGTCTCCTTGAGTCAAGCAAGGCTCCTCCGTCAGCATCAGCTACACCTCACCTGCCTGGAAATACTGTGCAGCAGTGGCAGCCAAATGTCTGTATATCCCAAATCTTATTGGCTATTAGCTAGCTCTCCCATTGGAGGAATAACTCATGACTGATGCCACAAGTTTAAGCCCTCTAGTGGTTAGGAGATGTCATAAGCCACAGTAAGACCTCGTCAGCTTTTGCAGAAAAGCTATAGTCCACGGATTAGCATACCATCCAAATGTCTGTGTCTATACCAATGTAACCTACCATAATAATTAGTACTGTTTAAATGCCTGTATATCTAATCACTTGTGCTTCTCAGTAGGAGTAAAAGGTTATTCCTGGATAAACTGCCAACACACAAAAGAAAACAGCCTGAACTGACCAAAGTCCAAAACAATATCTCCAGAGAAAGTAGACTGTTTGGCTTCTTGCCCACTTGTGTCCCTTTTCTAAAGCCTAGGGAACAATCTGCGGAAAAGAGGGAGTGGTAGAATGTAAGGGTTGTGATAGGGATGAACTACGAAAATACAGAAACATAGACTGGACTCTTATTTGATCAACATGATAGTACATATAAGCTCCCCCAGCTGGACAATGGGGGCCTCAGGCTGTATAAGTTTGGGCATACCTACTTGCAAATTGGTTTTACAAGAAGGATGCTTGTATTCATTACTTATTACCTATTATTATAAAAAAACATAATAAAAATTTTTGAGAAAAAAATATGAACATAAAATTTTTTAAATGCCTTAAAAAAAAAGAAAGGTTCACAAAATGTTATGAATCTTGACAGAACACTAAGACCAGGGGAAGAAAGACTTCCCAGAATCTCTAAATCAAGGCCACTATCATGGGTAGGGTTAATTACAACTTGAGAGAATCTGAAATTACCTGGGAGATAGGGCCTCTGGGAATGTTTATTGAGGATTATCTTCACTGTGTTACTTGAGGTGGGAATACCCACCCATGGTAGGTGATGCCAGTTACTGGCCAGCATCCTGGACCAAAGTGGAGTGTCAGAGCTAAGTAAGGTTCATCATTCCAATCCTGACTTCGGACGCTCGTGACCAGCTCCTAAGAAAGCTGCCTTGACTTTCCTGCATAGTGGTTGATGCCTTGAACTGTAAGAAAAATAAACACTTTATCCCTTACATTGTTTTGCCAGGATATTTTACAAAAACAGCAGGAAAACAAACAAAGACAGCCATGTTGGAAAAATTACAAGAGATTAGCGATGTATCAAAAACCAGCGGCACTTAATAGAGAAGAGAGGAAAAGAAGGGCACAATAGAAAATGCAGTACCAAGTCCCACATGAAACAGGTAGTGTTGAGAAAGACACTGAATGCCATGCCAAATACTTATATCCAATCTACTATAACAAGAAGGCAGAGTAGAAAATGGGAAAGAAATCTTTAGATGTGATAGAAAGAACAAATTTCAAGAAATGTTTGCATTTCTGTGGCATGGCACTGAAGGGCACACAGTGGTTTTGAAGGAGACATTAGTGTTGTGCTTCTCAATATTTAAACTATTTTTGTTAGAGAGATAGGATTCTGCCTTGTGTGTGATTCAAAGTATCATTTCTCTACTCTAAAAGCTCAAGAGCAATCATTGTTCATCAAAGTGTGGGACTAAGGCTCAGGAGACCAGATAACCCATGACTTTGAGTCTCCAAAAATGGCTAAACATATAGACAAATGAGAATTCATGCCCAATGGCATTGGGCACATCTAGTGTTCCCAGAATTTGCTTTAAGTATCATTTGATGGATCAGTGGATGTTCTTCTGGTTGTTTGCTTCCTGCCTTTTATGAAGCCTCATTCTACAACATTACTATTGGTTCTGTAAGTTAACTCACAATATCACTCATAAATTTTCCTGTCAGTTTATCTCAGCAAGAGACAGTTTCTGTCCCTTATGTCTTAAAACTCTAGCAATACCAAGGTTTTGGTTCTGGTAACTAGAAAGCACTGACCTCCTTACCAATTGATAGCAATTACAGTAAAGAATGCAGTGAGCAGACTCCTTTGGAGCAAGGATTAAGTGAGAAAAATGGAAGTCCATTTGTGGTTGTTTTCTAGCCAGTTTAGCAAAGAATAAAGAACAGAAACCAGGAAAAGCTGGTGTTGAAGGGTGTCCTCTCTCCTTTCCTTCTTTCCCTTTCTTTCCCTCTTTCTTTTTCTTTTTCTTTCTTTTATGTGTAAAAGTGAAATATCTTCAGTCTTTCATATATTTATAAACTGAATAATACTCTGGCAAAAATGTTTAGGAAATGTATACTTGATTATATGAAGAGCCTATGGCAGTTTAGGATATAAATGGTTAGGAAATCGTGTGGCATAGTCAGGCTTTTAAAAATATGAAAGATGAAAAATGATGAATCTTAGCAGTTTAATGAGAAGAACTTGGAGTATTTTCTAATGTGACAGAATCTGTGAAGCACAGATGAAAAAGAAATAGACATGAATCTCAATTCCAGATAACAACAGGACCAAGACAATATAGCTACTTTTCTAGTGCACAGAAAATGGTTGAAAATCACCAGTTACACAGGAAAGTATTTCACACAAATCATGATCATTTTGTAAATAATTCATTCGTAGTCTTCATGTAGTAATTTTTAGGAAACTTTTTGACATAATCCTAAAATAGTCCAGTGGATGAATTATAAGATAATACAGTCTAAACATTGAGCTTTCTGGTCATTAACTTTTCAATAGCTAGAACATAAATCATATATCCATTCCCTCATATTTTCAAAAATTCCTATTAATCCTTCACAAATTTGTGCAAGTATGATCTCTTCAAAGCCTTTCTCTCCACATGATGAAAGAATTCAGGCTTTCTCTCTAAGGCTTTTGTAGCATTGTGCCCAACACATAATTATAATACTACCACATGGTAGATCATTGCTAAGTTGTCTTTTTGTGATATGTTATGAATGAACTCCCTGGAGATAGGAAAGTCATTATTATAGGAATTCCAGTGTCAAAGACAGCACACAGCACATAATGGCTTGGCAAAGCCCATTTTGTTGAATTGATGGATGAGTGGGTAAATGGAATTTTGATACTATTTCTTTTTTTAAGTGACTCGTTACTTTCTGATTTTACTTTTTTAATACTTATTTATTTATTTATTTATTTATTTATTTTTATGTGTACGAATGTACTGTCTGCATGTAGGTTTGTGCACCCGTGTCGTGCAATGCCGCGGAGGTCAGAAGAGGGTGTGGATTCCCCTGGAACTGGAGTTAAAGACGGTTCTCAGGCTGCCATGTGAGTGCTGGGGATCGAACCCGGGTCCTATGCAAGAGCAGGTGCTCTTAACCGCTGAGCCATCTCTCCAACCCCTTGATACTATTTCTTGCAGCAAGGTGACTGCCCCTTGATACTATTTCTTGCAGCAAGGTGACTGACAGACCATGAAAAGTTCAAGACCACAGTCTATGCTCAGTTTAGGGAACATGTTCTTGGTAGTTCATTAAAGAGAAAACTAGCTGGGCGTGGTGGTGCACGCATTTAATCCTAGCACTCAGGAGGCAGAGGCAGGCAGATCTCTGTGAGTTCAAGGTCAGCCTGGTCTACAGAGTGAGTTCCAGGACAGCTGGGGCTACAGGGAGACCCTGTCTCAAAAAGGCCAAAAAAAAAAAAAAAAAAAGAGAGAGAGAAATCTATACTAGTGCATTTTATTCTTTGAGATTTTGGAAGACATAAAATAATATGCTCATACAAGAAAAATAAAATCTTGGAAATTAAGTAGTGAACTTTGTGATGGTGACTCTAGTATTATGGATAATAACTTTATACATTATGGGGAAATATCACGAATATACAGTGACTTTCTTACCACTTCCCCCAATTTATGCTGAAATTTTGTCTGGATTGAGCTTAAATGGGATTTGTGTATTCTATTACTATTGTTATGAGTCCCTGCGAGTAGCTGACCAGCTGTCTGGAAACCTCTGTTTCCTTGTGTTCATCTACCACCTCTGGCTCTTACAATCTTTCCACCACTATTCTGCAATGATCCCTGAGCCTTGAGAGTTTGATGTAAGTATCCTATTCATGAACAAGCACTCTGTAGACTCTTGCTTTCTACAGGTTGGCCAGTTTGGGGTCTCAGTGTTAATCATCTGCTGCATAAAGAAGCTGCTCTGCTGAGAGTTGAGAAATGCATTAATCTATGGGTATAACAGTAAATAATTAGGAGTCAATTTAATATTATATCTATTTAGCAGAACACTAGTATTAGGTTCTCCCTTATGGTCTGGGACCAATCTAGGCTCAGATTCCTGGGCCGGATATCAGTGTCAAGCATGGGCTCCATCCCATGAATGTGACTTCAAATCCAATTAGAGAGTACTTGGTTACTCATTAATATCCATGCCAGAAGCTTCTATAGTGCTACATTACTATACAGCTTTTTCTAAAGGCCCTTAATGTTAGTTATCCCTCCCCATACTCCCTCCTCTTCCCTGTCCTCCCATCCCCACCCCATTTAACTCTTCCTACTCTATTATTTCCCTTTCCTCCTTTATATCGCTGCATTGTACATCCTCTCTCAAGAAGCTTCCTCCCACCCCCAATGGCATTTATTTAGTTTCTTGACTTCTGTGGATTTCAAATTAAAATATGTATATCTAGTATTTCTGATTTCCTCTTCTGACTTCCAAAGGCATTACACTCATAAATAAATGCACTTGCACACTTACAGGCAAAACACTCACACTATAAAATAAATATATATGAATAAATAAAATTTTGGCTGGGCATAGTGGCACATGCCTTTAATCCCAGCACTCAGGAGGCAGGTGTATCTCTGTGAGTTCAAGGCCAGCCTGGTCTATATAGCGAGCTCCAGGCCAGCTGGGAATAAAGGGAGACCCTGTCTCAAAAAGACAAAAAAAAAATTTAGGCAAGTATTTTTACAACTCTATCTCAATGATATAAAAGTGTCACTTTCTAAAGACTGTCACTTCCTTAATTAACAGCTCATCTACACCTGCATGCTAGTACACAAAGAAAATGTGTATCTCATCTTCAGCTTGTGTCTTTTAAGTCAAAAGAAAGGACTGTGTGAAGGTATAAAAACATTTTTACTAAAATGTACTTATCCTGTCTAATTTACAAATATGAAGGGAGCTGGTTGATACACTCCCTGTGTCACTAGCACTGAATGCAGCTACCTAGCTGGCACTGCCTGCACACTTGCTGGCCTATCCCACAGGTTACTCATTTCTTGAGGAAGACTGTCTTATTTATCTTTATCTCCGAAACGCTTAACACAGTCAGTCCGGGCATTAAAAAAAACTTTTAGTGAAAAAGTGACTGTCAGGTAGATCTTCATGAAGAAGAGAAAGATCAACATTGACTTTTAAAAAAAGATAAACATTACGTGACTCTCTAGTTGGCCTTCGGTTTGAAGACTAAATTAATTATTATTGAAGTGTGCATTCATTTTACTAAATCATTTTTTACCCTCTATATTGCATTTATTCAGATGTCTGGTATCCATAATCAAATATGAGGAAATTCAAATTTTTCTATCTTCCCTTGATGAAAATGGTATATTGTGATGGAGAAAAACCCTTACACATAAGATACATTTGAAAAATAACTGATGTCCTTATACTTTCTTGACTTACATGATATAAAATTTATAATCATAAAAGTCTCCATAGTTGTTAAATCATGGTTGCTTTAGGACTCAAATAAGAATTCTGGGCCAAGGTCATAAATATCACCATTTGAAACTGTAGCCAATACAAATGAGTTGAAGTGGAAGCAGTTAACCACCTGCAGAGACTGCACATTCCTAAAGTTCTGGTTGATCTCTGCACCTCAGTATTGATATTGTCTCTTGAGCAGATGGTATTTAGCCCACTAAAGATCACAGCCATAAACAGTAACCAGAGCGGCCTCTAGGCCAGGCAAATTCCTTGTGGGGAGCTGAAAAGGAACCATCCACTTCTATCACTTTCCTTGTCTAACCAGAGTGTAGTGGCCTCACTGAACTGAGAAGAGGCTATTTTTGAAACTACAAAGCTTAGGAATACTAACCTTAACCCAATGTGACCCAAACAGTAGTCAGGCTTCTATAACCTTGGTCTAAAGCATTCCACATACCTCTGTTACTACTTTAATTTCAACAACTTACAAGGTAACAGGATTACTTAGTAAGGAAAAAAAAAATTGTCCTGTGAGAAAACAGAGACTTAATTATGAAGCCAAGGCTCTTCAGAAAACAGCTCGTATTCCTAGACATCGCTTGAAAAGATGGAGAGTGGGGCTGGAGAGATGGCTCAGTGGTTAAGAGCGCCAACTGCTCTTGCAGCGGACCTAGGTTCGATTCCCAGAACCCACATGGCGTCTAAGAACAGTCTTTAACTCCAGTTCCAGGAGAATCCGACGCCCTCTTTTGACCTCTGCAGGAATGCAAGACACGGGTGCACCAACCTACATGCAGACAATACATTCATACACATAAAAAAAGGAAAAACACAAAAAAAAAAAAGATGGAGAGAAATTATTTTCTCTTCTAAACCAGTTTATTATGAAGCTGTGCTTCTCAGAATAATCAGATATAATCATTTATTTGTTAGTTTTGTGTTCCCAGCGTCCTCAGGGCCTCAGGATGGCCTTGTGAGGAAGCAGCGGAACCGTTCTGATCAGTAGGAGGTGTCCAAGTCATTGCGCATGTACTTTGGGAGCGTATCTCCTGTGGAACTCCTCGCTGGTTCTCATGAAAGGGTGTCAGAAAGCCAAGCTTGGCCTTGCCCACCTCTCTGTTTCCTGGTCGTGACGTCTTCACTTGCTTCTTCTGTGTGTATCCCCTCCACAGATGCCACCATGAGGTGACACAGCTGAAAAACAAGCAGATACCACCAGTACCATGTTTGAATGTCCAAATCTTTGTGCTAAATAGACCTCTTCTTCATAACTATTCTGACTGAGGTTTTACCGGGGTGACCAAAGGTTGACTAACATGGAAAATGCAGAGGGATTTATTTCCTCCTCTAAACCTGTTTATGGAAGCAATACTTCTGAAAGCAAAATAACCAGAAACCTAATTGTTTAAATAGTTCATAACTCTATGGTTAACATGAGGAAATAAAAATTTATGACTTGCTAAACTAAGAACAAAATGTACCTGCCCTAGCTCTCAACATTTTCTGATCAGCGGAACACTTTGTGACTGACTACAGTAGGCAGCCAACGAACTCTTATTTCACAATTTTATCCTGTGACTCATTCTCAACAAGACGGCTGCCTCCAGACAAGTGATGGCTTTGAATTCAGGCAAACAGAAGCTACATGGCTTCCAAGCGATACCACATGGCGCTAAGCACAAAAGCAAACAAGTCTTTTTCCTAGGGGCCCTACCTTGGAAGAGGCTGTCGGGAAGGGGCATCCTTAGATTCACTTTAGAAGCTGTATACCATCTATTCTGGGTGGTGGTGAAGAAATTTATGCATGAGAACAGAGGATCACACTAGGCAAGTTCCAAGCTGGCCTCTGATCACAAATCTGCTATAGATTACTGCAGAATACAATCAATATAAGTGCCATTTAAATTTTCTTTTCCTCAAGATAAATATCTACATAGATTTATAAGGAAATAGGTATATTGTCAACCCAATTAAAAGGGGCAGTAATATGAATGGCAAGACCTAAAACAAGATTTCATTTGAAGAGAGATGACAAGACTATTCCTGATGGGCAAAGATCTGTTTCCTAAAGAAGAAATGGCACTTCTCCCCAGGAAACACTGGCACGGATGTTTCCTGCTCTTTAAAAATAACGCAAATGTGTAGGCGTCTTTCTTCTTTATGAAACTAATGTTTTATTGTTAGATCTCCTTGGTGAAATATATTTTTTTCAAAATTTTAACAGGCATCTGAATCTATTTTTGTGTCTTAACAGGAGAAGCAACACTACCATCATGTGGCAAAAGAGATTAACGTTTTGAGGTCAGGAATGAAATTTAAATTCACACAGTTATATTCTAGATGAACAAATATTGATTTCATTATGTACAGTATTCTTGCCTGTCATTAAATGAAGCAATTTAGCTAGCTATTGTAATAAAAGAACATTTTTATGAGGAAAGAAAATTGTCATTAGCCCCTTTAAGTTAGATTGTTAATTGTGGCTTCTTGACTTCTCGTAGAATACCAATAAAAGAAAAAAATGGATTGGGGCAGCCCAGTAAAGAATTACTGACTGCTCAGGAATAATGCAACTACAGCTACCTGGCATATAAGCAAGTAAGCAAAGAATTCTAGAAAGAGGAACGTGAAAGGTAGAGCTTAGACCATCACTAGAGATCATGTCCCACCTTCACATACAGCTACTAATACTCCCATTTTACTGGTGGGGAAGTCAAACATCAGAGACAGTAAGTAATTTCCTGACCATCAGCTCAGCCAACTGCAAGGTATGTTAGCTCACTTGTCACTAACTTTGTAAAGATTCTCTGAAGCACAAAGCAAAAGTCAGACATTTACTTCTCTACCTCTACTCAGAATTTGCAGTAACTTCAATGTTCACACTCTCATCATCAGCTTAGGAAGAAAAGGGTATGTTGGAAACAATTCTCCACAAATCTTCCATGCTTCCACCTCTCTGGGCATTAAAGCCTATTGACTTCATGACTAGTTTTTTTTTTTTTTTTTTTTTTTGGGGGGGGGGTATTTTTTAATTTTTTTATTTTAATTTTATTTATTTTTGTATGTGTATGAATGTACTGTCTGCATGCAGGTCTGTGCACCCATGTCGTGCAATGCCGCGGAGGTCAGAAGAGGGTCTCAGATTCCCCTGGAACTGGAGTTCTCCTGAATTGGAGTTACAGACGGTTCTCAGCCGCCATGTGGGTGCCGGGGATCGAACTCGGGTCCTCTGCAAGAGCAGTTGGTACTCCCAACCGCTAGTCTCTCCAGCCCCCATGACTAATTTTTAAAGAAGTTTTTGCAAATGCCCAAGAAGGACATGGAATAAAGACTCAGTCTGGGTGCTTTTTAGTGCATTTATGTATAATAGAAACATCTCTTTTGGAGACATTACAGCTGACAACGGTAGAGAGCTGCCGTTCCTTTACAGAGACATTTGCTTATAGTTTGGAGTAATAAAGACGATGCCTCTCTCCAGAGGGTATGGTGTGCATGTTTACCACCAGCCCCTTATACAACTGGGAAGATCAGTATCCTTCAGTGTTGTACAACTGGACCTACATCCGCATGACCTCTTGGAGACTTGGAAAAAGATATTGTTGTGAACAGAAAGTCACTTCCTGCTGGCCTATAAATAGTAAACTCTAAATCTGTTTGGACTCATTGTCTCCGCATCAGCCAAAACTATGGAATTCTGGCAAGACAAACTGGCATCTGTCACCACACACCGGTCGGGAAGTAAAACAGCTCTAACTGTTGAGAAACTTCTGTCTGATAAAGCTGAAGGAGCCTGCAGTAGGTTTAATAACTTATCTCTCACAAAATACTTCTCTAAAGCCAAATGATATCTGTGAAATTAATGGCTGATACATCAATATGAGGTCATAGCTTTGAAAGTGCCTAGCCATGAGAGCTCATTGCTAGTATAAACAGACAAGCAGGAGTATGTGAGGAAAGATTACCCTCTGAATAAGAGCCACTATACACCAAGGAAGTTGCAATTCAATGGGGGAAACACTAGTTTCCATAGAAACCACACAAAGTCCCACAAAAGAAGCACCTCAGTATCAATCATATCTAAAGAATGAATTTGTATTTGCATCTAGCAAATAAGAATTTGAATATACTCTTTCCTGTTTTCTCACTCAACGTACCTCTTTTTCTTTTCTAAAGACTGTCTGATTACAAATTCACTTTTAAGTTAATATGGAAGTGTTTATTGATGTTTAGAATGGAATCTGTTTAGAATAGCTCAACCAAATTTTTAAAATTATTTCTTAAAAGCAAACATAAAACTCAGGAGTCTTGGAATCTCATTAGGTAGCACTGAGCAAGTGTGAAAGAAAATGATCACAAAAGCAGAGTCAAGAAGAAGCTGCAGGCCCATAATTTGACCTGCATTAAGGCCACAGACAAAGAAATTTCCACATCTCCCAACAGTTCCAATGGTGACTGAGGAGCCAGGGTGGGTGTCAGATATCACTCTGGGTAAGGTTCACAGGCAAACAGAGAGTGCCTTGCTCTGCTAACCCTAACCTGCATTCCTTGCTTACCTGCTCCTCAGTTTCTTCTTCCATGGTTAATAGGGTACCACCTTCATTTTTTCTCTTGCTTCCTTTCTGTCAAACTCTCCATCCCCCTCCTCTGACTGGATTATTGTATTTAGGAGACTGGAGGGTAATACAGGATGATCTTCCATCTCCGGGTTCTTAGTCACTCCTGAAAAGTCACCCTGTCACACAGGCAATGTGCACAGGCCCCAGAGGCTAGATTCTGGACATTTTGCAGCTGTCCTTCATTCCTCCTCGGCTATTTGTTCACACGCAGTTTGCCTACTCCTTCCGGAGTTCCGGCAGGCTCATGTTCTTACATTCTTCTGTTGTTGCACAGGCACGCTTCATTTCAGGGAAATTTTTACTTTCTCATGCACTTCTTTCCAATGCCTGAGCTTGGATTTTTTTTTTAATTTTTTAGTATTTGTATTGTATGTGTATGAGTGTATTGCCTGCGTGTAGGTAGATGTACTGGTGCTGTGCAATACCATCAGAGATCAGAAGAGGGTGTTGAATTCACCTGGAACTGGAGTTGTGGACAGTTGTTAGAAGCCATGTAGCTGCTGGGAGTCAAACCCAGGTCCTCTGCAAGAGCAGCCAGTGCTCTTAATCATGGAGCCATCTTTCCAGCCCCTGAGCTTGGATTTTTAAAAATTTATATACTTAAAACCTTCGAAAATCTTGGAGAGTATTAAAATGCTTGAAATCTTATGAATCCTTAAATCATCATATATTTGACCCTGACTTAACTTCCTTTGAATGCAGATAAGACAATGATTTGTTTCTAATGAGCGAAATACAGATGGAAACACAGCATGTGACTTTCCAGGTGAGCTCGGACAGGCCACTGTTGCTTTTGATTTATTCTTCAAATCACTCACTATGGGGTAAGTCAACTATCACATTTTGAGAAGTCTCAGGCAGTCTGTGAAGAGTCCCCATGGGGACAAAGCCTACCACCCACACCCAGCTCCAACTTCTTGGGTGTTTGAGTAGAACACCATGATAGTACACCTTCACTTGCCATGTTGACTTTCAGATGACTATAATCTTGGCTGATTTTATAAATATTTTCTTTCTGTTTATGGCACAAATTCTACAAAATTGTGCTTAATCGTCCCCTCATTCCCCATAATTCCAGCTTTTCAGAGCTGTTCTCTGAGAATCATGCTCTAAGGAAAATGACTTGTCATTTTTAAGACATTCTGACTCCAAAGTGACATTCCTGCAGTCATCCTTTCACTAACCACCCTTGCCCCTCCAGCCACAACCACTAACCATTTCATCGTGGGCCTGCACGCTCTCATTATTTTAGTGCCATCAAAAGATTATGAAACATTTTCCTTCAAAGTTGTTAATTTCATTTTCTATTTTGCAACTTAATACACTTTACCCTGGAGACCTTTAATGATAAATTTGTCATAGAACTGAAGATCAAGAGGGTGTCCTGACTGATTGTATACAGTCTTTTTTTTTTTAATTAGTTTTTATTGATGCTTTGTGCATTTCATACATTTTTTCCAATTCAGTTCAGGCTTATTTCCCTTTCCCTCCCCACCCCCACCCCATCCCAGATCATGCATTCTGCCATAACTGTCCTGCATCTTTCTCTCAGTTTTTTTTTTAAATAAAATGCCAATTACAATTTTAGAGGAAACTCTGAGTGTCAGCCCTAAGCACTCAGCTTATTGATTAGCCCCAGATCCAGTAGCTCAAAGACATTCCCCAGATACCTTCCAGATGAGCTGATGTCAAATCCAATGGACTTGACCGATATTTTTACATAACCATGAAAGCCCTATCCTATTAGTCAGGTCCCCATTTTCAAAAAGATAATTAGTTCATTTTTTTTGGCATGGTGACAAGAACAGTCATCCCCTCCCCCCAAAGCAGAAGGACAAGGGATTAGAGTTAATCCTGACAGATGCAGGAAACTGCAAAAGTGCAAACAGAAAAGGTGTGTAGGAGAAGGGTTTAATGTGTATTTATAAGGATTAGCTCTACCTCAAATGTCTTACTGAGCACCATGAACTCATCTTTTACAGAGCAGCAACACTGAATCACTCCAAATGTCACTGCCATTCAGAGGCCATTTGTTCCTGACATCCAGCCTCCAGGGAACACCTAGGGGGAATAATCACACCCTCCATCTAGAGTAAATCCAGGAAGGGAATGGGCAGCCATTGCAGCCTAGTCACTTCCTCAGGCCAGAGCCATTCTCTAGATGCTGGCCATCCATAATTGACAGGGGGCTGCTGCACAGCCCCCACAGCTGGCTCCTTTGTGAGCCTTCCTGGGGACACAGTTAGGCACACTGCCTCCAACTCTGATATCTCTGGAATGTACAAAACAAAAGGAGGCACAGACAATTTCCCTAAGCACTGTTTTTAAGCTGATGCTGTAGTCAGTGGTCTGCTGAACACAGAATACAGTTAAGAACAATTAGCCGTTCAGTGGCTTAGCCACAACAGTTCAGCTTGTGGCCTATATTTTAAACAATAACAACAATGACAAAAAACAGCCCCGTCAAGCTCTTCCAAGCAGAATCCTAAACAATCCAGCAAGGGAAGGAAGTATAAGGACTGCTTCCTCTTTCCTGCCTGACCATAATTCCAGACAACACTTTTCTATCCCAGTTAACTCTCAGCCTGGCCTCTTCCTCCCTTGACACAAACACAACTGGGTCACAACTCTTGTGCTCAGCTTTCCTGACATTCAGCAGGAAAACAGATAAGCAGTTATATGACAAAGACAAGTCTGATGGGATGCTAGGCATCGCAATAGAAAAAAGAGAGGAGGAGTGAGAGATGCACAGAGTAAATGTTCAATACACGCTGGGCATGCCTAGTCAAAAAAATGCAAAATGCTCCAGAACCCAAAATGTCTCGAGTGCAGACAAGGTGGTAGGAACTAAAGGAGAATCCCACACCTGGTCTCATGTGACAGAGAGGACACTCAAAGGGCACAGAGTAATTAAAAAAAAAACTGTATGAAGGTACTATCAGACTGAGCAGAGTATGGGATATTTGAAGAATAAGAGAATTTCCTCATCTCAACCTGAGTCTCACCTCCAACAATTCAGCCTATGAAAACATCCAAATCTGAAACACTGCTGGTCCCAAGCCTCTTGGCTCAGGGCTACCTGGCCTGTGATAAGAAGTGATTCATTGGTCCAGACAAAGAATTTCTAGAGGAGAACATGGCGGAGAGAGAAGAGAATACACTGCTTGCTTGTGCTGAATGAAGACCTGCAGTGGCTTCACAGATCTTCCATTTCAACTTCTCTATTTCATAGGAAGGAAAGAAAGCTTTGGAGCCATTAAGCTGCCTTCCAAGGGTCATAATGTCATGCAGTTATCACAATTACAGCTTCTCAAACTGAGCACCCTTGGGAGAAAGTGCTATCTTAACACTAGGAGTAATTATTCTCCTCCTGAGGAAAAAAAATTGTTTATAATTTCCAATCACTGGGAAGTGTTAACAGACCAGCTTTCTCTGGCACTGGAAGAAACGAACCTTCAGGAGATGATCACACATGCCAGCCGGTGTCCAGGCAGCATGGGTACCGTCCTCTTAGCTTCATTTCTGGGATCTTTCATGTCTTCCTTGCTCTTCTTTCTCTCAAGCCTTTCATTTAGCTTTTTTTTTTCTTTTGGTATTTTTGAGACGGTCTCCCTTTAGTCCCAGCTGGCCTGGAGCTCGCTCTGTAGACCAGGCTGGCCTTGAACTCACAGAGATCTGCCTGCCTCTGCCTCTTGAGTGCTGGGATAAAAGACACACACCACCACACCCGGCACTAAATACGGTTCTTAGCCGCCATGTGGGTGCTGGGAATCAAACCTAGGTCCTCTTCAAGAGCAGTCAGTGCTCTCAACCACTGAGCCATCTCTTCAGCTGCTCATTTAGCATTTCTATTCTGTTCTATTTTATGGATCTTTGAAAGCTCCCTTAAACCCCCTTTGAAAAAGAACCCGGTGGTGTTTGGCACAGGCCTTAATCCCAGTGTTTGAGGCTGAGAAGGGAGGATCTTGAGTCAGACCAGCCTGGGTTATACAGCAGGACCCTGTCTACAAATACAAATACACACACACGGGCTGGAGAGATGGCCTAGCGGTTAAGAGTGCCGACTGCTCTTGCAAAGGACCCGGGTTCTATCCCCAGCACCCACATGGCGGCTGAGAACCGTCTGAACTCCAATTCCAGGAGAACCCAGTTCCAGGGGAATCTAGACCCCTCTTCTGACCTCCACGGCATTGCACGACACGGGTGCACAGACCTACATGCAGACAGTACATTCATACACATACAGAAATAAATAAATAAAATTTAAAAATCTATAAAACAATTAAAAAAAATACGCACACACAAAAAGCCTGGGTTATACAGCAGGACCCTGTCTACAAATACAAATACACACACACAAAACTTCTGAAACAAAAACACCACGTGACAGAGATAAGGCAAAAGACAACCAAGGAACTTGCATGTCTCAGGCATTTGCTCCTATAGTCTCAGAGGAGCTTGCCAAGGAGGGAGGCTGAGTATTAAATGCTGAGATGGATCCGCAGATAAACAAGATTGTTGCACAAGCCTGGACCTGTGTTAGATCCCTGGAACCCACGTGAGGAAAAAAGAGTACCGACTCCACAAAGTTGTCTTATGACCTCCACATGTGTGTCATGGCAAGTGTACCCACACCCACACACTAATAATTAATAATAATAATAATAATAAATTAGTCAATTAAAAAATAAATACAATCCTAATCAGCATGGTCCCCTGAGAACGTGAAAAGGATCTTGGAACTGGTGATCATGTCTCCTCAGAATATACTTCCTCCTAAATAAGAATAGTTGATATGCTAGTTGACCACCTCGTTCAGATTTTAATATCAAAATAGCATGTTGCATTTTCTTCAGATTAAGTAGCAAACCTTTGTCTCTAAGGTACATTTTTACTGGAATTTAAGAAACTTCAGGCTGAAACCTGAAATGCATTTCTCAAGGAAGTTCACAAGCAGCAATGCAACAAGGTGAATGTGCATGAAGGTGTAAAAATGTATACCACCTTCCAGCTACCCAACTGCAAAGTTGTCATTTTTCTAATATCACTTAGAAAGGAGAAACGGGAGGAGGGGGATAAATGAGTGAGCAATAAAAAAAAAATGAGAGAAAGATGCAGGCAGTTATGGCAGAATGATGTCTGGGATGGGGTGGGGGTGGGGGTGGGAGAGGGAAAGGGAAAATAAAGCCGAAACTGAATTTGGAAAAATGTATGATGCAAAGATCAATATAAATAATTAAAAAAAAAGACTGTATACAATCAGTCAGGACACCCTCTTGATCTTCAGTTCTATGACAAATTTATCATTAAAGGTCTCCAGGGTAAAGTGTATTAGTTGCAAAATAGAAATGAATTAAACAATTGAAGGAATGTTTCATATCTCCTTTGATGGCAACTAAAATAATGAGAGCGTGCAGGCCCACGATGAAATGGTTAGTGGTTGTGGCTGGAGGGGCAAGGGTGGTTAGTGAAAGGATGACTGCAGGAATGTCACTTTGGAGTCAGAATGTCTTAAAAATGACAAGTCATTTTCCTTAGAGCATGATTCTCAGAGAACAGCTCTGAAAAGCTGGAATTATGGGGAATGAGGGGACGATTAAGCACAATTTTGTAGAATTTGTGCCATAAAAAGAAGAAATATTTATAAAATATCAGCCAAGATTATAGTCATCTGAAAGTCAACATGGCAAGTGAAGGTGTACTATCATGGTGTTCTACTCAAACACCCAAGAAGTTGGAGCTGGGTGTGGGTGGTAGGCTTTGTCCCCATGGGGACTCTTCACAGACTGCCTGAGACTTCTCAAAATGTGATAGTTGACTTACCCCATAGTGAGTGATTTGAAGAATAAATCAAAAGCAACAGTGGCCTGTCCGAGCTCACCTGGAAAGTCACATGCTGTGTTTCCATCTGTATTTCGCTCATTAGAAACAAATCATTGTCTTATCTGCATTCAAAGGAAGTTAAGTCAGGGTCAAATATATGATGATTTAAGGATTCATAAGATTTCAAGCATTTTAATACTCTCCAAGATTTTCGAAGGTTTTAAGTATATAAATTTTTAAAAATCCAGACTCAGGGGCTGGAAGATGTGCTCCATGAGTAAGAGCACTGGCTGCTCTTAGCAGAAGGACTCTGGGTTTGAACCATCCCAGCATGCACATGGCTTCTAACAACGTCCACAACTCCATTCCGGTGAATTCAACACCCTTTCTGATCTCTGATGGGTATTTGCACAGCACCAGTTACATTACCTACAAACGCAGGCAATACACTCATCCACATACAATACAAAATACTAAAAATTAAAAAAAAAATCAAGCTCGGCATTGGAAAGAAGTGCATGAGAAAGTAAAAATTTCCCTGAAATGAAGCGTGCCTGTGCAACAACAGAAGAATGTAAGAACATGAGCCTGCCGGAACTCCGGAAGGAGTAGGCAAACTGCGTGTGAACAAATAGCCGAGGAGGAATGAAGGACAGCTGCAAAATGTCCAGAATCTAGCCTCTGGGGCCTGTGCACATTGCCTGTGTGACAGGGTGACTTTTCAGGAGTGACTAAGAACCCGGAGATGGAAGATCATCCTGTATTACCCTCCAGTCTCCTAAATACAATAATCCAGTCAGAGGAGGGGGATGGAGAGTTTGACAGAAAGGAAGCAAGAGAAAAAATGAAGGTGGTACCCTATTAACCATGGAAGAAGAAACTGAGGAGCAGGTAAGCAAGGAATGCAGGTTAGGGTTAGCAGAGCAAGGCACTCTCTGTTTGCCTGTGAACCTTACCCAGAAGTGATAATCTGACACCAGCACCCTGGCTCCTAGTCACCATTGGAACTGTTTTGGGAGAGTGTGAAAATTTCTTTCTGTCTGTGGCCTTAATGCAGGTCAAATTATGGGCCTGCAGCTTCTTCTTGACTCTGCTTTTGTGATCATTTTCTTTCACACTTGCTCAGTGCTACCTAATGAGATTTCCAAGATCCTGAGTTTATGTTGCTTTTAAGAAATTAATTTTAAAAAATTTGGTTTGAGCTATTCTAACATGTTCCTTCTAAACATCATAAAACATCCTATTAACTATAAAGTGACATTTGTAATCAGACAGTTTTAGAAAAGAAAAAGAGGTACGTTGAGTGAGAAAACAGGAAAGAGTATATTCAAATTCTTATTTGCTAGATGCAAATACAAATTCATTCTTTAGATATGATTGATACTGAGGTGCTTCTTTTGTGGGACTTTGTGTGGTTTCTATGGAAACTAGTGTTTCCCCCATTGAATTGCAACTTCCTTGGTGTATAGTGGCTCTTATTCAGAGGGTAATCTTTCCTCACATACTCCTGCTTGTCTGTTTATACTAGCAATGAGCTCTCATGGCTAGGCACTTTCAAAGCTATGACCTCATATTGATGTATCAGCCATTAATTTCACAGATATCATTTGGCTTTAGAGAAGTATTTTGTGAGAGATAAGTTATTAAACCTACTGCAGGCTCCTTCAGCTTTATCAGACAGAAGTTTCTCAACAGTTAGAGCTGTTTTACTTCCCGACCGGTGTGTGGTGACAGATGCCAGTTTGTCTTGCCAGAATTCCATAGTTTTGGCTGATGCGGAGACAATGAGTCCAAACAGATTTAGAGTTTACTATTTATAGGCCAGCAGGAAGTGACTTTCTGTTCACAACAATATCTTTTTCCAAGTCTCCAAGAGGTCATGCGGATGTAGGTCCAGTTGTACAACACTGAAGGATACTGATCTTCCCAGTTGTATAAGGGGCTGGTGGTAAACATGCACACCATACCCTCTGGAGAGAGGCATCGTCTTTATTACTCCAAACTATAAGCAAATGTCTCTGTAAAGGAACGGCAGCTCTCTACCGTTGTCAGCTGTAATGTCTCCAAAAGAGATGTTTCTATTATACATAAATGCACTAAAAAGCACCCAGACTGAGTCTTTATTCCATGTCCTTCTTGGGCATTTGCAAAAACTTCTTTAAAAATTAGTCATGGGGGCTGGAGAGAAGCGGTTAAGAGTACCATGCTCTTGCAGAGGACCGGTTCGATCCCCAGCACCACATGGCGGCTGAAGAACACGTCTGAACTCCAATTCCAGGAGAACTGCAGTTCCAGGGGAATCTGGACCCCTCTTCTGACCTCCGCGCGCATTGCACGACACGGGTGCACAGACTACATGCAAACAGTAATTCATACACATACAGAAATAAATAAAAATTAAAAAAAAAAATAAAAAATTCAAAATTTTTTTTTTTTTAAAAAAAAAAAAATAGTCAGAAGTCAATAGGCTTTATGCCCAGAGAGGTGAAGCATGGAAGATTTGTGGAGAATTGTTTCCAACATACCCTTTTCTTCCTAAGCTGATGATGAGAGTGTGAACATTGAAGTTACTGCAAATTCTGAGTAGAGGTAGAGAAGTAAATGTCTGACTTTTGCTTTGTGCTTCAGAGAATCTTTACAAAGTTAGTGACAAGTGAGCTAACATACCTTGCAGTTGGCTGAGCTGATGGTCAGGAAATTACTTACTGTCTCTGATGTTTGACTTCCCCACCAGTAAAATGGGAGTATTAGTAGCTGTATGTGAAGGTGGGACATGATCTCTAGTGATGGTCTAAGCTCTACCTTTCACGTTCCTCTTTCTAGAATTCTTTGCTTACTTGCTTATATGCCAGGTAGCTGTAGTTGCATTATTCCTGAGCGTCAGTAATTCTTTCCGGGCTGCCCCAATCATTTTTTTCTTTTTGTATTCTACGAAGTCAAGAAGCACAATTAACAATCTAACTTAAAGGGGCTAATGACAATTTTCTTTCCTCATAAAAATGTTCTTTTATTACAATAGCTAGCTAAATTGCTTCATTTAATGACAGGCAAGAATACTGTACATAATGAAATCAATATTTGGTTCACAGAACATAAACTGTGTGAATTTAATTTTACATTCCTGACCTCAAAACGTTAATCTCTTTTGCCACATGATGGTAGTGTTGCTTCTCCTGTTAAGACACAAAAATAGATTCAGATGACCTGTAAAATTTTGAAAAATAATATATTTCACCAAGGAGATCTAACAATAAAACATTAGTTTCATAAAGAAGAAAGACGCCTACACATTTGCGTTATTTTTAAAGAGCAGGAAACATCCGTGCCAGTGTTTCCTGGGGAGAAGTGCCATTTCTTCTTTAGGAAACAGATCTTTGCCCATCAGGAATAGTCTTGTCATCTCTCTTCAAATGAAATCTTGTTTTAGGTCTTGCCATTCATATTACTGCCCCTTTTAATTGGGTTGACAATATACCTATTTCTTATAAATCTATGTCGATGATTTTTCTGAAAAGAAAATTTAAATGGCACTTATATTGATTGTATTCTGCAGTAATCTATAGCAGATTTGTGATCAGAGGCCAGCTTGGAACTTGCCTAGTGTGATCCTCTGTTCTCATGCATAAATTTCTTCACCACCACCCAGAATAGATGGTATACAGCTTCTAAAGTGAATCTAAGGATGCCCCTTCCCGACAGCCTCTTCCAAGGTAGGGCCCCTAGGAAAAAGACTTGTTTGCTTTTGTGCTTAGCGCCATGTGGTATCGCTTGGAAGCCATGTAGCTTCTGTTTGCCTGAATTCAAAGCCATCACTTGTCTGGAGGCAGCCGTCTTGTTGAGAATGAGTCACAGGATAAAATTGTGAAATAAGAGTTCGTTGGCTGCCTACTGTAGTCAGTCACAAAGTGTTCCGCTGATCAGAAAATGTTGAGAGCTAGGGCAGGTACATTTTGTTCTTAGTTTAGCAAGTCATAAATTTTTATTTCCTCATGTTAACCATAGAGTTATGAACTATTTAAACAATTAGGTTTCTGGTTATTTTGCTTTCAGAAGTATTGCTTCCATAAACAGGTTTAGAGGAGGAAATAAATCCCTCTGCATTTTCCATGTTAGTCAACCTTTGGTCACCCCGGTAAAACCTCAGTCAGAATAGTTATGAAGAAGAGGTCTATTTAGCACAAAGATTTGGACATTCAAACATGGTACTGGTGGTATCTGCTTGTTTTTCAGCTGTGTCACCTCATGGTGGCATCTGTGGAGGGGATACACACAGAAGAAGCAAGTGAAGACGTCACGACCAGGAAACAGAGAGGTGGGCAAGGCCAAGCTTGGCTTTCTGACACCCTTTCATGAGAACCAGCGAGGAGTTCCACAGGAGATACGCTCCCAAAGTACATGCGCAATGACTTGGACACCTCCTACTGATCAGAACGGTTCCGCTGCTTCCTCACAAGGCCATCCTGAGGCCCTGAGGACGCTGGGAACACAAAACTAACAAATAAAAATTTGATTATTCTGAGAACACAGCTTATATAACTGGTTTTAGAGAGAAACATAATTTTCCTCATCCTTTTTTTTTTGTGTTTTTCCTTTTTTTTATGTGTTGATCGTACTGTCTGCAGTAGGTTGGTGCACCCAATGTCATGCATTCCCTGCAGGTCAAAGAGGGCGTCGGATTCTCCCTGGCAGACTGGAGTTAAAGAAGGTTCACAGCCACCATGTGGATACTGAAAAATCAAACCCAGGTCCTCCAAAAAAGCTGTCAGTGCTCTTAAATGCTAGACCATCTCTCCAGCCCACTCCATACTTTTCAAGCGATGTCTAGGAATACGAGCTGTTTTCTGAAGAGCCTTGGCTTCATAATTAAGTCTCTGTTTCTCACAGGAAATTTTTTTTTTTTCCTTACTAAGTAATCCTGTTACCTTGTAAGTTGTTGAAATTAAAGTAGTAACAGAGGTATGTGGAATGCTTTAGACCAAGGTTATAGAAGCCTGACTACTGTTTGGGTCACATTGGGTTAAGGTTAGTATTCCTAAGCTTTGTAGTTTCAAAAATAGCTTTCTCGTTCAGTGAGGCCATCTTCCTGTTAGACAAGGAAGTGATAGAAGTGGATGTTTCTTTTCACGCTCCACAAGATTTGCTTCTGGCCTAGAGGCCGCCTGGTTACTGTTTGGCTGTGATTTTAAGTGGGCTAATACCATTGCTCAAGAGACATATTCAATACTGAGTGAGAGATCAAACAGAATTTAGGCAATGTGAGTCTCTCAGTGGTTACTGCTTCCAATTCAACTCTTTGTATTGGCTACAGTTTACAAATGGTGATATATTATGACCTTGGCCCAGAAATTCTTTTTGGTCTAAAGCAACCATGCTTTTAACAAACTATGGAGCTTTTTATGATTATAATTTAAATATCATTGTAAGCCAAGAATTAAGCATCCAGTTTTTTTCAAACATGTATCTATGAGATAAGGGTTTATTACTACATACAATATACCATTTTCATCAAGGGAAGATAGAAAAATTTGAATTTCCTCATATTTGATTATGGATACCAGACATCAGAATAAATGCAATATAGAGGGTAAAAAATGATTTAGTAAAATGCTGCACACTTCATAATAATTATTTAGTCTTCAAACGAAGGGCCAACTAAAGTAGTAATGATTTACTTTTTTAAAAGTCATGTTTGAATCCTTTCTCTTCCTCATTAGACCCCTGACAGTCATTTTTCAACTAAAAGTTTTTTTTAATGCCCGGACTGACTGTGTTAAGCGTTTCGGAGATAAAGATAAATAAGACAGTCTTCCTCAAGAAATGAGTAACCTGTGGGATAGGCCAGCAAGTGTGCAGGCAGTGCCAGCTAGGTAGCTGCATTCAGTGCTAGTGACACAGGGAGTGTATCAACCAGCTCCCTTCATATTTGTAAATTAGACAGGATAAGTACATTTTAGTAAAAATGTTTTTATACCTTCACACAGTCCTTTCTTTTGACTTAAAAGACACAAGCTGAAGATGAGATACACATTTTCTTTGTGTACTAGCATGCAGGTGTAGATGAGCTGTTAATTAAGGAAGTGACAGTCTTTAGAAAGTGACACTTTTATATCATTGAGATAGAGTTGTAAAAATACTGCTATTTATTTTTGTTTTTTGAGACAGGGTCTCCCTTTATTCCAGCTGGCCTGGACTCGCTATATAGCAGGCTGGCCTGAACTCACAGAGGTCCACCTGTTTCTGCCTTCCTGGTGCTGGGATTAAAGCATGTGCCAATGCCCAGCACAATTTTTTTATTCATATATTTTTATTTTTATAATGTGAGTGTTTTGCCTGTAAGTGTGCAAGTGCATTTATTTATGAGTGTAATGCTTTGGAAGTCAGAAGAGGATCAGAAATACTGATATAATTTTTAATTTGATATCCACAGAAGTCAAGAAACTAAATAAATGCCATTGGGGGTGGGAGGAAGCTTCTTGAGAGAGGATGTACAATGCAGCGATATAAAGGAGGAAAGGGATAATGAGAGGAAGAGTTAATGGGGTGGGGTGGGAGGACAGGAAGAGGAGGGAGTATGGGGAGGGACAACTAACATTAAGGCCTTTAGAGGCTGTATAGTAATGTAGCACTATAGAAGCTTCTGGCATGGATATTAATGAGTAACCAAGTACTCTCTAATTGGATTTGAAGTCACATTCATGGGATGGAGCCCATGCTTGACATTGATACCGGCCAAGGCATCTGAGCCTAATAAAACAGATTGGTCGCCAGACCAATGGAGAACCTAATTAGTGTTCTGCTAATAGATATAGATATTAAATGACTCTTAATAATTTACTGTTATACCCATAGATTACTATTTCCAAACTCTCAGCAGAGATGTTTCTTTATGCAGCAGATGATTAACACTGAGACCCACAACTGGCCAACCTGTAGAAAGAGAGTCACAGAGTGCTTGTTTCATGAATAGGAACTTAATAAACTCTCAGGTCAGGGATCATTGCAGAAATAGGGTGAAAAGATTGTAAGAGTCAGAGTTGGTAGATGATCACATAGAAACAGAGTTTTCCTGACAGCTGGTCAGTAACTCAAGTGAACTCATAAGAATAGCTAATAGAATACCACTCCATTTAAAGCTCAATCAGACAAAATTTCAGCATAAATTGGGGGAAGTGGTAAGAAAGTCACTGTATATTCGTGATATTTCCCCATAATGTATAAAGTTATTATCCATAATACTAGAGTCACCAATCAAAAGTTCATAATTTCCAAATTTTTATTTTCTTGTATGAGCATGATTATTTTATGTCTTCCAAAATCTCAAAGAATAAAATGCACTAGATTGATTTCTCTCTCTCTCTTTTTTTTTTTTTTTTTTTTTTTTTTGGCATTCTTTGAGACCAGGGTTCCCTGTAGCCCAGCTTCTGGAACTCACTCTGTAGCCAGGCAGCCCTTGAACTACAGAGATCTGCACTGCCTCTGCCTCCTGAGTGCTAGGATTACATGCGTGCACCACCACGCCCAAATGTTTCTCTTTAATGAACTACCAAGAACATGTTCCCTAAACTGAGCATAGACTGTGGTCTTGAACTTTTCATGGTCTGTCAGTCACCTTGCTGCAAGAAATAGTATCAAGGGGCAGTCACCTTGCTGCAAGAAATAGTATCAAGGGGTTGGAGATGGCTCAGAGCGGTTAGGGGAAAAGCACTGCCTTGATTAGACCGGGTTCGATCCCCAGCACTCACATGGAACGCCTGAGAACTCCTTAACTCCAGTTCAGGGGATCCAACATCTCTTCTGATCTTCAGGCACTGTACAACATTGGGTGTGCTTATGTATATGCAGGCAATGCATTTATTCATACACTAAAAATAATAATAAATCAATAAATAAATAAGTTAAAAAGTAAAAATCAAGAAAGTAACGAGTCATTAAAAAGAAATAGTATCAAAATTCCATTTACCCACTCATCCATCAATTCAACAAAATGGGCTTTGCCAAGCCATTATGTGCTGTGTGCTGTCTTTGACACTGGAATTCCTATAATAATGACTTTCCTATCTCCAGGGAGTTCATTCATAACATATCAAAAGACAACTTGCAATGATCTACAATGTGGTATCTTATAATTATGTGTTGGGCACAATGCTACAAAAGCCTTAGAGAGAAAGCCTGAATTCTTTCATCATGTGGAGAGAAAGGCTTTGAAGAGATCATACTTGCACAAATTTGTGAAGGATTAATAGGAATTTTTGAAAATATGAGGGAATGGATATATGATTTATGTTCTAGCTATTGAAAAGTTAATGACCAGAAAGCTCAATGTTTAGACTGTATTATCTTATAATTCATCCACTGGACTATTTTAGGATTATGTCAAAAAGTTTCCTAAAAATTACTACATGAAGACTACGAATGAATTATTTACAAAATGATCATGATTTGTGTGAAATACTTTCCTGTGTAACTGGTGATTTTCAACCATTTTCTGTGCACTAGAAAAGTAGCTATATTGTCTTGGTCCTGTTGTTATCTGGAATTGAGATTCATGTCTATTTCTTTCATCTGTGTTCACGATTCTGTACATTGAAAATATCCAGTTCTTCTCATTAATGCTAAGTTCTCATTTTTCATTTCTTTTCAATATTTTAAAAGCTGATCATGCCACGATTTCCTACCATTTATACTAACTGCATAGGCTCTTTCTATATCAAGATATAACATTTCTAAAACATTTTTGCCAGAGTATTATTCAGTTTATAAATATATGAAAGACTGAAGATATTTCACTTTTACACTAAGAAAGAAAAGAAAGAAAGGGGAAGAGGGAAGAAGAAGGAGAGAGACACCCTTCAAACCCTATGCTTTCTGTTTTCTGTTCTTTATTCTTTGCTAAACTGGCTAGAAAACAACCACAAATGGACTTCCATTTTTCTCACTTAATCCTTGCTCCAAAGGAGTCTGCTCACTGCATTCTTTACTGTAATTGCTATCAATTGGTAAGGAGGTCAGTGCTTTCTAGTTACCAGAACCAAAACCTTGGTATTGCTAGAGTTTTAAGACATAAGGGACAGAAACTGTCTCTTGCTGAGATAAACTGACAGGAAAATTTATGAGTGATATTGTGAGTTAACTTACAGAACCAATAGTAATGTTGTAGAATGAGGCTTCATAAAAGGCAGGAAGCAAACAACCAGAAGAACATCCACTGATCCATCAAATGATACTTAAAGCAAATTCTGGGAACACTAGATGTGCCCAATGCCATTGGGCATGAATTCTCATTTGTCTATATGTTTAGCCATTTTTGGAGACTCAAAGTCATGGGTTATCTGGTCTCCTGAGTTTATCCAACACTTTGATGCAACAATGATTGCTACTTCGAGCTTTTAGAAGTAGAGAAATGATCTGAATCACACCACAGGGAATCCTATCTCTCTAAACAAAAATAGTTTAAATATTGAGAAGCACAACACTAATGTCTCCTTCAAAACCACTGTGTGCCCTTCAGTGCCATGCCACAGAAATGCAAACATTTCTTGAAATTTGTTCTTTCTATCACATCTAAAGATTTCTTTCCCATTTTCTACTCTGCCTTCTTGTTATAGTAGATTGGATATAAGTATTTGGCNCAGCACCCCCACCCCACCTTTGTTTGTAGTGAGAAAAAAGAACACAGTTATATAAAGGAACTCTTCTGCAGTTGATATAGTGTGTTCCTTCATCAATAATGAAGTCACGTGAGTAATTTTATTTCTTAATTTTTGTCAGATGATTCCAATTTGTACTGTTTTGGCTCACTCAAAAGTTCTATCATTAAAGGGGCAGATGTAATTAAATGTGACCAGAAGTTCTTTTCTTTGGGCCTCAGTTTTTATATCTTTGAAATGGGTCCAATTGCTTGTATTTTGAGCAAAGAAGATATATCTTGATAATAAGCAAAATAACATTGATCAACTCATGGAATGTTTTTCATCTTGCAATGATTTCAGTACATTTTTACTGTGCAGTTAAAAGACAGTTTCTTTTTTTCTTGTTTTCCTTCCTTCCTGTAACAGATACTTATTGAACACTTCTCCTACATATGGATAAAGTGATATTGATACTCTGAGCACAAAATACAAGTTGACTTTCTGCTCAAATTAGCAGAATTATTATTTGTTCTGCAGCTGTTATTGTTACCTCCTGCTAACAAGAATGATGCCAGGAGTCTCATCTGAATGAACGCTTAGATGATCGGGAATGAGAGGTCAGACTTTATATCAGGGAGCATTCATCACCAAGAATTCGGACGAATGCTTAGAGGATCTGGAATGACAGGTCAGACTTTATATCAGGGAGCATTCATCACCAAGAATTCGGATGAATGCTTAGAAGATCTGGAATGACAGGTCAGACTTTATATTAGGGAGCTTTTGACACCAAGAGCTTTCTTCCAGAATAGAACATTTGAAATCTCAGCACATGGGAGACAGAGGCAGAAGGATGAGGAGCTCAAGACCAGCTTTGATTACATGGGAAGCTAAAGGCCAGCCCCCAGTAGTCTTTGTCTCTAAATAAGTAACGAACTAATTAAACAAACAAACAAAAAAAAGCCCATTCATATTATGCCTTAGAGTAAGCAAAGGAAGAATTTTAACAGGTATGTGGAAAATGCCTTTTAGGAGAGAGGAAGAGCATAGGCCAAGGAGTGAGGGTTGCAGAGAAGGCACTGAGCCGGAGGGCTGCTCTGCACTGGGACGCTAAGTGTGCATGCAGGAGTCTAGAGTATACAGCTTACAAAGATAAGGAGAAGCCAGATCATTGAATGCTTTGGGGATTTGGCTTTTGTTGTTATCTGCATGCTTATGTATTTATTTGTTTGTTTGTTGTTTACTTATTAGTGGTAGGTGTGTGGGCTGAGTGTACATGCATCAATGAGTGACAGTCAAGGATAACTTTCAGGAGTCAGTTCTCTCTTTCCATCATGTGGGATTTAGGATGGAACTCAAGGTCTCACTATTTTGATTTTCATTTGAAACCAGGTTTCACCTTGGTCTTAATTCCAGCTTGCCCTGAATGTCATAGTCCTCCTCCCTCAGCCTCCCAAGTGCTAGGATAACAAGCATGCACTTCCATACTCTGAAAGAATGTCTCAAATATGGCTATCCAAACTGTGAATAGTATCTACTGGCCATGGAGATCTAACTAAAAGCACTGGAACAAATACTAGCAAATGTGGGAGAAATCCTCCCTGGATTCTGAGTTGGGAAACAGTTGATTGTGTTAAACCAGACCCATGAAGTATTCTAGTCATATGTAATTTAGAGATTTATCTTTAGAACTTCTAAACTTATTTTAAATTGGCAGAAAGATCATACCAAAAATTGTACTATGTAGATATGAATACATGCCCCCAGACCTTTTACAAATTAAAATTCAGTTTCGTTGTTAGCAGATATGCATGATAGTAAAAAATACTCAACACTAGCTTCTTTAGTACATTAATAACTTATTTGCATAAACAGTTTATAAATAAAATTTAAAAATTAATTAGTTTTTGGTCCTTTGAGATTAGGTCTCCATGTAGCCCCAGCTGACCTGGAACTCACAGAGATCCACCTGCCTCTCCCTCTTGAGTGAATGCAAGGAGGATTAAAGGCATGCACCACCCATGCCTGGCTAAAAATGAATTATTCTAAATTCTATATGGGGTTGTGTTCCAAAGTCCTTCAACTGTACTCACAGGAACCTTTAGGCACTGTCAGTAGAAGACCCAGGGAACTTGACTTTGCCATTGGTCCTGGGGTTTGTACTTGCACTGTGCTGTCTTGAGCAGACAAAGCATTCTTCACCCTGCATACTGCCTCCTGTCTCCTCCTTTTTAGTATGAGCCTGGCTAAAGTGAGCGATCACTTAACAGCTAACCTGGGGCCTATGTTATTACTAGAAGGGGTAATCCTTGCAGACAGAGTGGTAGATTCGCCAATCTCAAGAACCCATATTTTGGAAAGTGAGGTGTGAACAGAGAGATACGCAGGATACAGGAAGTGTAAGGCTGGAGCAAAGAAAACCACTTTCTCTTAATTAAATTGGGGCATGGCAACATATCAATGTCTGTCAGCCCAGAGAGAAGCATGAACTTTGCCTTAGGGTATTGAATCAGTCTTCCAACACTTTATGTAGTTAGTGCTATTTAGAAAGTTTATAGCAGGGTGTGGTGGCACATGCCTTTAGTCCCAGCAGTCTGGAGGCAGAGGTAGGTGGAACTCTGTGAGTTCAGCCTTGTCTACATAGTGAGCTCCAGGCCAGCTGGGACTAAAGGGAGACCTTGTCTCAAAAAAGACAAAAGCAAAAAATTTAAGGATAGAAAAGGATACAATATTCTGCCACATTTAGAGAGTATTTTACGAACTATTTTTTTCTTCTGCTCTTTAAAATAAAAGGGTTTCACAAGCACACTGCAACTAAAGCATTTAGGACAAAAACTTGAGCAGCTAGAGCTCAAATCTAATTGGAGGAAATCCATGGAGCTTATAGAACTTTAATAGCTAGCCTGGGTTTAATGAAGCAGTCTTGTAGATCAGTGGTAATTTACAGAACCTCTTAATGTTGGGAAGGATAAAATTGAAGTCAACAGCATCAGAGCAATGTTAATAAAAATGAGCAAGCCACGTCCTTATTATAAATATAAGTAATTGTGGCATTGTAGGGAAAGGATGCAAGGCAGAAAATGGTCACTGTCACTTTAGAGTGATTTTTACTCCAAAGTAAAGCTTCAGGTAGAGAAGTTGTGTCCTAAGCCTGAGAAATCCTGTGGTGGTGTCCCAACATAGAATCCTTAGGTGGGCATGTATCTGTCTGTTATATGTGATGGCTCCCACCATAAAGATATTAACTATAATAAGTTAGCCAATAAGACTGAAAAAAGAATTGAAGAATCATTTGATAGAAGGCTATCTATTTTATTGTAATATGTACACTATATTTTCTATACCAGCTTGCTGCAGTGTCTTAAAAGTGTGATTTAGGAGTATAGAAGCAATGTTCTATAAATACTTTTGGTGAATTCAATCTATGTATTTGTTTGTTAGTTTTGTGGTGTTGGAAACTGAACCCAGGTTTGTATAGCTGCTGTACCATTGAGATGCACCCCATCCTGAACTTACTTTTATAAAGTGAATTATCTGAGAATAATGTTTGCTAAAATTGTATTTGTCGTCTTATTTTGCTACCATGTCATTAAATGGGAATATAGATTTAAGTATAAATATAAACTAAGTTGCCCAAGATGAGGGGATTATAGAGTACCTTCTTGCCTAAAAACATGTTTCCTCATATGAAACAGTATGTTACATAAGTATCCTACTGCAGAAAGTTCAATATGCTTTCTTTTAAGTGCTAGTTAAAAGGAGCATAAGAAGAATTGGGGAACCTGTTTTTCAATGTTGGTTTTATTACTTTTTTCTTCTTAATCCCCTAAAGAAAAAGAAATCTCTTTGGTGATCTATAGAAATATGAATCAGTAAGTGCCTTTTGAGATATTGTAACTGTGACAAGTGACCAGAGAGAAGTACAGAAAATCCAGTTGTCAGTGTCACTTTAAGTTTTAGTTTAATGCCTGGCGTGGTGGCACACAATTTTAATCCTAGCACTTGGGAGGCAGAGGCAGGCGGATCTTTGCGAGTTCAAGTCCAGCCTGGTCTACAGAGTGTGTTCCTGGACAGCTGGGGCTACAGGGAGACCCTGTCTTGAAAAGACCAAAAAAAAAAAAAAAAAAGTTTTAGTTTAGAAATCCAGGAGCATTTATATCAAGGACAGGCTAGTTATCTTCCTCATAAACATTTACAAATAGTAAAAGGATAGAAAACAGATTGCACAATATTACTAGTGAGTTTCCTTTCAGAAGGAGATTGAGTGACTTTTCTTTGTATATTTCTGAACTTTTTGAGGAACTTATGTTACTAGAATAAAAAAATTAAGTTTCCGAGGAGGAGTGGGGCAGGCATGAGTATGAACCAAATATGTTGCAGGAAATGCTCAGAAAACTAATATAATGAAGGAAAAGAAATTGCCCAACAATGTGCAATAAGCAGGGTGTCTGTGTCTCCAGGGCTGTGAGAATCCTGAGAACAGACATCCTCAGGCTCCCGTAGTGAGAAGGTGCAGAACCGGGGCTTGATTTGGATCTGGCCGAGTAGGGAAAGGAACAATGAAACTTTTCGCATGTGTTCAGGTGCTACCCCCCATACTTTGGTATTTGGCTTTCTACTTGAGGTCCCAGCTGGAGGTTAATGTGGAAAATCAGGGAGTCTTAGACACTGTATGATCATCTATGGACTTTATCTCTGGACTTTAATCTAGTCTGATATGACACTCTGAGCTGCTGCACAAGAAGAACGAGATCTGGGTCTGTAGAGACACAGAAGGGACAGGCACATCGGTGGTGTGATGATGGAATGACATCATCCACTGTGCCTGGGGTTAACTGGCTTCCTCTCTGAATAGGTAACTAGTTTCCTGGTTTGGGCTGGGATGAAAGCATCCTCACTGATAACAGTAATTCTACAAATACCCAGTATTGACTTTGATCTAAACAACAACTCTGCAAAGTAGATGAGATACAAAAAGTTATTCCCATATACAGAAGATAAAACTGAAGTTCAAAGGATGCAACTTGCCTAAGGGCTGAAGTCCTGGTTTTCAAATTCTAACTCTTTTTACTTTCTCTTCTGCCTGCTCCCTCAAATGCATAGCTCCACACAAACAGGATTAGATGTCTGTCTTATGCTAAGCAAAGTCTAGGAGCCGAGGATCCATAGTGGAGAAGGAAAGACAGTAAAGAAAGAGTAAAAATATGCTTATGTAAAGTTTGTGTTTGCAGTCTGGACTGTAGGGATAACTGGGCCAAAGAGGTGGCTCAGTGGGTAAAGATGCGGCACCTGTACACACACACACACACACAACAAGAGAGAGAGAGAAAGAGAGAGAGGAGAGAGAGGAGAGGAGGAGAGAGAGAGAGAGAGAGAGAGAGAGAGAATAAAATTGTTTTAAAGACTAGAGTTAGAGCCAGATTGCAGAGACATAAAATACTAGACCACAGTTGATTCTTTACACAGTGAGAAAAGCTGTGATGTTAGTAGCATTACAGAATCAGATAAAAACAAAAGGATATTTATTTGTTTCTTTCTTTCTTTCTTTCTTTCTTTCTTTCTTTCTTTATTTATTTATTTATTTATTTATTTATTTGTAGGGTTAGGTTGCATGTAGGTAGGTGCACCTGTGTCATGCATTGCCCACAGAGGTCAGAAGAGAGTGTTGGATTCCCTGGAATTGGAGTTATGGATGGTTGTTAGCTACCATGTGGGTGCTTGGAGTCAAACCTGGGACCTCTGCAAGAGCAGCCGATGCTCTTAAGCACTGAACCATCTCTCCAGCCCCACAGAGGATATTGAAAAAAAAAAAAAAAACTATTACATTTATGTATTTTTATGAGTACTGTGAGAGAATGTGCCACAGCACGCCTTTGGAAGCCAGGTGATAGTCTGAGAGAAACAGGACTCTCCTTCTACTTGTGGGTCCTGGGGTTCAACTCAGGTGTCAGGCTTGGCAACAAGCACCTTCACCCACTGTTCTGTCTCACTGTTCCAGCAGGAAGATACTTAAAAATCCTTTTATCTTGTTGACTAATTCTATTACCTCTCTGCATTCCATTTTATGTGTAATCTGACACATAACTTGAAATAAAAGAAATCTAGAAAGAAGCAAGAACATCTCTTTTGATAAATGGATGACTTGGCATTATCCATACCTCAAATGAAATTTAATGCTGAATTATTACATAAATTACTCAGTTAAAGTCAAACTTGTCTATAACATCTGGACCCCATCTGGTGGACTAATTAAAGCAGGGATGCTGAATTCATGGAGTTTGATATACTCTTCAAAGACTCATCTCCCTAGGACTAAGAGAGGAAAATCCTGACAGTTTGATTCATACAGGGACCTTTAATGAGAAAACAATAAGTAGCCTTTTGTAGATCCTTAACGAGACATGTAGCATGTTAGAGTAACACTCAGGAGCTTGCTTAAAAGTGACACCTCCCTCACTGGTAATTAATAACTTAGGTGCACTCTAAATGCAAATCCACACGGTTTTCATTTTCTTTCAGAAGCCCCTTTTTTCTCCTAGTATTGAGTTCCTCTTCACAGAGTGTGGAAATAGCACATGGGGTCTAGAAACACCCACTGGCATGGAGTGTCCGGTGATCTCCCACATAGCAGCCAAGCAGCTCTGAATCCAGATCAGCTAGAAAGCAGGCCCTAGTATTTTATATACTAACATACCACATGGACTAAGCATCGTGCAGTCATCTCCAGAGAAACCCTTGTGAGGAGTGGGAGGACCCTTGAATTTCGGATCTGAGAGCTTGCCTTTGTAAAGAAGCCAGAACAAGGGGCTGGGAGAGGCCTAGCGGTAAGAGCGACCGCTCTTGCAGAGACCCGGTCGTCCCAGCCCCATCTGGCGGCGAGAGCCGTCTGAAACTCCAATTCAGGAGGCTCCTCTCCGGAATCTGAGACCATCTTCGACCTCCGCGCTTGCAGACATGGTGCACAGACCTGCAAGCATAGATAATAAATAAAAATAAAAAAAAAGAGCCAGACATAGAGCTACACATGGATGAAGTGGGAGCTGCAGGGCCTGTGGAAGGCCTGTCATCTCACACATGTAAGCTGGGCTTTGCACTTTTCTTCTTCCAAATTTAAAAGCTTGCATTTTCATCTAGGTCACATTTCATCTTCTCTTGAGCCCTGTAAATTATTCAGGGACCCTTAAAGTCCTGGCAGATGTGGATGAGCAAGTGCCACTGTGGTTTGGTGTGGACTCACTTGGGCTTGGAAAGGTGTCTGGTTCTGGGCACCTGTCACCTGTTCACCTGTTCCTGCTGAGCTGTGGAACATACGCTCTGCAGCTTAGAAAGACCTCCCAACCCAGACCTAACCCCATCTTGGGAACCGGGTGAAAAAGAAGAAGACATTTTTAGCTATAATGATAATCCATGAGTACAAGCATCCTTCATGCAAAACTATCTGCAGGCTGTTGTGCCCAAACACCTCAGCCCCACCATCCAGTGGGGGGTGACCAGTTGTTTGTTCAATCAAGTTGATCAAATGAGTCTTTTTTTTTTATCCACCCCAAACCACAGTGGCACTTGCTCATCCACATCTGCCAGGACTTTAAGGGTCCCTGAATAATTTACAGGGCTCAAGAGAAGTGAAATGTGACCTAGATGAAAATGCAAGCTTTTAAATTTGGAAGAAGAAAAGTGCAAAGCCCAGCTTACATGTGTGAGATGACAGGCCTTCCACAGGCCCTGCAGCTCCCACTTCATCCATGTGTAGCTCTATTGTTCTGGCTTCTTTACAAAGGCAAGCTCTCAGATCCGAAGTTCAAGGGTCCTCCCACTCCTCACACTCAGGGTTTCTCTGGAGATGACTGCACGATGCTTAGTCCATGTGGTATGTTATGTAAAATACTGGCCTGCTTTCTAGCTGATCTGGATTCAGAGCTGCTTGGCGTGCTATGTGGGAGATCACCAGACACTCCATGCCAATGGGTGATTTCTAGACCCAATGTGCTATTTCCACACTCTGTGAAGAGGAACTCAATACAAGGAAAAAAAGGGGGCTTCTGAAAGAAAATGAAAACGTGTGTCTTGCATTTAGAGTGCACCTAAGTTATTAATTACCAGTGAGGGAGGTGTCAGGTTTTTTTTGTTGTCTCTCTCTTTTATTTATTTTTCACATAATTTATTTTATTTTTATCAAATCTAGACCCGTGTCCCTCCATGCCCCCACCCCACCAGAGCTCATGCATTCTGCCAAACATGCTTTTCATCTCCTGAGGAAGTTGACTGTTTTAGCAGAAGTTCACTGTTTCAGTCAGTTCTTTGATGCATCTTTTCTGTTGTTGTTGTTGTTGTTGTTGTTTTTCCAATATGCATTCTTTACTAGTAACTGTGAGCTATACAATTTGGTAATTATTGCACTGAGATCTCTGTGACTATGTTTGGTGTCATAAGTAGAAAAGATTTAATGGCAGAAGTTACAGAAAAAAAAAAATGATGGAAGAACAGAGTTTTTCATAGAAGAGGAATTATTGATACTCTCTCTTTGAATTAAAGCTATATTTTTCCAGGATAAGTGCTGCTTATAAGATTGTGTAGATCTTTCTTCCATTAATATTTCTGTCAATAAGCAAAGTGCGAACATTTAACTGTAAATCTGTAGCTTACAATACTTGTCCTTCCTACCCATCTTCAGGTTCTCAAATAAGAATGTGCAGCAGTAATCTTAGCACAAAGCATTATCTACACAGCACTGCAGCTAAGTCCTTTCACTTAACGCCTTTTCATCTTGTGCCTTATTAGGGGAGGGAAAGAGAGAGCAAGAGTCTTCTTCTTTTTCACCCGGTTCCCAAGATGGGGTTAGGTCTGGGTTGGGAGGTCTTTCTAAGCTGCAGAGCGTACGTTCCACAGCTCAGCAGGAACAGGTGAACAGGTGACAGGTGCCCAGAACCAGACACCTTTCCAAGCCCAAGTGATTCCACCCCAAACCACAGTGGCACTTGCTCATCCACATCTGCCAGGACTTTAAGGGTCCCTGAATAATTTACAGGGCTCAAGAGAAGTGAAATGTGACCTGGATGAAAATGCACGCTTTTAAATTTGGAAGAAGAAAAGTGCAAAGCCCAGCTTACATGTGTGAGATGACAGGCCTTCCACAGGCCCTGCAGCTCCCACTTCATCCATGTGTAGCTCTATTGTTCTGGCTTCTTTACAAAGGCAAGCTCTCAGATCCGAAGTTCAAGGGTCCTCCCACTCCTCACACTCAGGGTTTCTCTGGAGATGACTGCACGATGCTTAGTCCATGTGGTATGTTAGTATATAAAATACTGGGCCTGCTTTCTAGCTGATCTGGATTCAGAGCTGCTTGGCTGCTATGTGGGAGATCACCGGACACTCCATGCCAGTGGGTGTTTCTAGACCCCATGTGCTATTTCCACACTCTGTGAAGAGGAACTCAATACAAGGAAAAAAAGGGGCTTCTGAAAGAAAATGAAAACTTTGTGGCTTTGCATTTAGAGTGCACCTAAGTTATTAATTACCAGTGAGGGAGGTGTCAGGGTTTTTTTGTTGTTGTTCTCTCTTTTATTTATTTTTTCACATAAATTTATTTTTATTTTTTATCAAATCTAGACCCGTGTCCCTCCATGCCCCCACCCCACCAGAGCTCATGCATTCTGCCAAACATGCTTTTCATCTCCATGAGGAAGTTGACTGTTTTGAGCAGAAGTTCACTGTTTCAGTCAGTTCTTTGATGCAGTCTTTTCTGTTGTTGCTGTTGTTGTTGTTGTTGTTTCCAATATGCATTCTTTTACTAGTAACTGTGAGCTATACAATTTGGTAATTATTGCACTGAGATCTCTGTGACTATGTTTGGTGTCATAAGTAGAAAAGATTTAATGGCAGAAGTTACAGAAAAAAAAATGATGGAAGAACAGAGTTTTTCATAGAAGAGGAATTATTGATACTCTCTCTTTGAATTAAAGCTATATTTTTCCAGGATAAGTGCTGCTTATAAGATTGTGTAGATCTTTCTTCCATTAATATTTCTGTCAATAAGCAAAGTGCGAACATTTAACTGTAAATCTGTAGCTTACAATACTTGTCCTTCCTACCCATCTTCAGGTTCTTAAATAAGAATGTGCAGCAGTAATCTTAGCACAAAGCATTATCTACACAGCACTGCAGCTAAGTCCTTTCACTTAACGCCTTTTCATCTTGTGCCTTATTAGGGGAGGGAAAGAGAGAGCACGAGTAAACAGTACAGCTAGAAGTAGTTTTTACAGACTTGATGAGCCCTGAAGAATGTTTGTCTTAGTAATATTTTGATATAAGCAGACCTTGAATGTAATCATCTAAATGGGTTCCCTTTGTTGTTTAAATTGTACCTATTTATATACTTATTTTCCTAGTTGTGTATTTTATTTATTTTATTAATATATACAATATTGGTTTTTATTATGGTATTTTTCAAATAGAATGTTTTTTATTATCCTTCTCCCCTCTTCTCCCTCATCCCTTTTCACCACTTGTATCTTTCCACTCTGATGAGCTTCCTTTAAAAGTGATGAGTATTGTATCTATTTTGTCTCAGTTCAGCTAAGTAAGAGGATGAACCAAATAACTATAAATTTATGAACATATTTTTCTTTTATCTCTAGAACACTGGCATTAATGTTTCTCCCTCTATGCATAGATAATCAGGAGGTCAAGGCTAAGTTTTAGGGTCAGCCGTATTCTATCAAATCTAATTCTCTTTCAGTCTGCTTCTTCCTTCCTTATATATGTTTCTATTTCCTTGACTTGGCATGTTTTAATATTATTCTCTGGTTTGTTTGGTTTTTTTGGGGGGGGTCTTTTTTGAGACAGGGTCTCCCCATAGCCCCAGCTGTCCTGGAACTCACTCTGTAGTCCAGGCTGGCCTTGAACTCACAAAGATCCACCTGCCTCTGCCTCCTGAGTGCTGGGATTAAAGGCGTGCGCCACCACATCTGGCTTATTCTCTGTTTTTATAAGTTTCTTAAAATGAATTTTTCACACTGAAATAAGTAATCAGAAACTACCTCCCAGGAAAGGAATTGCCATCATATATCTGATAAGGGGTTAGTAATGAAAATGTATAAGGAACTGAAGCAAATAGGCAACAAGGAAATGAATAATCCAATTAAAAATGAGCAAAGGACTGAAAAAAACTTTCTCAAAAAGAAGACATACAAATGGCCAGCAGGTAGATGCAGAGCTCTGTTTGCTAACTACTAAGAAAATTAAAATAAAACCATAAATGGTATCATCTCATATCTGTTAGAATGGTTTTGATCAAAAGCATGAAGAAGTATTGGAGAAAATACCAAAAAAATGAGATAAAAAATAAAAAATAGCATTGGCAGAAATGTAAGCTGGCACAGCCTCTATAAAAAACAACACAGAGGTTTCCCCAAACACTAGAAACAGAACCAGCACAGGATCTAGTCATGTCGCTTCTGGGTATGCATGAACTGATGTCAGAGTATCAGACAGAGAGCCACATCCTGTGCCCAGTTCAACATCATGGACAATACCAAAGCAGTGGGACCAACCTGAGTCCAACAGTGGGTGACAGAGTAAGGAACATGCAGTATAGACACAATGCAATCCTGCTCATCTTGAAATGGGCAAAAACTCTGTCCCGTTCAACATGAACCAATTGGAGGGCATTACGCTAAGCAAGGTAAGTCAGATACATCATATCGTCTAACTTATGTGTGGAATTTTAAAAGGTTGAGCTCACAGGAGCTGCCCTCAGCCTTAGCCAGAACTTTTCTTGGCTGTAGTTAATACAGAGATTCATAACGAGTCAAAGTGCTGAGAATAAGTGACTACTGGAATAAGCCAGAGATGGGGAGAAGTGCTGTGAAATGCCATCTTCTGGACATATGGCCATTGCATTCATGAACTCACAGCATAGTTAATCTGCACAAGATCTGCACAGATTGGCTATCAACATTCCATCATGGACAGTGGAGGAGCTATTGGCAATTAATGGTTATTGGGGGAGAGGTGGTATTTTTTTCCCAATGGTATAACCACTGTAACTTGCCCATATGCCAATAAATACCCCTCACTCCCACACTCATACAACCAACTCTGATTAAACTCAGTCACAATACAAAGACATGAAAATAAGGTGTGGGGTTTTAGGAAAGAAGCAGAGGCTCAGCAGAAGTGGGAGGGAGGGAGGGAGGGAGGGAGGGAGAGAGAGAGAATATAACGAAGGGTCTAGTCTGGCGTTACATCTCAGAGTTGGTCACTCACTACTCAGAACCTCAGTTTCCTTTTTTCAACTCAAGGCCAATTAAGATGTGCCTGAAGCAGCAAGCACCCTGGCAAGCCTGATAAAGACAGGCAGTGTGGCCCCTCTCGGTTATCTCCGAAGGCTACTCCGATTTGGAGCTGAAAATTCTTGCAGAGAAAATGCAACTCTTTTGGCTACACTGTTGACGAATGGCCTTTCTAAGAGCCAAGTTCACACCAAAAACTCTTGAGACGAAGGTGGATGATCAGTGTACTTAGATTTTTTTCAAGGCTCCGAGGAGCCAGGAGCTGGCTCTGTCACGGCAGGTTTCTGTACACCTTCCTGGAGTTCTGGGTCTGGATGAGCTGCCTCATGTCTCTACCATGAAATTCTGGTTTCCCTCCAGCCCTGGGAACTTCAGGACATAACATGCTACTTTGATTAACCCTCCCCTACAACATCTCTTTTTTTTNCTCTAACTGTTGAGAAACTTCTGTCTGATAAAGCTGAAGGAGCCTGCAGTAGGTTTAATAACTTATCTCTCACAAAATACTTCTCTAAAGCCAAATGATATCTGTGAAATTAATGGCTGATACATCAATATGAGGTCATAGCTTTGAAAGTGCCTAGCCATGAGAGCTCATTGCTAGTATAAACAGACAAGCAGGAGTATGTGAGGAAAGATTACCCTCTGAATAAGAGCCACTATACACCAAGGAAGTTGCAATTCAATGGGGGAAACACTAGTTTCCATAGAAACCACACAAAGTCCCACAAAAGAAGCACCTCAGTATCTAATCACTCGACTAAGAATGATTGGTAGTGTGTGCATCAGCAAAGAAGAATTTGAATATACTCTTTCCTGTTTCTCACTCAACGTACCGTCGGTTTTCTTTTCAAAGGACGTGTCTGGGGATTACAAAGTCACTGTTTATTAATATGTGGAATGTGTTTATGGATTTTAGATGGAATCATGTTTAGAATAGCTAACCAAATTTTAAAATATTTCTTAAAAGCACAACATAAACACTCCGGGTCTTGGAATCTCATTAGGTAGCCACTGGAGCAAGTGTAAGGAATGAAAGAAGAACATGATCACAAAAGCAGAGTCAAGAAGAAGCTGCAGGCCCATAATTTGACCTGCATTAAGGCCACAGACAGAAAGAAATTTTCACACTCTCCCAAACAGTTCCAATGGTGACTGAGGAGCCAGGGTGTGGTGTCAGATATCACTCTGGGTAAGGTTCACAGGCAAACAGAGAGTGCCTTGCTCTGCTAACCCTAACCTGCATTCCTTGCTTACCTGCTCCTCAGTTTCTTCTTCCATGGTTAATAGGGTACCACCTTCATTTTTTCTCTTGCTTCCTTTCTGTCAAACTCTCCATCCCCCTCCTCTGACTGGATTATTGTATTTAGGAGACTGGAGGGTAATACAGGATGATCTTCCATCTCCGGGTTCTTAGTCACTCCTGAAAAGTCACCCTGTCACACAGGCAATGTGCACAGGCCCCAGAGGCTAGATTCTGGACATTTTGCAGCTGTCCTTCATTCCTCCTCGGCTATTTGTTCACACGCAGTTTGCCTACTCCTTCCGGAGTTCCGGCAGGCTCATGTTCTTACATTCTTCTGTTGTTGCACAGGCACGCTTCATTTCAGGGAAATTTTTACTTTCTCATGCACTTCTTTCCAATGCCGAGCTTGGATTTTTTTTTTCATTTTTAGTATTTTGTATTGTATGGTATGAGTTGTTTGCCTCGTTTGTAGGTAATGTACTGTGTGCTGTGCAAAATACCCATCAGAGATCAGACAGAGGGTTTGATTCACCTGGAAACTGGAGTTGGGACATTGTTAGAAGCCATGTAGCGCTGGAGTCAAAACCCAGGTCCCTCTAGCAAGAGCAGCCATGCTCTTAATCATGAGACCATCTTCCAGCCCCTGAGCTTGGATTTTTAAAAATTCTATATACTTAAACCTTCGAAAATCTTGGAGAGTATTAAAATGCTTGAAATCCTTATGAATCTCTTAAATCTCATATATTTGACCATGACTTAACTTCCCTTTGAAGCAGCAGTAAGGACAATGTTTGTTTTCTAATGAGCGAATCCAGATGGAACACACAGCATGTGACTTTCCAGGTGGCTCGGACAGGCCACTGTTGCTTTGATTTATTTCTTCAATTCACTCACTATGGGGTAAGTCAAACTATCCATTTTGAGAAGTTCAGGCAGTCTGTTGAAGAGTCCCCATGGGGACAAGCCTACACCCCACACCCCAGCTCCAACTTCTTGGGTGTTGAGTAGAACACCTGATAGTACACTTCACTTCGCCATGTTGACTTTCAGATGACTATAATTTGGTGATTTTATAAATATTTCTTTCTGTTTTATGCCACAATTCTACAACAATTGGCTTTAAATCGTCCCCCTCATTCCCATACATTCCAGCTTTTCAGAGCTGTCTCTGAGAATCATGCTCTAAGGAAAATGACTTGTCATTTTAAGACATTCTGACTCCAAAGTGACATTCCTGCAGTCATCCTGTCACTAACCACCCTTGGCCCTCCAGCCACAACCACTAACCTATTTCATCGTGGCCTCGGCAACGCTCTCATTATTTTAGTTTGCCATCAAAGAGATTATGCAAAACTTTCCTTACAAGTGTTTAATTTAATTTTCTTATTTTGCAACTTAATACACTTTACCCTGGAGACCTTTAATGATAAATTTGTCATAGAACTGAAGATCAAGAGGGTGTCCTGACTGATTGTATACAGTCTTGTTTTTTTTTAATTCAGTTTTTATTGATTCTTTCTGCATTTCATACATTTTTCCAATTCAGTTCAGGCTTTATTTTCCCTTTCCCTCCCACCCCCCCACCCCCACCCATCCAGATCACGCATTCTGCCATAACTTCTGCACTTTCTCTCAGTTTTTTTTTTCATTTTTAAGCTATAAGTGATAATCCATGAGTACAAGCATCCTTCATGCAAACCACCTATTGCAGGCTGTTGTGCCCAAACACTACAGCCCCACCATCTCAATGTGGGGGGGGACGGTTTGAAGTTATGTTCAAAACGTTGATCAAATGAGTCTTTTTTTTTTTATTCCACCCCAAACCACCGTGGCACTTTGCTCATCCACATCTGCCAGGGCTTTAAGGGTCCCTGAATAATTTACAGGGCTCAAGAGAAGTGAAATGTGACCTGGATGAAAATGCACGCTTTTAAATTTGGAAGAAGAAAAGTGCAAAGCCCAGCTTACATGTGTGAGATGACAGGCCTTCCACAGGCCTGCAGCTCCCACTTCATCCATGTGTGGCTCTATTGTTCTGGCTTCTTTACAAAGGCAAGCTCTCAGATCCGAAGTTCAAGGGCTCCTCCCACTCCTCACACTCAGGGTTTCTCTGGAGATGACTGCACGATGCTTAGTCCATGTGGTATGTTACTGTAGAAATACTAGGCCTGCTTTCTAGCTGATCTGGATTCAGAGCTGCTTGGCTGCTATGTGGGAGATCACCAGACACTCCATGCCAATGGGTGATTCTAGACCCAATGTGCTGTTTCCACACTCTGTGAAGAGGAACTCAATACAAGGAAAAAAAGGGGCTTCTGAAAGAAAATGAAAAACTTTGTTGGCTTTGCATTAGAGTGACCTAAGTTATTAATTACCAGTGAGGGAGGTGTCATGGTTTTTTTTTGTGTGTTCTCTCTTTATTTGATTTTTTCAAGTAAATGTTATTTTTATTTTTTATTCAAACTCTAGACCCGTTGTCCCTCATGCCCCCAACACCCCCAAGCTCATGCCTTCTGCCAACCATGCTTTTCATCTCCATGAGGAAGTTTGACTGTTTTGAGCAGACGTTTCACTGTTTTCAGTCAGTTCTTTGATGCAGTCTTTTCTGTTGTTGCTGTTGTTGTTGTGTTGTTTCCAATATGCATCTTTTACTAGTAACTGTGAGCTATACAATTTGGTAATTATTGCACTGAGATCTCTGTGACTATGTTTGGTGTCATAAGTAGAAAAGATTTAATGGCAGAAGTTACAGAAAAAAAATGATGGAAGAACGAGTTTTTTCATAGAAGAGGAATTATTGATACTCTCTCTTTGAATTAAAGCTATATTTTTCCAGGATAAGTGCTGCTTATAAGATTGTGTAGATCTTTCTTCCATTAATATTTCTGTCAATAAGCAAAGTGCGAACATTTAACTGTAAATCTGTAGCTTACAATACTTGTCCTTCCTACCCATCTTCAGGTTCTCAAATAAGAATGTGCAGCAGTAATCTTAGCACAAAGCATTATCTACACAGCACTGCAGCTAAGTCCTTTCACTTAACGCCTTTTCATCTTGTGCCTTATTAGGGGAGGGAAAGAGAGAGCCGAGTAAACAGTACAGCAGAAGTAGTTTTTACAGACTTGATGAGCCCTGAAGAATTGTTTTGTCTAGGTAATATTTTTGATAGTAAGCACGACCTTGAATGTATTATCATCAAATGGGTTCCCCTTTGTTGTTGAAATTGTACCTATGTATATACTTATTTTGCCTAGTTGTTTATTTATTTATTTTATTCAATATATACAATATGGTTTTTATTATGGTATTTTCAAATAGAATGTTTTTATTATCCTTCTCCCTCTTCCTCCCTCATCCTTTTCACCACTTGTACCTTTCCACTCTGATGAGCTTCCTTTAAAAGTGATGAGTATTGTATCTATTTTGTCTCAGTTCAGCTAAGTAAGAGGATGAACCAAATAACTATAAATTTATGAACATATTTTTCTTTTATCTCTAGAACACTGGCATTAATGTTGTCTCCCTTATGCCATAGATAATCAGGAGGTCAAGGCTAAGTTTTAGGGTCAGCCGTATTCTATCAAATCTAATTCTCTTTCAGTCTGCTTCTTCCTTCCTTATATATGTTTCTATTTCCTTGATTGGCATGTTTTAATATTATCTCTGGTTTTGTTTGGTTTTTGTTGGTGGGGGTCTTTTTTGCGACAGGTCTCCCCATAGCCCCAGCTGTCCTGGAACTCATCTGTCGTCCAGGCTGGCCCTTGAACCTCACCAAAGATCCACCTGCCTTGCCTCCGAGTGCTGGAATTAAGGCGTGCAGCCCACCACATTCTGGCTATTATCTTTTCATAAGTTCTAAAATGAAATTTTTCACACTGAAAATAAGTAATCGAACTACCTCCCAGGAAGGAATTGCCATCATATATCTGATAAGGGGTTAGTAATGAAAATGTACTAAGGAACTGAAGCAAATAGGCAACAAGAAATGAATCAATCCAATTCAAAAATGAGGGCAACGAGGACTGAAAAAAACTTTCTTCAAAAAGAAAGAATCAATGCTTAGCAGGTAATTCAGCCTCTTGCTAAACTAATGAAGAAAAAAAAAATTAAATAAAACCATAAATGTAATCATCTATGATTCTGTTAGAATGGTTTTGATCAAAAGCATGAAGAAGTATTGGAGAAGATACAAAAAAATGAGATAAAAAAACTAAACAACATAGCATTGGCAGAAATGTAAGCTGGCACAGCCTCTATAAAAAACAACACAGAGGTTTCCCCAAACACTAGAAACAGAACCAGCACAGGATCTAGTCATGTCGCTTCTGGGTATGCATGAGCTGATGTCAGAGTATCAGACAGAGAGCCACATCCTGTGCCCAGTTCAACATCATGGACAATACCAAAGCAGTGGGACCAACCTGAGTCCAACAGTGGGTGACAGAGTAAGGAACATGCAGTATAGACACAATGCAATCCTGCTCATCTTGAAATGGGCAAAAACTCTGTCCCGTTCAACATGAACCAATTGGAGGGCATTACGCTAAGCAAGGTAAGTCAGATACACCATATCGTCTAACTTATGTGTGGAATTTTAAAAGGTTGAGCTCACAGGAGCTGCCCTCAGCCTTAGCCAGAACTTTTCTTGGCTGTAGTTAATACAGAGATTCATAACAGCAAAGTGCTGGGAATAAGTGACTACTGGAATAAAGCCAGAGATGGGGTGTGGAAGAAGTGCTGTGAAATGCCATCTTCGTGGACACTGACATGGCCTTGCATCATGAACTCACTAGCCATAGTTAATATCTGCACAAGATCATGCACAGATTGGCTATCAAATTCCATCATGACAGTGGAGGAAGCTATTGGCAATTAATGGTTATGGGGTGGATGAGGTGGTATTTTTTTCCAATGGTTATAACCACTGTAATCTTGGCCCATATGCCAATAAATACCCCTCACTCCCACACTCATACAACCAACTCTGATTAAACTCAGTCACAATACAAAGACATGAAAATAAGGTGTGGGGTTTTAGGAAAGAGAAGCAGAGGCTCAGCAGAAGTGGGAGGGAGGGAGGGAGGGAGGGAGGGCGGGAAAAATGGTTATCAGAGGTAAAGATCAAAATGCTTTATATATAGGTATGAAATTGTCAAACAATGGTGGGGGGAAGGGAAGGGGATATGTGCTTGACTGAATTGGAAAATGATGTATGAAATACCAAAAAGCAATCAAAATTAAAAAAATAAATAAATAAAAAAATAAAATAAAATAAAAATGAAGTTAAAGTACATATAACTGCACTTTCCACTTTCTTCAATATTAGAAATATTTTATATGTGTGCCTTTTTATATAGTAGCCTCTACTAACAACTTGCAATGTGGCCAGCAGAACTAGATGAAATTTCAATTCTATTTTATTTTGATAAATTTAAATAACCACACATAGCCAGTGGCTAGGATATTAAAGTTCAAGCTATAGTTTTTATGTACTTTATTATTTACATATAAACTTCTTGATATACTCCACATCATGCCTCAAGCATAACAAGGCAAATCCACAGGTTTAAATAAAAATAAGAGAATATATTCTTGTTCCGTGAAATACTATAAAACCATTAAATACATTGAGCTATTTTTCTATTAATACAAATCAGTACATCACTATGACTTTATAAAGTGGGTGTATAATCTGATGGCTGCTATATGTCTATAAAGTCTCCACTGTACTTTGAAGCATTAAGTAGCAACACAAATGTCAGTTTGTGACATGACCAATGCCTGTAAGAATCTTCTTTATCAATTCTGGAATCATTTGTTACACCCTCTTCTCTGGCTCTGCTTATTTTGACTTTCTAAACCATAAGAAGATTACTGAAAATTCACAACTACAGTTTAATGAGAGAAAAATTTCAACTTCTTTGAAGTTCTCTTTTGGGCCATAGTAATGATTTGGAAAGCAATAGCCAGAAGGCCAAATCCAACCTCCAGCCAGTTCTCTGGCCCATGAACTAAGAATGGGCTACAAAGGGGGTAAGTAGAAGAAAAAAGAAGGCAGCAGCAGAGAGGGGAGAATGAGAAAGAGAAAAAGAAGGAGGAAAACAAGGGGCCGACTGTATCAGGCCCATAAATCCTACAGTATTTTCTGTCAGGCTCTTGAAAGAAAGTTTATCAGCCTGTGGATGATATCTGCAGTATTTATAATGAGACGCTTCCTGTTATTCCATGCCAGATAACTCAGCATAATTGGCTTTGAAATACATTAAAATCCAGACGTGGAATAATCATGTTTATTAACAATTAAAAAGCTAAAGAAGACTAAAGGTATAATAAAATAAATATGTGACTTAAATACTAGTAAAAATAATTCTTAGGTACCTGAAGTCTACATTGAAATTAAATTAGCTTAAAATGTTGTTAAATTACCAGAGGGCTCCCAGCTTTGCAGGTAGAAGGGCTCTCTGCACCGCACATTTTGTGGTGGTTATGGTAGTGAAAAGTTAAAGATGCCTGAGCAAAATGCTTGAACTGATATTAGTGCATAGCTATGAGCTGCCAGTTTAGAACTTTTCAGGAAATAAAATGTCTATCTCAACAGGGAAGAAAATCCCCATGTGAAAGGCAAACTTCCAACAACCTCTTACTTCAACAGAAAGTTGACATTCTTCCCAAAGTCAATATATTTTCCTATATCTAGACAATGAGAACAGAACTATATTAGTCAAAGTACAAAAGAATAAAACTATGAGCAGGAAAGAATAAAAATTAAGGCTATAACCCACAATGTTAGCTGTTTTGCATGTTATAAGTCCAGATGCTCATTGAGTCTTGTGTGAGGTCCTCTTCTGGTAAATAGTTTACTGCACACAAATGTACTCCATGGTCCAGTCAGCTTGCTGCTAACTCAATCAAATTGAGTCAATCAATTCTTCCTTCTAGAACTGGGTTTCAGATGTATTTATCAACTGTGATGTTATGATGCCAACATTTTAATTACCTAAACAAAAAAGCCTGACTCAAATTTATAGAGTGGCCCAAACCCAGAGGATGCTCATTCCCCAAGTATCTCTTGGAGATGTCTGTCTCCTGGAACTGTGTTTATGGAACTGCCTTCTTGAAACTCTGTCCTCAGGTCAGCCACTACCTGCAATTTTATTCAAAATGGTTTCTCCAGCTTTAACTGGGGAAGTACAATCTTGGTTCCACCTTTATCTTAACAGACTATCTTGCGTTTCTATCCCTAGTTCTAGAGAATCTTGTTCACCAAAAGTCAACAGTCCTCCCAATCTTCACTGTGTATCATATGAAGATGAGTATGGTTTCTCAGAGCTTCGATATGTTAATTTTCAAGCATACACACACACACACACACACACACACACACACACACACACACACACACACACACATAGTCATTCATTACCTTTTGGGTGGAATACCAAACTGAGGTTGCCAAGAAATAAGATCAGGTGCCCAGGTCACAAGACACCAGAGCACATGGTTTTGCTGGGGTTAATTAAAAGTCATGAATTCGTTCAGGGGCTGGAGAGATGGCTCAGGGGTTAAGAGTGCCGACTGCTCTTGCAGAGGACCTGGGTTCAGTTCCCAGCACCCACATGGTAGCTAAGAACCATCTTTAAGCCAGGCGTATACCTTTAATCCTAGCACTCGGGAGGCAGAGGCAGGGGGATCTCTGTGAGTTCAAGGCCAGCCTGGTCTACAGAATGAGTTCCAGGCCAGCTGGGGCTACAGGGAGACCCTGTCTCAGAAAGACAAAGAAAAAGTCATTAGTCCAGATTGTATCAATTTGATGAGCCATTCCTACAATCAACCTGTCAACTGCTTGAGCTTTCCTGGAGTGAACAGAGGGTCACATTCAGCATCTGTATGGAGAAGAAGAGAATTCATTAAATAAGGGAACATTCAGAAGATTCATAGAGCAAAACCAAGGCAGACCAGGGAGGCTTCTCCACTCTGGCCCTGTTTCTTGTTATGTAGCCATCAACTATGCACATGGACTCATGTAGAGATATTACATGTGTAATTTTGCAGTATGTTTTCTTACACTAGCTAGGCATTTTTATAAACATTTATTTATTTGCTTATTTATTTATTATTTATTTATTTTATTTTGGTGGAGCTAGAAGTGGGTAATGTCCATTGGCCATGAGAAAGGTTTCCTTTTGCACACAACTCAGGTTGAATTTGCAAGGTAATGGGTAAGTTGTGCTAACCCTGAAGCTGCTGAATTTCTCATCATTTTGCCTAAATACCCTAGCCATGTGGGTTGGTCTTGTAGGCTGAGGGACTGCAGGTGCTTCAGTGCCAGGAAAACCCAAGTGGAGTAGAACACCCGTGGGCAACAGGCTGGACAAACAGCTAAATACTCACCATGTCTACCTGGAGCTTAACAGTATCTGACTCAGGTTAAGAGATCAAACACAATGTGATCAGAGCCATTCTTTTCTTTTAATCAGCAACCTGAAGGTTCAAGTGAGGAGTCAGAGCTTTTAACAACAGCAGCTTTTAAGTTTCTGGAAAATAACTTAGGCAACTGTATTCACAACTGATATGTCAGAAGCATTATTTACAGCAAAACTAATGGAAACCATCAGCTGTGTTACCTCTGAAATTAATGATATTTAAGTTAACTAAGAACAAGTGCGACTGGAAAATAAATTTAGGATTTACTTTGTCATTTGTGTACCCTACTAAAATTATTTTCCTCATTCTTATATGAAAATGCCTGAGTAAAAAGAGAAGGATTCATTTTGGCTCATCACATTTAAGAGGATACAGCTCATTATGTCAGGGAAGGCCTGTGTAGACACTAGGTCATGTCTGTGCTCCTTTGACCCTTTATATTCAGGCTGGGACCCCAGCCCATGCTCTTCACATTCAGAGTGGGATTTATCTCATAAGGTAGACCTCTCTGAAAACCACTAAAGACATACCCAAAAGTGTATGTCTTGGGTGATTCCAAATTCAGTCAGGTGAGAATAAAAACCAACCACGACATAGCTTCGTGGTATAAGCTGAGCTTATCTCAAGGAATTGTTAGTCTTTAAACATTCTGGCCTCAAAAGCCCTATGTGCTCTTCATGATAAAGCTGTAAAAAGAATGTTTTTAATGGATACCAAAGTAAGGAGCCAGGATTTACTTGCTTCCTGTCCCCTTGAAGTAGTTCCTACCTCTCTTATCATCACCTCCCTTCATAGACTAATGGTTTCCCTATGAAGAATGTGGGACTCTAGGAACTATTAAAGACCTACAACCATAACCTTCCATTCCAGTCCACTCATTCTCATGTAAAAATCATTGCTTCCTTCACTTGAGGGAATGGAGAGAACAAGATTAGGCTGGTCCTGCTAATTTCCAGAGTCTGACACACAAACTCAAGAGTAGTCTAGTATCTTTCTTCCCCGGATAGATCACTTACATTGAAATGCTTCCCAGTATAAAAGAGTTTATCTGTAGGGCTGGAGAGATAGCCTAGCGGTTAAGAGCACCGACTGCTCTTGCAGAGGACCTGGGTTCGATCCCCAGCACCCACATGGCGGCTGAGAACCGTCTGTAACTCCAATTCCAGGAGAACTCCAGTTCCAGGGGAATCCGAGACCCTCTTCTGACCTCCACGGCATTGCACGACACGGGTGCACAAACCTGCATGCAGACAGTACATTCATACACATACAAAAAATAAATAAATAAAATTTAAAAAAAAAAGAGTTTATCTGTATCACCTTGATAGGACTGTTTTATTTTTATTTTTCTCTTTGATATTCTGTTAAGTCAAGTGGCCAAATAACTGGAAAAATAGAGGGAAAAATCTGAACACCATCTCTCAGTCTTGAAAAGAAAATCCACTTCTAATTCCTTAATGTCAGAAGTCTTTTGAATGTAGAGCTTCTGGGTGCCAAGTCATTGTCATACCAGAACTGATTCCAGAAGACATTTTATCCATTCAACAAGTACTGGCTGAGTATACACACTGCCAGTAGAGAACAGGGCCCTAATGTTATACATTTGGGAATCTTTGTTAAAATAGTATAAATCATATTATAATATAATATAATATAAACAATATAATTACAGATGTAAATTATTTAAAATGAAAAATAAATCCAACAAATTATAAATTTTTATCTATTTAAGATAGAAAAATAGCATATTGTGTTATTTTTATTGAATTATTTTTTGGTTTAACAGAACTTTATTAGTAACATGTAAAATTTTAGGATTGTTGTCATATTCATGAAAACTTCCAAGTCAAAAACAATTTTGACTTGGAAGCATTAGGCCATTTCTCTTCCTACTGCTTATTTATCTGATACTTGGATGGTTTTCCACACATGAGCTTTTGACTCTATATGTTTCTAACTTTGTTCTCTTCCTCTACGCATACACTTTAGGATCTAGGGTTTTAAGAAGTATTTATATTATGATATGACACTATCCTTTCATGTCTCACTGTTTGCTGAGTCAACACTGTAGATACAGTAAAATCCTGTAAAATGTCCCTGTATCACCATGAGTAGCAATGATTTTACTCGTTCATGGGAATGACCATAAGTCACATAATTCTCACTAAGTCTATTGTATTGAAAATCAATTTCTTAGCTAAACCATATCCCCAAATTATTCACAGCTATTGAATACCACTCAACAAAACAAGAAATAAGACCAAGGAGAGATGCAGTGGAAGATTGATTTCATTTTTAAAAACTATGATAAATTGGTGCTAAGTATGATCAAAGTATATTACGTGCATGCATGCATGCAAATGTCACAATGAAATCTATTATTTTGTATATTTAGTATACATTAATTAAAATTACAAAATTTTACATAAGTATATGAACACAGCTAGGGCCTCTCTGGGGACTGCGAATGAGCTCAGACAAGTGAGGGATCTAAAAGCTATGCCTCAGGCTGGAGAGATGGCCTAGCGGTTAAGTGTGCCAACTGCTCTTGCAGAGGACCCGGGTTCGATCCCCAGCACCCACATGGCAGCTGAGAATCATCTGAAACTCCAATTCCAGGAGAACTCCAGTTCCAGGGGAATCCGACACCCTCTTCTGACCTCCACGGTATTGCACGACACGGGTGCACAGACCTGCATGCAGACGGTACATTCATACACACAGAGAAAAATAAATTTTAAAAAATAAATTAAAAGCTATGCCTCCATCAATCCATGAGAAACAAGCCTCTTTCTTATACTCTCACCAGGCAGACCAGGGATTTGCATCATCTTAGGGAAATGGTTTCTGCACAAAGGCTTGAAGGCACTATGCTCTGGAACGCACTAACTAGGAGCACGAGGCTCCTAGCTAACCCCATGGAGCATCCACGTGCACTTTCTTCAGTTGTGAGCTTGATGACAATGACCTCTTCCAAAGGATGCTTAATAAGCAACTGCAATATTGTTTTGTGTTGTGTTGTTTTGGTTTGTTTGTTTGGAGACAGGGTCTCCCTATAACCCCAGCTGTCCTGGAACTCACTCTGTAGATCAGGCTGGCCTTAAATTTACAGATATCCGCCTCCCTTTGCCTCCCAAGTGTTGGGATTAAGGGCGTGCACCACCACGCCATCTCTCCAGCCCCAGCAACTGCAGTTTTTAAATTCTAGAAAACGCTTTGTACTAAATGTTTGTGTTCTTTTAAGATTATTATGTTGAAGCCTAATTCATTCCCAGTGTAATTGTGGGGCTTTGGGAGGTGATTAGACAATACCACCACAGAAGGGCACAAGAAGAGGAGGTCTGAACCTGGAAGTGGATCCTCACTGAACACTGAATGTGCCAGAGCTTTGGTCTTAGCCCTGCCAGCCTCCAGAGCCATGAGAACTAAATGCTTGTTATGTAAGCCATTTAATCTACGGTAATTTTTTTCTGGTTAATAGCTCAAATAAACCAAGACAGAGTAAGTTCTATGTCTGTAAGTATTTTTATTAATGGCATCAGCATTATGATTAGACTCCTGTTCCTGTTAATAATTACCTTAAAGTTATAAAATTGATTTCACCCTCCTGTGCTCTAAGCTTCTGGTTTCTACAATGTTTTCTCCCCTGTTTCTAAACTAGATGAAATTAAAGTACATCACGATTACAGCCTTGCTATGCATGGATTCCTAGGACACAATTATCCTTTCCCAGTGAGGAAAAGGTTTCCCTGGTAACTTGTCTTACTGAGGCTTCCTGTAAATATCTGAAATAGCTTAGCAATTGGCCAGGCATATGAGTAATTTCCTTTGAAAATGCTAGAAAATCCTAGCAATGTGGGGAACACAACCTCTTAAAAATGAGTGCAGCCTTTCTCTTCTTCCAAATATTCTTGAAATAGGACAAAGCCATTTTTTGCTCTTAGTTATATGTAGAGATTTGTTCTTATCAAGTAATCCTGCTGATGTATGTAAAGACAGCTGTGGACTAGTTTCTCAGGCAAATCTTCTTGGGAACTGGCTAAAGGTCCCAAAGTTTCAAATGAATCATAAAATACAGCATTCAGTATTTTTTCATCAACTTTTGTCAATTTTATTTGGCAAGTTGAATCTAGATAAAAATTTCTCTTGAATATTTTAGATAAAAATAAAGCTGTCAAAAAGAATTTTAGAGGGCTGGAGAAGTAGCTTGGTTGTTAAGAGCAACCTCTGCTCTTGCAGAAGACCCTGGTTGGATTCCTAGTAACCACATGGTGGCAACAACTGTCCCTAACTCCAGTTCCAAGGGATCTGACACTCTCCTCTGACCTCTATAGGCATTTCATGACATGGGTGCATTTACATGCTAGCCAATACACTCATATACATATAGTAAAAATAATAAATAACATATTTATGTAACAAAAAGAAATTTAGAGCCCAGCATGGTGCTGCACACCTTTAATCCCAGCACCCAGGAGGATCTCTGAGACATTAAGGCTGTCCTGGTTGATATAAGTGAATTCCAGGCAGGTGGGGCTATAGGGAGACCCTGTCTTAAAAAAAGAAAAAAAAAGAAAAGCAAAAGGAAATTTTAGATCATGGATGAATCAATACATAAAAACGATTAGACTTATAGTCATTTATAGCCACCACTCTTCCTGAACTCTGTAAAACCATAGCAAGGTTTTAAATTTATTCCCATAGTTCTCATGCGGCAATTATTTAACTAATAACTACAAAGTTAAAGCACAACACTAAAGTATAAGAGTCCACACTGTAAACCCAATGGTATCAGAGGGACCAATTAAGAACTCTAGGTATTATATAAAACTGAATTTGCCATATGATCCAGTTAAACCCCTCCTTGGCATATACCCAAGGACTCACCCTACTCTAGAAATACTGGTACATCCATGTTTGTTGCTGTTCTTTTTACAATAACTGAGAAATGGAAACAGCCTAAATGCCTCTCAGTTGATGAATAGATCATCAAAATGTGGTATATTTACACAATGGAGTTCTACTCAGCAGTAAGAAAAGATAAAATTATGCAATTTGCAAGTAAACAGATAGAACTAGAAATTGTTACACTAAGTGAAGTAACATAGACTCAGAAAAGTGAAAAGGACGGGGTGGGGAAAGACCACTGTGAGCTAGGCAGGTCCAAATCCTGGAACAGAAAACTGAGTGGAAGGGATATATTTGCAAGCTCTTGGCATTTAAAAATAATAACATAATGCCTGGGGGCAGATTCTCCACCCAATCTAAGTGAATAATTGCTCAGCTCAGGAAACGTACATCCTAGAGATGTCTAGGAAAGTCGTCTGAAAGGCAGGCAGGCTGACTTCACAAAATAATAATAATAATAATAATAATAATAATAATATAATGCAAGTAAATAATGAAATTCAAAATATTGGCTATTATAATCATACTAACAGCAGAGAAAGTTTATTGACATCTATTTGCCAAGCACTAAAGTGAGAACTTTGCATTGATTATATAATTTAATCTCATCAGTCCTATAAAGTAAGTTCCACTTTTATACTGTAAGCCCAATGGTATCAGAGGGACCAATTAAGAACTCTAGGTATTATAAAACTGAATTTGCCATATGATCCAGTTATACCCCTCCTTGGCATATACCCAAGGACTCACCCTACTCTAGAAATACTTACAAATGCCTACTTACAAAAAAAGTAAACAAAAAAGTAGAAATGCCTACTTACAAAAAAAGAAAACAAAAATTTAGAGAATTTAAGGCATGGTCCTAGCTAGGAACTAGGAGATACATTGTCTAAACCAAAGTTTTAACTACAATGGCTTAATTCTTTTTTTTTTTTTTTTTTTTTGGTCTTTTTGAGACAGGGTCTCCCTTTAGTCTCAGCTGGCCTGGAGCTTGCTATGTAGACCAGGCTAGCCTTGAACTCATAGAGATCCACCTGCCTCTGCCTCCCAAGTGCTAGGATTAAAGGCATGTGCCACCACGCCCAGCCACAATGGCTTAATTCTTTAAACTGATTTCTGAACATTTCAATAGTATCAAAGTATGTATGTATTATTATTATTCTAGAGGTAATATAAAAACTACACAATAGCCAGGTGTGGTGGCACATGCCTTTAATCCCAACATTTGGGAGGCAGAGGCAGGCGGATCTCTTGGAGTTCAAGGCCAGCCTGGTCTACAAAGTGAGTTCCAGGACAGCCGAAGCTCAGAGAAAATCTTGAAGCAGTGACCATAGAAAGTTAAAGGTAAAGTTGGAACAATACATTTTATAGGGAGGATAATAAGCATGATCTCATACTTCTTCAAGTAGTGTTGAGTCCAGGATAGGATGGAGATGATGATTCATAGCAGCATCTACCTTAGTTACTTGTTCATGTGTTTTCATAGGTAAGGAGGTTTCCGACTGCAGTACCTTCTCTTTCCTAGATGATAGCTGAGTTGGGGCTGCTAAGGAAAGCTGCTGCTCTGCTGCTTCTCCCTGGAAAGCTGGTAGCTTCCACAGCTACCAACCGAGCAACGAAATTGATTATTCTGAAGCCAAAGCTGTGAGACTGATTATTTCACAGCCAAATATATACCCAGCCTAAGAGTTGTTCACTCCTCATGTCCTCTGCTACATAGCCTCAACACAAGCTGTGAGGTTGTTGACCTCAGAGCTTAACACCCAGCAGAGAGTTGATCACTCCCCAAGGCTGATCAGCTAGTTGAGAATCCAATTCTAAGCCTGATTGACCCACAGTTACACTGGCAAAAGAACCCAAGCAAATTAACAGATTGGAGATCAAGTTAGATGGTCTAAATCATAAAGAATCTGTTTATTTTATGCAACAAGTTACCTATGTAGGCAGAGTGACATCACCCCCCAGCAGTCAATCCCAGATCCCCTGCATCAGGCCTTGTTCTCATCTGTGGGGCAGGCTCAGAAAGGGCCATGCAGGTGGGCAGTTAAGCTAATGGCAGACACATGCAGCCTGCATTTGCCCACAGATGGTCACAACTGTGTTGCTCCCATACAGCTCCAGAGGAGAGGCATGACTTGTTGTTGGTCTATAAACTGATCAAGAGATCCTAAACATCCTCCCAAGACCAGTAGTAAAGGCTCAGATGCAGCTAGGCACCACAGGGAAGAGGGGGAAGTTCTGGTGGGTGACGAAGAGCAGGCGTAATGGCCAATAATGTTTGAGGGTCTATGGGACCCCTGGCCAAAAGTTTTATAAGAACTTTAAGAGGAGGGGCCTAGTGGAAGATGTTCAGGTCAGTGGGCATATGCTTTTAAGGAAACTGTGAGACTATCTCTTCTTCTCTTGTTCCATTTCTAGATTCTGCTTTCCTGACATGATGTGCCAAAATAGGTCCAAAGTGAATGGCTCAAACTACTGTCAACTAAACTCCAAAATTATGAGCCACATTAAACACTTTCTCTTTTTAATGGAAAGTTTGCAAAGTTCAAAGAATATATTTTGATGATATTTACATCCCCTTCCCTCTCTAGAGCTCCCCTTTCTACGCCTATCCCAATTAGATATACTCTACTATACTAGAGTGCATCTATGTATGTATGGTCTGTGGTTAAACTTGTGTTCCCAAAGGCCCTTCAGTGTGGGTCCATCCAATGGAGCCTGGTTAACTTAATAAGTATCTCGTCCTGAAATGAGACTGACTCTCCACCTCATGGCAGCCATCAGTTGCCAGTGGTTCCTCAGGCTGGGCTGGATTTCTTACCCACTTTTCCTGTTTTATACTGGAATTTTGTCTTGCTAGAGCTTACATGGGACTTGTGCATGTTGTCACAATTGCTGTAAGTTCACACTTACAGTAACTGACCAGCTGTCTGTAAAACTCTGTTTCCTCATTATCTATTCCCCCTGGCTCTTACAATCTTTGCACCCCTTCTTTAGCAATGATCCCTGAACCTTAGGAGGCAGAAGTTTGATATAGGTGTCCTACTCGGGAATAGGTGCTCTACAGGGTCTTATTCTCTGGATGTCGGCCAGTTGTGGGTCAGTTTGTCATTAATCACTGAATGAGGAAGAACCTCTGGTGAGAGCTAAAAGATGCATTAATCTATAGTTATAACAATAAGTCATTAGGAGTCAGCTTAATACTATATCTATTTAGCAGGAAACTAGTATTAGGCTCTCCCCAATGGCCTAGGACCAGTCTAGCTTCAGGTTCCAAGGCTTGATATCAGTATCGAGTAAGGACTCCATCTTATGAAGTGAACCTTGAATCCAATTAGGAAGCAGTTGGTTACTCCAATAATATTTGTGCCACTATTGCATCATTGGCATACCTTGTCAGGCCAGCTGTTGTATTTTGCAGGATTCATAGCTGGGTAAGGTTAATGATTAAATTTTTCTTCAAGTACCATGCACAACACCTCCCAGCACTATGAGCTAGCCAATAGAGAGGGGGCTTGGAAGTCAGCACTGGCTTGATTTCTATTTGTTTGTTCTATTGGTCATGTATGTAGTGTCTTCAGCATTAAGGTCTTACCATGAGATTCTGGTGGGTAACAGAGCAGAGGCAATAGTCTCTGAGGGTCTATGGGACCCCTGACCAAAAGTTTCATAAGAGGGATTCTATCCCTCACATTAGAATTTTCTTTGCTAACCTGTGTTCTCTGGTGGGGGCATTGTCTCCTGTTATAGGGCAACTGCTTTTAATCTCTTTTTAGAGTGTATATTATATATTTTAAGAAGCTCTAATAGTAGTAGGTTTCCATATGGCTTCTTCTAAAGTATTTAGTGTTAGTTATCCCTCCCCATACTCCCTTCTCTGCCCTGCCCTCCCATTCCCCACCCCACTTAACCCTTTCCACATATTATTTCATTTCCCCACTTTATATCACTGTATTTTACTTCTCCTCCTAGGAAGCCTTCTCCCCTCTTCCCACACATGACAATTTATTAGTTTCCCGACTTCTCTGGATTTTCAAATTGAAACATACATAGGTAAATTTTCAAAGCTAACGTTCATGAGAACATGAGACATTTGTTTTTCTGAGTGTGGGTAATCTCTCTCAGGATAATTATCTCCAGTTCCTTTCACTCACCTGAGAATTTCATAATAATGTTGTTTTACGTGATATATAATATTCAATTGTGTACAGGTACCTTACATTCATTATTGACTCATTGGTTGATGGACATTGAGGGTATTTCCAATTCCTGGCTATTATGAAAGGGAAGCAATGAACATGGATGAGCAGGTATTTCTATAGTAGAGTATAGAGTATTTCAGAATGTGACCATGTGTGGTATTGTTGGATCATATCGCAGAGTAATTTCTGGATATTTGAGGACTCTCCACACTGATTTCCATAGTGACTGCACAACTTTGTGCTCCACTGCAGTGGATAAGAGTTCCTCTTTCAGCACATCCCCATCAGCATTTGTCACTATTTGTTTTTTGGATGTTAGCCATTCTGACTAGAGTCACAATGAAATCTCAAAATGGATTTAGTTTGCATTTCTCTAATGACTAAAGATATTTTAAATTACTTCTCAGTCATTTGCATTTCATCTTTAGAGTCTCCCTGTCTAACTCTGTGCCCCAATTTTTAATTCGTTTGCTTGTTTGATATTTAAATTTTTGAATTCTTTGTATATTCTAGATACTAACCCTCCCTATGTCAGTGGTAAGCTGGTAAAGTTTTTTCCCATTCTTTACATTGCCTCTTCACTCTTATGATGTCTTTTGATGTACAGAAGCTTTTTCGTTTCCTCAGGTCCTATTCACCAATCGTTGGACTTCGTGTGTGAGCTATAGAATCCCTGTTCAGAACGTCCTTCCCTGTGTGTATCCAATGTATCCCTTACTTTCTCTTCTATCTGACTTGGGATATCAGGTCTTATTTGGATTTGAGTTTTGTACATGGTAACACACAGGGATCTATTTTTCATTCTTCTGTACGGTGCTATGCAATTTGACCAGCATGCTGTCTTTTCTCCAGTGCATATTTGTAGCTTGCTTGTCAAAAAAACAGGTGGCTGTAAATTTGGGGATTTAAATGTGGTCCTCAATTCCATTCCACTGATCTGTGTGTCTGTTTTAATGCCGGTACCATTCTGTTTTTAATTACTATGCACTGTAGTATAATTATCAGGCATGATAATGCCCCCAACAGTTCTTTCATTATTCTGGATTATTTTGGCTATCCTGCGTTTTTGTCCTTCCATGTGAAATTTGAGATTTTTTTTCAAATTCTGTGAGGAACTGTTTTGGAAATTAAATGGGTATAGCATTGGATTTGTAGATTGCTTTTGGTCGGATGATCATCTTCATAATCTTAATCCTACCAATCTATGAGCATAGGAGGAATCTCCATCTTCTAGTATTGTCTTAAATTTTTTTCTTCAATGTCTTGAAATTTTTACTGTAAAGTCCCTCACCTTCTTGGTTATATTTATTCTGAGATATTTTATGGTTTTTGAGGCTATCGTGAATAGGACCTTTTACATTATTTCTTTCCTGATAGGATTGCTGTTGGTATACACAAAGGCTACAAATTTGGCAGGTGTTAATTTTAAATCCTGTTACATTGCTGTATCTATTTATCAGCTCTAGGAGTTTTCCAATGGAGTTCTTAGGGCCTTTAATGTATTGAATCATATCATCTTCCAATAAGTATACTTTGACTTCTTCCTTACCAAATTGTCTCCCCTTTATCTCTTTCATTTATCTTACTGCTATAACCAAGACATAAATACTATATTGAACAGGAATGGACACAGTGTACAACCGTGTCTTTTTCTTTATTTCAATGAAAAAGCTTTCAGTTTTTCTCCATCTAGTATGATGTTGACTGTAGGCTTATTGTATATTGCCTTATTATGTTGAGATATGTCCCCTGTATCCCTAGATTCCCCATTACATTTATCATGAATGGATGTTGGATTTGTCAAAGGCCTTGTCTGTATCTAATGAGATGATTATATGATTTCTGTTCATCTCTTTAGGTGGTGAATTACATTTATTGATTTGTGTATGTTGAATCATCCCTCCATCTCTGGCATGAAGCCAACTTGATTATGGGCATCTCTGGCATGAAGCCAACTTGATTGTGGGCAATAATCATTTTTATGTGTTTTTGCATTCAGTTTGCACATATTTTATTGAGAATTTTTATGTCTATGTTCAACAAAGAACTTGACATATACTTTTCTTTTTTATTGATTGTTTTTGCTATTAGAGTAATACTGGCTTCATAGAATTTGGGAGAGGTCCTTCTTTTTCTATTTTATGGAATAATTTGCAGACTCCTGGACATTTTTGGTAGCATTCTGCATTGTATCCACCTGATCCTGAGCTCTCTTTATTTTGGAGATTCTTTAATTCCTACATAAATCTCATTGGTTTTTACGGGTCTGTTTCAATTATTTCATTTCAATTTAACTTTGATAGGCCATAAATAAATATATATATATATTTTTTATCCATTTCTTTTACATGGTCTAGTTTAGTGGAATATAGATTTTTTTATTTTTTATGCGAATGAGTGTACTGTCTGCATTGTCAGAGTCCCTTGAAAAGGGAGTTAAAGACAGTTCTTAGCTGCTATGTGGGAGCCGGGAATCGAACCCAGGTCCTCTGCAAGAGCAATCAGTGCTCTTAACCACTGAGCCATCTCTCCAGCCCAGAATATAGATTTTTAAAGTATGCCCTTACAATTTTCTGAAGTTCTTCAGTGTCTGTTGTATGTTTCCCTTTTCATCTCTAAGTTTGTTCATTTGGATCCTGTTTTTCTTTTGGTTAATTTTGCTAAAGGTCTGTCAATCTTGTTAATCTTTTCCCAAAGAACCAACTCTTTATTTCATTGATTGTTTGTGTTGTTTTCTTCTTTTATGTTTCAGTAGTTTCCACCTGGATTTTATTGATCTTTTCTTATCTACTCTTTCAGGTGTGGCTTGTTCTTGGCTTCACAAGGCCTTCAGGTGCAGCATTCGTTTACTTATACAATACGTTTCTGATTTTCAGATACAGGCACTTAATGTCATAAAATTTCCTCTTAGAATTGCCCTTCATTGTGTCCCACAGGTTTTACTTTGTGTTCTGATTTTCATTCATCCTAGGAATTTTTAAATTTCCTTCTTGATGGCTCTCTTGATCCCATTTTCAGTCTGTAGCATGCTGCTTAGCCTCCATGAATTTGTGCACTTTCCCCATATTTATTGTTGATATCTAGTTTTTTATTATTAATATTTATTGAATTTTTGTATTTATTTTTTATAAAATATTTGTTTGGTGTATTGTGTATTTCATACATTATTTCTCAGTCGAATTTAGACACATTTCCTTTTCCATGTCCCCCACCCACCCCAGTTCATACATTCTGCCATACATGTCTTGCATCTTTTTCTCAGTCTTTTTAAAGTTTTTCTCTGCAGAGGTTTATTGTTTGGGCAGAAGTTAACTGTTTTAGTCAGTTCTTTGACCTAGTCCTTTTGTCGTTGTTGTTCCCCCCCTTTGTATTGCTCCAAAATATGCCCATATATATGTCACATATATACCAAAATTATGACCTCTGAAAATAAACTGTATGTTAATTCTAAAATATGTTTTAGAGTTCATATTTTTTCCTTTAATCTTATATTACTCTAAAATATGAATACCTGCCCTCCACCCATATACCAAAATTACAAAGTCTGAAAATAAGTGCTAAGTTAACTCTGGAGCCCATTAAGGGATTCACATTTTAACAGTACAGTTCTTTCAGATAAAAAGAAATATAACATTAACTTTGCTCAGCTTGCCTTTCAACTAGGGATTTGGTGTAGGCATCCACAAATGAGGGACACCATTTGTTGTTTATTTTTCTGGGACTGTTACTTCACTTAGCATAATAGCTTTGAGTTCCATCCATTTACTTGCAGATTTCATGATGTCATCTTTCTTTACTACTCCATAGAATTCCATTGTATAGATGTACCACATTTTCTCTTTTCACTCATTGGTCGAGGGACACTTGGGTCACTTCCAGCTCTTTGCTATTGTGAAGAGAACTGCAATAAACATGGCTGTGCATGTATCTCTATGATAGGATGAGTCTTGTGGGTATATACCCAGGAGTGGTATGACTGGATCAGGTGGTAGGCTCATTTTCAGTTTCTTAAGCATTCTCCACACTGCTTTCCATAGGGGTTGCACGAGTTTGCATTCCTGCCATTAATGAATGAGTGTTCCCCTTTCCCCACAACCTCTCCAGCATTTGGTATCCTTCGTTTTCTGGATCACAGCTAGACTTACCAGAGTAAGATGAAATCTTAAGGTGGTTTTAATTTGTATTTCCTTAATTATTAGGGATGTTGAGCACTTTTTTGTTCCATTTATACAATTGATTATATTTAATGATTTATGTATATTGAGCTAACCCTGTATCTCTGCTATGAGTTTTGTGGGTTTTTTTTTTCTTTTTCCTTTATATGTTTATTTTTTAAGGGATTCCACAATATAAGAGCACAGTTCTTTGCAGATAACATTGACGTTGCTCTGTTTGCCATACAATTAGGTAATTGGTGTATTTTTTTGAAGTGAGCCAAATTATTAACCATAAGCAATGAATGTAAGTAACTTTCATGTAAAACCAATTTGCAAGTATCTATGTCCAAATTTTGAACAACCCAAGGTTCCCATAGTCCAGTTAAAGAAGCTTGTATGCACAAGCATGTTGATCAAATAAGAGTCCAGTCTATATTGCTGTAATCTCATGATTCACCCCAATCTCTCCACAGCCCTTACATTCTACCATGCCTCCTCAAGTTGTTCCTTAGGCTTTAGGAAAGGGGCACAAGTGGGTAAGAAGCAAAATAGTCTATTTTCTCTGGAGATGACATTTTGGACTCTAGTCTGTTCAGGTTGTTCCCCTTCATGGGTTGACATCTTATCCAGGGGTACCTTTTTTTGGGTCATGCCTTTATAGGCACTGTTTTGACTTTGCCGCCCATATGATAACTATGATAACTACACCATCTGGCTCTGTGATTCAAGTGCTGCCACCTGAGCCTACCCTGAGGTCCTGAAACATATACGGTACTATTTAGGCAAGTGAGCAACAACTTCTCTAACTGTAAATCTGCATAAGAAATAGAGCAAAAACAAAGCTCTTCAAATATTCTGGTCTCTCTCAGTACTTTTCCATCTTATAAATCAGTGAAAGCATGTCCTCGTGTCCTCATATTGTGGAGAATGTGGTTTTATACACTTCGAATCCACTAGCATGCCCATCTCCCTGACCCTCACAATCCTTTCATCATACTAAGCCAAGGAAGATCAGTCATCTCTAACTCACTTTTAGTAAGGCCATGTTTTAATAAATATGTCAGCCAAACATTCAAATAACTTTTAACACCTTTTTAAACTAGGCTTCCATGTTAACTAGATCTCTACTCAGTGGGCTCATACATAAACTCAGTCTGATCCAATTTTATATTCCTTCCACCATTATCCCACACCTTTAAAATCCATTCCACACATATCCTTGGGCTTTGCAGGAATGAATTGGCAACCTCATTAATTCTTTAGTAGTATCGCACCTCCTCGTGGACCACACTTTAATCACCTTGAGGGGCTTGCTTAGCCTTCAATCTGGTTATAGGTCTAGAGGCAACAATTGTGGGCTCGGAGGGACATTAGCTCCCACTGGGAAGGGGGGAATTAGTTTCTCAGCAAGGGTGGAGAGAGAGTGGATTCTCTGCTGAGGGTGGAGATTAATTCCTCAGATAAGAAAAATCCCTCAGTAATCGAGGGTTCAAAATCCATCATCATCGTGGTTTCTCCCATACATCTCCATCCCAATTTTCAGGGTCCGCACCCTTTCCCCACCAGTGCCCTCTCACTTTGACTGCTGACCTCTTCGTGGCTGGGAATTAAAATTTGGTTGTAAATCAGCCAAATGTAATAATAAGGTTCCAGCTTGATTTTCTGCCACTTTAGCTCTTAGGCTGCTGGAGAGAAGATTCTCTATCCAGGCACACTTGGAAACTGTTGTTTCGAATCTGAGCTGGTAATTTTAACACCGAGCTCCTTATTTTCCCTATCACTTTATCCAGACATGCTAGGAGCAATCAGGCAACATAGTTTTTCCTTATTTTTTCCACAATTTCTCAAACATTTTTAAATAGATCCCTAAATCCTTGCTTCTCACAAGAT
>VZQC01013012.1:1887-23875 GCA_009823505.1 Rhizomys pruinosus | reverse complement strand
CTCCAAGGGGTTAACCTTTTTTTTTTTTTTTTTTTGGTCTTTTCTAGAACAGTGTCTCCTGTAGCACCAGCTGTCTGGAACTCACTCGTAGGCCAGGCTGGCATTGAACTCACAACGATCCTGCCTGCCTCTGCCCCCAAGTGCTAGGATTAAAAGGGCGTCTGCACCACCACACCCCGCTCCAGGGGTACCTTTTAATCCTACTAACAAAGCACAAACCATTTCGTTTCTATACAGGAGTTTTTTAAACATTACTAATTATTATGGCAAGCTAACTGTGAGCCTAGACACAGATGTATTTGGATGGTATGCTAATCCACATTAGTGTTTTCTGTACAGGTGACAGTCTTATTGGGGCTTATAACATCTCCTAACACTAAACATAAACGTGGGCATCATGGCAATTATTCCTCCAGGAGAGAGCTAAAATCCAATGAGATGTTGGGAATATATCAGACAGATGGCTGCCACTTGCACAATGTTCCAGGCAGTTTGAGGTGTAGCTGATACTGAAGAGGCTGAGTCTTGCTTGACTCAAGGAGACAATATTTGCTTTATGGTTTTAGTGCCTTTGGTAAAGACTCTCTGGCGTAATTTAGAAGCCAGGACCAATCGTACACTTGCAAGTGGGTCTCAAACATTTTTTCCATGCTTTACACAGGTCTTTGACAACGGGACTTACCGCCTTTCTCCTGCATATATCCCATTTCTAGGCAAAAGGCCTTTATAATTTGGGGGGCTTGGATCCCTTATCCCACATCTTCTAGGCAGAATAACTCCATTGCTGATTAGAGCTCTCCGTATTAATATCTTTTGCTTAATTACACAGCTAATAAAGGGACTTTTTACTATTTTATTTGGCTCTAAATAGAGATTATCCTTTCACAGTTCCTATGTCATTCATCATTAAAAAAAGGTAGTTGTTAGTTATACCTTTTTTTTTAATTACTTTCATTATTTCATTTTTAACAATAAGTAATCGTTTTGATTATACGCATCCTTTCTGCAAAACCAAGGGCATAGGATGGGGCCAAAACCCACACAGCCCAAGTGTCCCACCTCCAGACTGGGGGTTTGATGTAGCAACAAAGTTGATCAAAAAGTGGTCCATTCTAATGTGCGTGAGTGTTACATTCTCACCCCAAGTCACCACAGCCTCTTACTTCTACCATGCCCCCGCTTCCACAGATTTAGGGTTGCCCGAGGCGTAGAAAAGGGGCAAAGCGGCTGGAGAAAGCAAAACAGTGCGACTCTCTGGAGATGTCGGTTTGGACTCGGGACCATTCTGGGCTGTTTCTTTTATGGGCTGATAGTTTGTTTCGGCATTAGCCTTCAATCCTACTAATGAGCACAGGCAATAGTATGATAGATATTTAAACAGTCACTAATTTTTAGGGGTATAGTTAACTGTATTAGTCTGTTCTCTAAAGAAAGAGAACAGACAGCATAACAGGATGAATATTAGCTATATACAATTTATTTATTTGCTCCATACAAGAGTTCAAGGAGTCCAACAGTAGCTGCACACACTATACTGAGAGGCGCCTGCCAGCAGAAGGTAAGTGCAACATTTGGAGTGGGCCATCCTGGTTGGGTAGTCCACAGCCCGAAAGATCCTTTTTCTCTATTTGTTCCTTAGTCCATCAATGTTGCACCCAGGATTAACCATCACAAGTCCACCCTTGTCACTATCACACCCAGTATTAATAGCCTCTCCTTATGTTAGGCTTAACAATGTTCAATTGCAAAAATGGAAGGTCATGAATTGCCACCCTAACATGTTTAAGTGTATCATGTGCAATACAAAGCCTTATATCTTAGAGTAGGTGGTAATGTTCCTTTGAGAAGAACACTTAGTCCTTCAAGTATCTAAAACCTAAAATATGACACCCACTTACACTTATCTCAGTTTGCACGTTCAAAGGGAAACACAAGTATCGCTTAATATCGATATATTCTGAACACCACCAAAATTCTTAACCCACTATGGCCAACAGTTCTAATTCTATTTAATCCCGTGTTTTGAACTGGTCCCATGGCCTGAGCATTGATATTTATGACTTCCTTCTTCTACTACCCATTCTTATTTCTGCCACCATCAGCAAGCACTCTCGCAGGTTGGCTCTGTTCCACTGGGAGGAGAACCCATACCTTCATCCCTGAAGGGGTCTGCTGGAATCATATTGCCCTAGGTGTGAGAGCAGCCTGCACTGCAGCCTGGACTTGTTGAAGAGCCTTTTCCTGTTCCAAGCCCCACTCAAAGTTTGTGCTTCCAGAGTCTACCTGATATATGGTGTGTACAACACACCCAGATGAGAAGTGCTGCCTCCCAGAATCCAAAACGGCCCACTAAACATTGTGCTCTTTCTTGGTAGAGGAGGGGCCAGGTGCAACAACTTATTCTTTACCTTTAGAAGGAATGTCTCTGCACCAGTATCCAAAGGCCTCGAAAACTCTGATTATTTCCTTTTCCCCAGTGTACAGTTACCCTAGAGAAAAGCCTCAGTCCCTCTGGGAAGGACAGGAGGAAGGCAAATGCATAATCTTTGGTATTGTGACAAGGTCCTCCTCCTCAGAACCCACCACCCCCCTTCATTCCAGGGTTCTGGGTCTGTGAAACTGGCAAGTTAGGTGAGTCAAATGGATCTATCTTCATAATTATATCAAATAGTCTGCACCAAGGATTATCATTCCTCTTCATGCCACCAGGAGAGCCTTCAGTAACTCTAGGCTTCATTGGGTTGGAGAGCTGGCTCCAGAGACTACCAAGCCCACTAAAGAAATTCATCCTTTCGGTTCTATTTCTCTAGAACCACTCCTGGTACCAAAATCTGTATTAGTCAGGGTTCTCTAAAGAAACAGAAGCAACAGGATGAATATATAACTATATACAATGTATTGATTTGCCCACATGACAGAGTTCAAGGATTCCAACAGTAGCCACACCGCACTGGAGAGTCTGAGAATCCAGGGAACTGCTCAGTCCGCAAGGCTGGATGTCTCAGTAGTCCCAATCAGGTGCTGAAGGCCCAACAGATTCCAGGAGATCTGCTGGTCTCAGTACATGCTGGGATCCGTAAGGTTGATCACAGCAGGAAGACAAACTCACCAGTGAGAGAGAGGCAAGCTGCAGGAAAAAAGGGACCAGATCCCTCTGGCATGGCCTTTAATACTGCCTGCCAGTGGAAGGTAACGCCCACATTTGGGGTGGGCCATCCAGGTTGAGGTAGTCCAATCTGAAGATCCTTTTTCTCTTATTTGTTCCTTAGTCCAGTCAAGCTGACACCCAGGATTAACCATCACAGTTACTTTGGTATAGACACAGATATTTGGATAGTATGCTAATCCATGGATTACGTTTTTTCTGTAAAAGATGAAAAGGTCTTACTGTGGCTTATAACATCTCCTAACCACTAAAGGATGTAAGCTTGTGGCATCAGCCATGAGTTATTCCTCCAAGGAGAGAGCTAATAGCCAATTAGATTTGGGATATACAGACATATGGCTGCCACTGCTGCACAATGTTTCCAGGCAGGTGAGGTGTAGCTGATGCTGATGGAGGAGTCTTGCTTGACTCAAGGAGACCAATATTTGCTTTATTGGTTTAGTGGCCCTTGGTAGCACTCTCTGGTATACCAGAGACCAACTGTACACTTGCAAGTGTGGTCTCAATACATCTTTCCCATGCTTACATCAGGTCTTCCACAGCAGGGCCTTATGCCTCTCTTCTTGCAGGTATCCTAGTTTACAAGAAAGAAGACTTAACCTTTTGGGGGAGCTTGGATCCCCCTGGCCAACATCTCCTTGGCAGAATAATCCATTGCTGATATCAGAGCTCTGTGTATTAATATATTTTGCTCAAATGCACAGCTTAAAGGGACTCTAGTATTATATTTGGTTCTTGATCTAGTTTGTCTTCCATTGCTGTGACAAAACACTCTGACTGACACCAACTTGGGGAGGAAAGGGTTTATTGAGCTTACATCTCCTGGGTAACAGTTCATCACTTAGGGAATCCAAGGCAGGAACTCAGGGCAGGAACCTGGAGGCAGGAGCTGAAGCACAGGCCATGGAGGAGTACTCTTCACTGGCTTGCTCTCCTGGCCCATGCCCAGCCTGACCTCTTATACAGTACACAACAGCCTGCCCAGGGTGGCACTACTCATTGTGGGCTGGGCCCTCCCACACTGCTCGAACATCAAGACAATACTCCACAGATGTGGCCACAGGCCAATCCAATGGAGCCAATTCCCCAGTTGAGGCTCCCTCAACCCATGTGTGTCAAGTTGACGCTAAAGCTATCCAGCACAGTTCTGAATAGAGAAAAATCCTTTTCACAGTTCCTATGTCTATTAGTCAATTAAAGAAAGCAGTTTTTACCAGTTTTATAAGAGATAACCTCTATAACAATCAGCTTTAATTTACAGTTAGAAATTGACTTCCTTACCATCATATTTTTCTTTGTTCTATGAAAAGGAGGTAAGAAAGTCTCTCATATGAAAACTTTGCGGCACCTAGAAGGTAAGGTTCATTAGAACTCATTATAAACAGTTGTTACAAATAGGATCCACAGAGATGTTTGATGCCTGTAGCAGTCTGAGGTTTTTCCTCCTTTTAATGCTTAGATAGGCCAACTTCTCTGCTGGTATTTCTTGGTACATCCTACACAATGCAAGGCTGTATCTTTTCTTCCTCAGCCATTAAGTTGGTGATGTTTTGACCTGTGGGAACATACAAATCTTTTCCCCATAGTTAGTTTTAAGATTAAATTGGAAAATTTTTAGGCAAAAAGGTTTAATATAACTGTATCCTCCCCTTTTTTAATTCTATATTTCTAATTTTTGAGCCATGAGTCTCAAAAAGGCAATTGTAGCACACTTTTAAAGATGTTTCTCAGTCATCTTTACTTTTTCATTTGTGAAGTCTCCATTCAGCTCTTTACTCCATCTTTTGAGTGGGTCATTTGTTTTCTTCCTCCTTTGTTTTTTGAGTAGTTTATACACTCTGGATGTTAATGTTCTATCAGATGTATCACTGGTGAAGGTTTCCTCCCACTCTGTGGTTTTTCTCTTCACTTTGTTTCTTTTACTATACAGAAGCTCTTGAGTTTAATAGGGTCCCATTTGTCAATTGTTGATCTTATTTTTTGCACAGCTGTGGTCTGATTTACAAAGTCTTTTCCTATGCCTATGTCTTATAGGTTACCACCAACGTTTTCTTCTATCATTTTCAGAGTTTGAGGTTTCACATTGAGGTCTTTGGATTCATTTGGAGTTGATTATTGTGCATGGTGAGAGGTACGGATTTAGTTTTATTCTTCTACAATTGGTGATCCAGTTATGCCAACACCATTTGGTGAAGACGCTGTCTTTCCTCCATTGAGTCTTCTTGGCCCCTTTGTCAAATATGAGGTGGCTGAAACTAGATGTGCTCAGGGTTGGATCCTCAATTTTGTTCCATTGATCTATGGGCCTGTTTCTGTGCAATTACCAGGCTTTTTATGACTATAGTCCTGTAATACAGTTTGAAATCTGCTATGGCAATCCCCCCTGTATTGCTCTTTTTGCTCAGGGTTGCTTTGTTTATTCAGGATCTTTTGTTTCTCCATATGAACTTTAGGATTTTTTTTCTAGATCTTTGAAGGACCTCATGGGGATTCTAACAGGGATTGCATTGAATCTGTATATTACTTTGGGGAGGATGGTCATTTTTACTGTATTGATTCTTCCAATCCATGAGCATGGAAGGTTGTTCCATCTTCTAGTATCTTCCTCAGTCTCTTTCTTGATGGACTTAAATTTTTCTTTTTAGAGATTTTTAGTGTGTTCAGTCGGGTTTGTTCCTAAATAATTTATTCTTTTGGAGGCTATCATGAGTGGGAAAGTTTCCTTGTATTCCTTCTCCAATTGCTTGTTATTGGCATAAAGAAAGGCTACCAATTTTTCTAGGTTAATTTTGTATCCTGCCACTTTACTACACCTGCTGATGGTTTCTAGGAATTTTTCTGGTAGAGCTTTTGGCATCCCTTAGGTAAACTATCATGTCATCTGCAAAAAAGAGATAGTTTTAAGCCGGGTGTGGTGGCGCACACCTTTAATCCTAGCACTTGGGAGGCAGAGGCAGGTGGATCTTTGTGAGTTCAAGGCTAGCATGGTCTACAGAGTGAGTTCCAGGCCAGCTGGGGCTACAGGGAGACCCTGTCTCGAAAAGAGCAAAATAAATAAATAAATAAATAAATAAATAAATAAATAAATAAATAAAATATGTGTATGCGTGTTTAAAAAAGGGATAGTTTGACTTTCTGTTTTCCAATTAGTACTCCTCTAATTTCCTTTTCTTGTTTTACTGCTCCTGGGAGCATTTCAAGCACTATATTGAAGAGGAGTGGGGATAGGGGGCAGCCTTGCTGGGTTCCTGACTTTAAGGTGAACACTTCTAGTTTTTCCCCATTTAGGATAATGCTGGCTGTGGGTTTGTTATATATGGCTTTAATTGTGTTGAGGAATGTTCCCTCCAGTCCAATTCCCTCGAGGACTTTAAACATGAAGGCATGCTGAATTTTGTGGAAGGCCTTTTTTGCATTGATTGAGATGAGCATGTGGCTTTTGTCTTTCAGTCCATTTATGTGCATTATGATGTTTATTGATTTACCTATGTTGAACCATCCCTGCATCTCTGGTATGAATTCAGCTTGGTCAGGGTGGATGATCTTTTTGATATGTGCCTGTATACCATTTACAAGTATTTTGTTGAGGATTTTTGCATCTATGTTCATTAGTGAAATGGGTCTATAGTTTTCTTTTTTGCCTGGTTTTGGTATTAGAGTAATTCTGGCTTCATAGAAGGAATTTGTGAGATTTCCTTCTGTTTCTATACTCTTGAATAATTTGAGTAGTAGTGGCTGTAGGTCTTCTTTAAATATCTTATAAGATTCTGCCATGAATCCATCTGGACCTAGGCTTTTTTTAGTTTGAAGGTTTTTTATTATGGCTTCAATTTCCTTCTTTATTATGGGTCCATTTAAGCTGTCAATCTCTTCCCAGTTAAGTCTTGGTGGATTCCATGATGTCAGGTATTCATTCATTTCTCTTAGGTTTTCAAATTTAGTAGAGTATAGGTTTGTGAAGTATTCCCATAAGAGTGTCTGAATCTTTTCAATAGATGTTGTGATGGTTCCCTTTTCATCTCTAATTTGGTTAATTTAAAGCTGTTCTTGCCTTCTTTTGTCATTTGGGCTAGAGGTCTATCTATCTTGTTTATCCTTTCAAAGAACCAGCTCTTGGATTTGTTGATTTTTTTTTTTGTATTGTTTTCTGTTTCTATTTCATTGATTTCCACTCTGATTTTTGTTATTTTTTTTTTCCTGTCTGCCAGGTTTAAAATTCATTCGTTGCTGCCTCTCAAGTGTTTTTAGTTGCAGAGTTAATTCATTATCTGTGCTCTTTCTGTTTATTTAATGTAGGCACTTAGGGCTATGAATTTCCTCTCAGGACTGATTTTAGGGTGTCCCATAGATTTTGCTGTGTTGTATCATCCCTTTCACTTAGTGCCAGGAATGCTTTTATTTTTCTTTATTTCTACTTTGACCCATTCATTATTCAATAGCATGTTGTTTAGCCTCCATGTGTTCTTGTAGCTAGTAGGGCTCTTTCTGGTGTTGATATTAAGCTTTATTGCACTGTGGTCTGATAAGATCCATGAAATTATTTCAATTTTTTTCTATTTGCTGAGGTGCACTCTGTGTCCCAGTATATGGCCAATTTTCTGGAGGGTTGGTTTTCTAGGTATGTATTCTTTCATCTTGTTTATGTCATGGAATATTTTACTTTATCCTTCTATTATAATTGACATTTTTGCTGGGTAAAGTAACCTGGGTTGGAATCTGTAGTCATTTAGTACTGGAAATACTTTGCTCTAAGCTCTTCTGTCTTTCATCATTTGCACTGAGAAGTCAGCTGTAAATCTGACGAGTTTTCCTTTATATGTAACTTGTTTTTCTCTTGTGGCTTTCAGTATTCTGTCTTTGTTTTGAGCATCTAGAATTTTGATTATGACATGGTGTGGGGAGTTTCTTTTCCGATCTTATCTATTTGGTGTTCTATGTGCTTCTTATATTTGTATGGGTGTGTCTTTTTTCAATTTGGGGAAATTTTCTTCTATAATTCAGTTGAAGATCTGGTCCATACCATTATCCTGGGATTCTTCTCCTTCTTCTATACCTATAATGTAGAGGTTTGGCCTCTTCATGGTACCCCACATTTCTGGATTATTCCACTCTTGTGTTTTTTTAATTTTTTCATAGTCTTTGCTTGAGCTCTTCAGTTCTTCCACAGTATCTTCTAGGGCTGATACTCTATTTTCTGCTTCATCCATTCTGTTACTGAAGCTTTCTCTTGCCCTTTCCTGTTGACTGGATGAGTGTTCAATTTCCTTTTTCATTTCAGCCTGAGATTTTTTTCAGCATTTCCATTTCTTTCCAAGGTTGGTCATTTTCTCCCCTTAGGTCATTGATTTCTTTGAGTATATCTATGATTGTTCTTTTAAGATCTGGATTACCTCCAGAGAGATCTCATTGTTGGATGTAGCATGCCTCAGGGCACCTCATGGCTGAGGGTCTGACCCCACCCCAAGGAGGAGCAAACAGCATGGCCTAGGTGCATGATGCTGGGTGGGGCAAGGTGTGCAGTGGTGCGGAATTGGAGGGCTTATGATTAGCTCTGGGAACTGAAGTTATTTAGTTTATAAAAGCAGGCTGTAGCAAGGAATAAATTTGAATTTCATAGTAACATCATCATGGAATTTCTGGCCATTATTTTTATTAATTATTGCTCACATACAGGCTAAGGTAGGCCTGCATTTCATTCAGGTGGCAAGTGGGTTGGAAAGAGATTCTTTTGTGGATCACCAATCTGGATAGCTGGTGTTGTGAGTGGGTATTGGCTGAAGGGAGATCAGCCATCAGCTTGAAATTCCTGTCCAGGCTCTGGGCAGGTGAGAAGCCATGGCCAAGAGTGGAACACATGTCTCATGGGTCCAGGCTAAGGGCCTGGGTTGAAAGTATCATCCAGGCCAGGGTATGGGAAGTAGGCAGCTGACCTCTGCCTTGAGGAATCATCTCCCCACAGTGTCTGCAAAGCGGGCACTGTGACCCCATCCCCATTAGCAGGGCCACGTGGTCCCTGTTTGGCATAAAGTTCCCTACAGTTGGAGTCCTCTATAAGACTGATAGAGTTTGGTAGAAATTTCCTATATGCTTTTCCCATGTTGTTGATTTTTCTTTGTGCTTTTGGCATGTGGATTTTATTCATTTTGTTTGTAATCTGATGTGAAATTCATGTGTTTCTTCACTGTGGTGTAGTCCTGTTTCTTTAGTTTCACTGGGGGGAGGGGTGTTGATTTGGCCCACACACCAGCAACCAGGCTGTGGCTTCAGTGTCCCTAGATATCCGGGTTCCCAGTGAATTGGGCCAGCTCTTACCTGGCTTGCAGTGGAAGCAGAGAGGCAGCTTTCTGCTGCCTCAGTGTCCCTGAAGAACCAAGCTCCCAGCCAGGTGGGCCAGCTCTTTCCCGGCCTTCAGAAGTCAAGGTATGGCTAGCTGTTGCCTCAGTGTCCCTGAAGACCCAAGGACCCAGAGGGGTGGGCCTGCTCTTATCCGGCCTGCAACAGAAGCCCGAATTTAGTGTATTTAATACATATGTAACTTCTCAATCAGTCTTAATTGCCTTTATACCCCCTTCTCCATTGGCACCCTCCCAAACCCCCCCTCCACCCCATGGAGTTCATACATTTTGTCATTTGTATTAGGGTCTTGTGCCAAATTACTCTCCCTGGCCATTCCTCAGTGCCAATTCATCCTCTGAGCTCTATTCAGCCTATCTGGAGTCCCTCTTTTAAGGAATGCCTGTTATTTCTCATCCAACTGTAATCAGCTACCAATATTTCTTCAGCTAAGATGGGACTCTGCTACCCATTTCTGAGGTCCATACTGGATTTTTGTCTGGTTGAGCTTGCATGGGTCTTGTGCATGCTGATATCAGTGCTGTAGGTTCATATGAACCAGGTCCTGGGAGTTTGCAGGATTGATTTCAGCCACACCAATGCCTTGCACAGCATACATCATTCTAGCAGTGGCATCTTTATCTTAGGGGCAATCAGTGGCTAATTGGGCTTAAAGACTAAGTGCGGGAAACTCATGTGTGATACTTTAAACATAGCCAGATGCGCATAGCTGGAAAGATCAGTCTGGGATTTGAACCATGAACCTGTGAGGAGAGCAAGGCCAGTTTCTAACCATTCGGCCAGTATTTTTATCAGGGAAAGCTTTTTTCCTTCTTCAATTACAATTGATCATTTTTCTGGATATAGTAGTCTGGGCTGGAATCTGTGTTCTTTTATGACTTCTAGGATATTGGTCCAAGCCCTTCTGGCTTTCATAGACTCCACTGAAAAATCAGTTGTAATTCTGATGCCTGCCTGTATATGTGACTTGGCCTTTCTCATAACTTTCAATTTCTTTTATTTGTTCCATATGTGCAGTATTTTTGTTATAACATGATGTGAGGAGTTTCTTTTCTGGTCCTGTCTACTTCATGTTCTTTATGCCTTTCCTAGATTTGGGGAATTTTCTTCTATTATTTTATAAAGAATATTTTCTGCACATTTTACCTGGGTTTCTTCTTCTGTGCCTACAATTTGCTGAAGTTCCAGCATTGACTCCTCCCAGTCCTGGAACAGCAGAGTTAGATGGTGGGTGCTAGGTGAACAGGTTGGCTGACAGGTCAGGTTAGGAGAGCTCTCAGTTCTAGGGACAAAAGGATCCTGGTAACCCAAGCAGGGGTAAGAGCTGAGACAGTGGAAGACAGAGAAGACCATGACAGGTCTGAGAAAGTTCCTTGATGTGGGGGCATGCACAGGTCATAGTGGAGCTAAGATGGCTGGGCATAGGGAAGTGTGGGAAAGGACACTCATCATAGCAGGTCTTAGAAAATGCCCAGATTTGAGGGCACACAAAAGTCCTAGCATGAACATTTTCCTTCTACAAGTTGATTTTTTCAGGTATTTCTTACACTGACAGAAAGACACAATAACACAAATGCATTCTAAAAAAGCAATGTATTTTTTTGTATTTTTGAGACAGGGTCTCCCTTTACTCCCACCTGGCCTGGAGCTCACTATGTAGACCAAGCTGGCCTTGAACTCACAGAGATCCACCTGCCTATGCCTCCCGAGTGTTGGGATTAAAAGCGTGTGCCACCACACCCAGCCAAAAGCAATGTATTTTGTGGATCACATTCTTTTGTCATGATTCATTTTGTAGGTTTCACAATACTCTGTGTTTCCATCTAGAGGCAGTAAAGTGACTAAGACTTCTGTGGTCCACTTTATAATAAATATCTAAATCCACCACCTTCACTATTTTATTTTATATACCTATAATTCATTCACCTGACATTGCTCAGAAAATAGTTGTACAGCATAAATCAATTTTCCAGGTTGCCGAAGCTTAGCTACTATAGTGTCAGACATTCCATTTAATGAGTTTGATGGAAATCTTATAAATAAATGATATACTTCAAATCTTTATAAAAGGTACATTTTATGAATTTTATTCTTTTTTGTTGAATCATCCTTATGAATATCAGTGTTTTTCTTACACTGATATTAAATTGCAGGCCTGGAGTCAATTTCTTCCCTAAATCTGTGACTTTGGACAAATTATAGAATCATCCCATGCCAGTTTTTTGATTTAGTAAAAGTATGCTCATAAAAATACATTCCTCAGAGAGCAATGGTGAGGATTAATATATTCCAACTCAAGGAATGGCTGGATCCTATGAGTACTGAGTGAGTGATGATGCTGATTTCATTTACTCCTCAATGCTCCCAGTTGTTAACCTCATAAATCTTTTTTACATATCTTAATTAGCATATTTAAATCACACACTAGCAAGGAAATCTGGGCTCCAGAGCCAAGGGTACTCGCTAACAAAGCTACAATGTATACATCTCAATATATTCAGTTTGCCTTACCTAACTGCAGTTATACAGATACACACTCTCAACTCTGTGAAGCTGCTCTGCCACTCCAATAAGCTGCCCCATTTCATACACGTTTGGAAGGTAAGCAAAACAAGCATAGAAGCACATTTTATGCTTCCATATGGTTTGATTGGGCCTCCGGTACAGCAATGTTAAAAGGTGGTGTAAAATTTTAAAGGCAGAAGATAGTGTGAGGCTATTGTGTGCTACCTTAGAAAGGAACTGAATAATTCTCATGGGTTCTCACTTCTCATGAAGCTGCTATGAACAAAAGACCACCCACCCTGCTGCTGCTCTTGCTCTTGGGAGCACTGTAGAAGCCTTCCCTCTTACACATGTTCCCTCATGATGAATCCAACATGGGGAGATGCAGCTGGGCCTCACCACAGAAGCATCTCTGCTTTCTGGACTTGTGGCTCCCAGAACTCTGAGGTGAACAAACCCCTCACCTTTATAAAGTGTCAGCCTCAGATATTTCATTAGAGTGACAGAAAGCACACATTCTTTTTTTTTTTTTCTGTTCTAAGGATCAAATGCACACACTAAGACCACACTCTTCGATACTGGGTTATATTCCAGCTATGAGAAAGACTTTTGATAAATGTTAATAATTTGTCACCTCTCAGTCCTTTGCTTTCCATTGGCTCTTTTGCTTAAATTCAATCTGATACAATCACCCTACAGAAAAAAAGAGATAACCTGCCAATTAAGTAAATAATATAAAGATACTTCCTCACCTGAAGGACATGCTCTTATTTCCCATTAAGGAGGGTTCACTATTATTTTGAGAGATATTTTATTCTGGGCCTGGTAGGTGTTGTGGAACACTATTTTTATGGGCAAGGGATGACCATTAACATCTTGAATTCACAATATCAGCAATTCCTCACATAAAACCTCAAAAATTGAGCCCACTGGCATTCCCTTGTAGAGGCAAGGGAAATCCCACTAGATCTAGGAGTAGCTCACAAGACAGCCCGGGAGCCCAATAACCACCTAGGAGGAGCCCCACAAGGCCCAGCCCCTCTCTGAGGATGTATACATGATTGACAGAAGCTGGTGTAAAAGGGGCTTTTTGCTCAGCAGTCTACTTCCCATGCTTCCGCAAATAGACCCACACCCATGTTCCTATAATAACCCTAATTAAACTCATTGGTATCCCAGGCTAGATGTGGGTGGAGTCACTTCTTTGGTCTGTCTTCGTGCACTATTTGGGTGAGAAGATGTGTAAGTTCACACAAATGTAGGCAACTGCTACAACAGCCAGCCCTGTTGATTCTCACCTTCTAACATTTGTACCCTTGGGTAGACTCAGTATTCCCGGTGAACATAAGCTAAACCTAGCAACTGAATCTGACAAAGGGCACAGAAGTCACTTCTGAGATTACATCCTCCTACTTCTTCACTCTGATGAAGTCAGCTGCCATGTTGTAGACTTCCCCATAGGGAGCCTCACTTGGGAAGAAGCAGTGGTGGCCATAGACAATGACAGTAAAGAATAGAGGCTCTGGGAAATAGCTAAGAAGGACTTGAATACGGCCAGCTGAGATTTCCTGACAGCAACCCCACTCAGATAAACTCTGTTGTGATCAAAGCTTCAAGCTTGATGGCAGCCTGTCAGAGACACTTAGAGGACTCAAGTAAGCCAACCACAGCACAGGCTCCTGAACTTCAGCAAGGCCAGATAATAAATGCAATTACTAACAGCCAATGAATTCTGAGGAAAATCTTACATAGCAATAGAAAGACACAATGATGAAGGTTTCTAGTCTCAAATCTGTGTTTGTGTTGCAAATGAAGACAAGATTACATTGCTAAAAACAGCATCAGCAACAATCATGGACAAACCTTTGCTCTCAGGCATTGTTATTTCTGATTCACTTTTTCTGGAACTGTTTCCTTTATTTTTATTTTCCTAAAGCAGTTCTCTCATTACCTAGTAATTAAAATATGTGGAGCAAGGTTAGAAATCAAAGACAAGGTGAAAGCTCATTAGTAAAGCTATCAGAGGGATAAGTGGGGAGAAGAGACCGATCAAAACCTGGTTTCCAGGTTTGAAATCCTACATGTAGAAGCATTCATAATGATTGGCTGATGACCACTGTGACAACATTCTGTTACATGGCAGTTTTAATCAGACCTGCAGTAGTAGCTGATGGATTCGTATGTATAAGGATTATTGATGGGTAAAGGTGCCTCTTTATTTTGGAAGGAGAAAAACTCTAGAGCTGGTTCCACCTTAGAACTTTCAGACAAGCAGTTGTATACCACTTACTGCAGGCTACTAATAAAAATAGTATTAGCAGAACTTTGAAAGGATAATATGATACACACCAAGGAAAACGGCTTGTTTACTGTGTTTAATGTGTTCAACTTGACCTTATCTTTCATGAGAATTCCCATTTCCCTAACATTTAGGAGGCTATTTCAGAAATATCATAATCAGGTCTTCTTTAATACCTGTGCTACAATTAGTAGCTTAGCCATTTCCTTGACTTTACTTTTACTTCCCTTATATTTTTGTCCATTTAGCAGAATCATCACTAAACCTATCAGAAATTTCTCTTTTCCTAATCTAGTATTTGTTACATAATCAGGGAAAAAATAAAAGAGACTATGTAATATAAAAACCACTTACCAGAACAGTGGGGATTTGTGTTCAAATCTCACACTAACTGTGTCCTTAAGTAATATGCAATACTTTATGGCTTACATATGGCCACTTAAAATCATAACTGATAATGAATTTTCAACTGACAAAAGTGAAATGCTACAGGAGTGTAGCTGTTGACAACTCTGAATGAGACGTCCGGTGCTGGGCCACATGGCTCTCTCCACAGCTGCTCCCTCCTCCCAGCACACGAACTCATCTCTAAGAATTTCCTTCTCCTACTGCCATCTAAAAGCTATTTGCCACTTGTGTGCTATATGTCACTATGGCTTATTTTTAACTGTAATAACTTTAATCCAAGTGAAAGGCACTAGAAAAGACTATAAAGTAAATATCAAAATGAACATTTACCTTCTCATTTGCACCAAACCAAACTGAATTAACTGTATATCCCAGGTAAGTTGTTAACATCTCTAATAATCTGCCCACATGTTACACATCTAAAATATTCCACACTACCAACTCACACCAGTGACATTTAATTTCCCAACAACTTCAAAGTCATATTTTCAGGTTATGTAATAGCAGTGCTTAGAGGATGTACAGGGCAGACAGAGAATGCTGGGTGGTTTGTGAGGAGCTAAAATGGGACTGTAGGGTGTTTGGGCTCAGGTTCCGGACCTGCGAGGATCACCTGGAGCTCCAGGCAGAGGGCCTGGTGGCTGGTGGAGGCTAGATCTTAGCCCTAAGCCCAGCGGGTCGCCCTTCCCCCTTCGCAGCCATAAGCGGTCCTGAGTTTGGGTCTGACTCTGGTGCCTGACTCGGGTACCTACCAGGGCATGGGCTAAGCCAGGCATTCCCCCCAACAAGTGGAATTGAGGAAGAGAGAGTATCCAGTGGATTAGGAGAACACTCAGAACAGGAAAGGAAGAGTGACTTAGACTTCCAATATCCCATCTATAAACAAAAGTGAAAGCCTGAAAACCTAGACAAGTCAACACTCCATAAACAAGGAGGAGGAGAGGAAGAAAAAAAAAGCGTAAGAAGGAGGTAAGCAAAACAAAAGAAGCTTTCAGCCTTCAACACACTGAAAAGGCAGTTGTGATTTGAATCACAAAACGGAAACCCACATGCCAGGGACACAACGAAGGGACAACATGGGAAAGGTGCAGGGTAATTCCACACCAAGCTCTACCAACCCTGTAGGAGACAGGTACAATGGGATCCCCCTGGAGGTGACCCCAGAAACAAACCTTAGAGGAATAATTGCAGACCTATGCAGAGAAATTAAAGAACATAAAGAAGAATTCAGAGAACTAAAGGAAGGAATTGACAAACTCCAGAAAGAACTAGAGAGAGAAAAAAACAAACACCTCAAGGAAGTAGAAACACTGAAAAAGGAAGCCAACCAATGAATTAAGGAGCATGAAGAAGAGATTGAGAAACTCAAAAAAGGAATTGATATATTAAAGAAATCACAGGATGAAATGAAAAAGGAAATAGAACACTCATCCAATCAAGAAGAAAGGAAAGGAAAAAGCCTTAGAAATAGAATGGAGGAAGCTGAGCAAAGAATATCAGATCTGGAAGATAACACACAGCAACTAGCAACTAAAAAATGTCAATAAATGATTATGAAAAATTTTACAAACAGCACAAAAGTGGAAAAACCAGGAAAATTGGGACACTATGAAAAGATCAAACCTCCGCATCATAGGAATAGAGGAAGGAGAAGAATCTCAAGAGAATAGTATTGTGCATATCTTCAACACAATAATAGATGAAAAACTTCCCCAAACCAAAATTAGACAAACCCATTTCAAAATACAAAAAGCACATAGGACTCCAAATAGACAAGATCAGAAAAGAAAAACTCCCCACACCATCATCAAAGACTCTAAAATGCTATGATGCCCCAAAACAAAAGTAAAATTTCTGAAGGCACACAAAAGAAGAAAAATGAGTCACACTACAAAGGGAAACCCCATCAAGAATTACAACTGACTTTCTCATGCGAACCATGAAATCAAAGAAGAACATGGAGCAAAGCATTCCAAAGTATTAAAGGATATGGAAGCCCAACCCAGAATACGTTACCAGCCAAAAAATGTCGATTTACAAGTTGAAGGAGAGAGAAAGAAAAATCTTCCATGACATAAAACAAGATGATAGAATACATTTCCGGAAAACCAACTCTCCAGAAATACTTGAACCCAATTCAAAGGGCAGAAAGAAGAGACAACTATCCTCAAAGCACACTAGGAAAAGAAACTAATAAAAACATAATTGTACGGAATAGAATCAGAGACCAAAAGCCCAAATGGAGAATAAGGTGAAAGGAAGCAACATCCATCTTTCAATTATTACCTTAAATATTAATGGGCTGAACTCTCCAATCAAAAAACATAGAACTGGGAAAATGGATTAGGAAACAAATCCATCTATATGCTGTCTACAAAGAAACCCCTCCCAATTTCAAGGATAGGCACCCCTTAAGGTGAAGGGATGGAGAAAAATATTCCAAGCAAATGGTACCGAAAAGAAACAAGGTGTTGCCAATTTAATATCACATACAAAATAGCCTTCAAAGCAAAAAGAAATCAAAAGAGACAAAGAGGGCCACTACATCTTTATTAAAGGAACAATTAACGATGAAGATCCACACAATCATGAATATATACGCACCTAACACCGGCACACCAAACTTGTGTAAGACAATTCTTCAGGAATCTCAAGGCACAGATTAACCCCGAACACACTAATAGTAAGGGGACTTCAATAAGCCACTAAGCTTAGAAAAATGAACAAAAAAAAAAAGAGACATCTGAACTGAATTATACAAATACACAAAATGGATCAACCAGACATCTATGAATATTTCACTTCACCCAAACACCAAAGAAGAAACACTTTCTACTCAGCACCGCGCGAGAACATTCTCCAAAATAGACCATATACTGGACACAGGGAAAACTCAACAAAACAAAAAGATTGAAAATAATCTCATGCATTCTATCAGACCACACAGTGCAATAAAACTCATAATCAACACCAGGATAAAGCCCCTACAACTTACAATAACACATGGAGACTAACAACACCTCTGAATAATGAATGGGTCAAGAAAGAAATAAAGAAAGAAATAAAACATTCCTGGAACTGAATGACAAGACAATACAAACACAGCAAAACCTATGGGAACTTTAAAGCAGTCCTAGGGGAAGTTTATAGGTCTACCGTCCTACATTAGAAAAACAGAAAGAGCACAAGTGAATGATTTAACATGGCAGCTTAAAGTACTTGAAGACAACAACAAATGAACATTAAAACGCAGCAGAAGAAAGAAATAACAAAAATCGAGCAGAGAATCAATAAAATAGAAACAAAAGAAAAGACCATACAAAAAATCAATGAGGTCCAAAAGTTGGTTCTTTGAGAAATAAATAAGATAGACAGACCTCCTAGCCCAGTTAACTAAAAGAAAAAAGGAACAACACCAAATCAATAGAACTGTTATGAAAGGGGAAATATCACACAGACCAATGAAAAGATCCAGACAAAAAAAATGGATTTCTTCAAACCTATTGATCTACAATCTATGTAATTTGAAAACCTGAAGGAAATGGATGAATATCTGAAATCCTGGGAATCACCAAAGCTCAGCCAAGAAGAGATCCAAGCAGCTTAAATAGACCCATAANGCCTAGTGTCTTATATAAGATCCCAAATCTAATTGACTATTAGCTCTCTCTTGGAGGAATAACTCACATGGCTGCCACAAGCTTATCCTCTAGTGTGGTTAAGAGATGTTATAAGCCACAATAAGAAACTTGTCACCCTTTATAGAGAAAACCACAGTTTGCAGATTAAGAAACCATCCAAACATCTGTGTCTATGCTACAGCTTAGCTTGATCATATACTTAGTACTGCTTAAATCCTTTAATGCCTTACATCCAATTGCTTGTGCTTGTTAGTATGACTAAAAAAGGTTATCCCTGGAAAAGCTGTCAACACATGAGGAACAAACTGAACATGACTAGCGTCCAAAATGACAACTCCAAAGAAGTAGACTGTTTTCTTCTCACTGCCAAAAGCACTCAGGGAACAAACTCAGAAGAGGAGGCATTGGTAGAAAATGTAAGGGGCATGATTAGGTGAATGGTGAAACTACAAACAATATAGTCTGGACTCCTAATTTGATCAACTTGCCTGTGCATACAAGCATCTCCAACAGACTATGGGAAACTTGTGTTGTTCAAAATTTGGACAACGATACTTGCAAAATGCACCAATACCTAATTATGGCCAAACTGCGTAACCTCCACATGTTATCTGAAAATAACTGTGTTATTTTATTGTAGAATTCCCTTAAAAATAAAAAAATCTTAAAATCAAATAAATAAATAAATAAATAAATAAAAATAAAATGGGACCATAGAAAAATCCCTCCAGAGACCAAGATCCATGCAACGAAGACATGGGTAGAAGAGTCTCCAAGCCAATCCCAAGAAGCCCGCACTCCTCACTCAACTTTTCCTAATAACTGTTTGAAGCTGAAATATTGTACAACATTTTGAGATACAGTCCTAGAGGCTTTACCCAGAATCCAGGTAAACATCATAGTGGGTACTTTAAGTATCACACCCAAACTAGTAAACTCTCTGAGGCTCAGGGGCCAATAGGAGCAGGCCCTGTTTCATGGCTACTATGGACATGTCTCTCACCACAGTTCTTTTTCCAAAATTTTCTTTCTTGCATCTAGGGAGTTCTTCTACATCAGACACAGGTATAGACATATTATAGCTTAAGTGATTTTTGTAGACTGAGATATCTCTATTTTTTGCCATAGGGTTCCCACCTTACCTCTGTTGTCTCAGGTCTACTCTCCCCTGTCCCCGCAGGCTGGGGTGATAGGAGAGACAGTGAAGAGGACACGCCGCTATGCTATGCAGTTCACCACCTCCATGAGACATGTCTACACATCCCTTCTCAAGAGCAGTACGTGGACGCCATGCCACCACGTCACATTAGGTAGATTATCATTGCTGCACTTCAGTCATAACCATGGTGCTCTGCCCTTGAGGTATTTCTCTGTTTTGAGGGTATCTGCCAGTGCTTTACAAGTCGCCCACCCCATCCTCATGTCCTAGGACACACCACTTACCCCTCATTATGATTTCAACTTCCAGAGAGCAGAGTCAATAACCCAAGAACTTCCATGAGACAGGTAGCCAGCCGTACAGAGAGAAAGCAGCATGTTTGAGCTGAGTGCATGGCCTATTTCACACATCACATGTCCTTACCAAAATACCCACCATGGTACTATACTGAAATTATTCAGTTTCTTCTAGGTGAATTATACACTTTTTTGCAGACAGGTACCACATCTTTGCATTTTCTAGGGCTATACATCTGTATATGTCATCCAGTTTGAATTAAACTGAGAGAGAAAAATGATCCAAAGTTATAAACACAAGGTTATTCTCACTGTATTTTATGTGATCTAAATGGAGAATGTTTCTAAAAATCCTTATAATGAAAAATTTAAACAATTTTCTTAAATGCATTTTCTATGATATTGAATTTACAAATGCAAATAATCATTTCTGATTCTTTACTGCTTTTGTTATTAAATTTCTCAAAAATATGTAAGCATCTTAATATCAATGTGTACTCTGTTTAAAGACAATGTTGCCTTATTTAAGTGCAATGAGATGCTCTCACAAAAGTAGATAGCTAATGCTTAGCATTTTACAAACATGGGAGAACAAGATAGCATTTAAAGAAATTATGACTCTTTTGGCCAGGAAGCATGAATGTATCACATTTTCTGTATTAATTATGTAATAAGGACATAACAAAGAATTGAAACTAAGCTGCTCAGTAACTGTGAAACAGAGCAGAAATTGCTTTGGGAGGAAAAGACGGTCATCTCATTTTTGTTTCAGACCATTAATCATGTTTATCCTTATTCTTTAATATAAAAGTCTCATGATAATAAAAGCAACATAAATCCAGCTCTTTATTGTGATCTCTGCTGGCCCCTTGATTTCAAAATAGACAAATCTCCTCAGATTACAATATTCTGTAAAACTGGCCAGGCCTATAAAAATAAAATGTTGTCCCAAGAGTATTTATCTCTCTAACACTGCCCTTAACCACCCGCTAAGCCACGGATACTTTAAGAACCTCTAAAGGCACAAGTTTCTTTTCTTTCATATGACCCAACAACACTGCTGTGAAAGGGCAGGCAGGACAAGACTTCTCTGAGAAAAGTGCAGCTCTGCTGTGCACGCAAGGCTTCCTCACTCCTAGGGCTCATTTTGAATAGACACAAGGTGTCAAATCAAAACTAGAGCTTACTGGATCCTTGAGTCTGTGGCTACACCAGCACAATCTAAGCGCTTCAGCTGTGCTTCCTAAATTGCTCCCTTTCATCCCATCAACTCACACCATATGTGACGCCCAGGCTCTCCATTTGAGCACTTCCATTTCCACTGCTGTCGCTCTTGCTGATGACGTCTAGATTCAACTGAAAAACAAAACAGCTGTAGATGATCATGAACCCAAAGTTGTCTTGTCCATGAATACAGAAACAGAATTCGATTCTGTTCTAGTTTGTTTTCAATCGCTGTGACAAAATACTCTGACAAATACCAACTTGGGGAGGAAAGGGTTTATTCTGCTTACATCTCCTGAGTCAGTTCATCACTGAGGGAGCCCAGAGTATGAACTCAGGGTAGGAACCCGGAGGCAGAGACAGCTGGGGCTATAATAAGACCCTGTCTCAAAAAGACAAAGAGAAAAAAAAAAAGAAAGCAGGCTGAGCATGGGCAGGGGAACAAGCCAGTAGGCAGCATTTCCCCATGGTCTGTGCTGCAATTAAAGGTGAACACCACCACCACTATGCTGGGTTCAGCCTGCTTTCCTTTTTTTGGGGGGGAGGGGGTGATTTTTGAGACAGGGTCTCCCTTTAAGTCCCAGCTGGCCTGGAGCTCACTCTGTAGACCAGGCTGGCCTTGTACTCACAGAGATCTGCCTGCCTCTTCCTCCTGAGTGCTAGGATTAAAGGGGTGCACCACCACGCCCAGCTTAGACTGCTTTCTTATACAATACAGAACAATCTGCCCAGAGGTGGCACTGCCCACAGTGACCTGGGCCCTATCATATCACTCAACAATCAAGAAAACACTTCACAGATACGTCCACAGATCAGTCCAATGGAGGCAATTCCCCAAATGAGGCTCCCTCAACCCATGTGTGTAAGGTAACACTAAGGTTATCCAGCATAAATTCCATCTTCGACATCCAGTCATTCTTCTCTGTCCTGAAGGTT
>VZQC01013005.1:1597344-1609544 GCA_009823505.1 Rhizomys pruinosus | reverse complement strand
TTTGAGACAGGGTCTCCCTGTAGCTCTGGCTGTCCTGGAACTCCCTATGTAGACCAGGGTGGCCTTGAACTCACATAGATCCACCTGCCTCTGCCTCTCGAGTGCTGGGATTAAAGGTGTGCGCCACCACACCAGGTTGCAATGGAATTTTTAATTTTAATTTTTTAAATTATGTGAGCTGGGCGTGGTGGTGCACGCCTTTAATCCCAGCACTCGAGAGGCAGAGGCAGGTGGATCTATGTGAGTTCAAGGCCAGCCTGGTCTACATAGGGAGTTCCAGGACAGCCAGAGCTACAGGGAGACCCTGTCTCAAAGAGACAACAACAACAAAAAATTCCATTGTTGGGCTGGAGAGATGGCCTAGCGGTTAAGAGCGCCGACCGCTCTTACAGAGGTTCGGGGTTCGATCCCCAGCACCCACATGGTGGCCAAGAACCGTCTGAAACTCCAATTCCAGGAGAACTCCAGTTCCAGGGGAATCTGACACCCTCTTCTGACCACACACTTGCATGCAGACAGTACATTCATACACATACAGAAATAAATTAAAAAAAAAATTCCATTGCAACCTGGTGTGGTGGCACACGCCTTTAATTCCAGCACTTGGGAGGCAGAGGCAGTCAGATCTCTGTGAGTTCAAGGCCAGCCTGGTCTACATAGTGAGTTCCAGGCCAGCTGGGGCTGCAGGGAGACTGTTTCAAAAAAAGCGCCCCCCCCAATTCCATTGCAAAGCTTGGGCATAGTGGCTCCCATCTGTAATCCCAGCACTTGTGAGATAGAGGCAGGAGGATCCAGGGTTCAAGGTCATCCTTACTACATAACCACTTGGAGAGCAGCATGGGATTACTTGAGACCCTGCCTCTCCCTCCCCATCCACACCAGCAACATTTAAACATCAGGAAATGTTGTATAATTTAATCTACAATCTAGATTCTTGGTTATGGATAGAAACCACTACTTGGATCTCAGCAAGGATTGTTCTTGTCGGGAAACCTTATGCTGCATCACTCAGTTCAGCCCTGCATGTCAGTTACATCTGCTTGTGCCTGGCTGCCTTTGAACTTGAGACCTTGCCTTAGGTTTTTGAAATATATATAATATTGCAACCTAAACACACTCACACACACACACACACACACACACACACACACACACACCACATACAGACAATCCAGAAACAAACAAAAACCCCTGTTAACTTGAGGGCAGGGGTATCCTGGACTCAAGCTCCCAGGCCTAGCTTCTTTTTGCTCATCTATGTGTGTTTTGGGATGGTTGAGTGACAGTGGTAGAGATGCCACTTTGTTGTTGTTTGTTGGTTTGTTCTTTAGACAGGGTCTCATTATGTAGCCCTAGCTGGTCTGGAACTCATTATGTACACCAGGCTGGCTTCAAACTCAGAGATCTTCCTGTCTCTGCCTCCCAAGTGCTGGGACTAAAGATGTGCCCCCCCCCTTTTGTCTTCTGCTAATGAATCTGACAGCAAAAAGGCAGGGCAGTGGGGGCTGGAGAGATGGCTCATGGAATCAATTCCCAGCACTTACATGGCAGCTAACAACCATCTTAACTCCAGTTCCAGGATATCTGACACCCTCTTCTGACCTCCTCTGGCATTGCATGACAGGTGCAGTTACATACATGCAGACAACACATTCATACACATAAAATAAAAATAATAAGGAAAAATTTAATTATTTTTTTATGTGTATGAGTGTACTATCTGCATGTAGGTTGGTGCACCCATGTTGTGCAATGCCACGGAGGTTGGAAGATGGCATAGGATTCCCCTGGAACTGGAGTTAAAGACGGTTCTCAGCCGCCATGTGGGTGTTGGAAATTGAACCTGGGTCCTCTGCAAGAGCAGTCGGTGCTCTTAACTGCTGAGCAATCTCTCCAGCCCCTGTTTCTTCTTCTTCTCCTTCTCCCTCTCCCTCTCCCTCTCCCTCTCCCGCTCCTTCTTCTTCTTTTTGAGACAGGGTTCTTCTTCTTCTTGGTCTTTTTGAGACAGGGTCTCCCTATAGTCCCAGCTGTCCCGGAACTCACTCTGTAGACCAGGCTGACCTTGAACTCACAAAGATCCGCCTGCCTCTGCCTCCTGAGTGCTAGGATTAAAGGCATGCACCACCACGCCCAGCTTCTTTCTTCTTTCTTATTCCCCCCTCTCTTCTTCTCTCTTTCTCTCTTTCTCTTCCTCCCTACCTCCTTAAATACACCTCCCTTCCTTCCTCCTTCCTTTCTTCCTTCTCTTTCTTCCTTCCTTCCTTCCTTTCTTTCTTTCTTTTTTCTTTCTTTCTTTCTTTCATTTTTCTTTTTGGGCTTTTTGAGACAGGGTTTCCCTGTAGCCCCAGCTGGTCTGGAACTCACTATGTAGACCAGGCTGGCCTTGAACTCAGAGATCCACATCCACCTGCCTCTACCTCTCAAGTTCTTGGATTAAAGGTATGTGCCATCATGCCCAGTTTCTGAGTTCTATTAAAATTTTTTTTATTTCTTATTTTTATTTTATGTGTATGAGTGTATTGTCTACATGTGTGTTAGTGCTCCTTGTTGTGCAATGCCCCGGGAGGTCAGAAAAGAGTGTCAGATCCCCTGGAACTTAAGTCATGGATGGTTGTTAGTAGCCATGTGGATGTTGGGGACCTGGGTCCTCTGCAAGAGCAGTCAGTTCTCTTAACCACTGAGCCATCTCTGCAGCCCCTCTTTCTCTTTCTTTCAAGACAGGATCTCACTGTATAGCCCTGGCTGACTTGGAACTCCCTATGTGTAGATGAGGCTGGCTTCAAAACTTACAGAGAGATCCACCTGCCTCTGCCTCCTGAGTGCTGGTATTAAAGGTGTGCACCAACAGAATTGGCAATTTTTTTACTTTTTCTTTTTCTTTCTTTCTTTCTTTCTTTCTTTCTTTCTTTCTTTCTTTCTTTCTTTCTTTCTTTCTTTCTCTCTCTCTCTCTCTCTCTTTCTTTCTTCTTTTTTTTTTGGTCTTTTCGAGACAGGGTCTCCCTTTAGTCCCAGCTGGCCTGGAGCTCACTATGTAGACCAGGCTGGCCTTGAACTCAAAGAAATCCGTCTGCCTCTGCTTCCCGAGTGCTAGGATTAAAAGCGTGTGTCACCACGCCTGGCCTCTTTCTTTCTTCTTTTTTTTTTGGTCTTTTCGAGACAGGGTCTCCCTTTAGTCCCAGCTGGCCTGGAGCTCACTATGTAGACCAGGCTGGCCTTGAACTCAAAGAAATCCGTCTGCCTCTGCTTCCCGAGTGCTAGGATTAAAGGCGTGCACCACCAAGCCCGGCAATTTTTTACTTTTTAAATTATGTGTACACAAAAAAGGGCTTCTGTCGTGAGTGGCACATGTAGGGCAACTGGATTGCTCTGTATGCAGAATCGACATCAAGAGATTTCGGAAGCATAATTTTTTGGTACTCATTAATTTTTATTATGTAAAAAAAATAAAAAAAAATTATGTGTACACATTTGTAGATGTCCTTGAAGGACAGAAGAGGGCATTGAGTCCCCCAGAACTGGAGTTACAGACAGTTATCAGCTGCCTGACTTGGTTGCAGGGAACTGAACTCAGATGCAGCAAGAGCTCTTAACTGCTGAGCTAGCTCTCCAGCCTCTCCTATGGAATTCTTTAGAGACTGGTCCTGGGCCTGAGTGATGGCTCAGTAGGTAATAGGACTTCCAGCCAAACCTGATGATCTGAGTTTGATTCCTGGGACTTACCTTGTGAAAGGAGAAAACCAATTCTTCCAAGTTATTCTTTGATTTCCACCCACATGTGTGACCACCATAGATGGCTACACACACACACACACACACACACACACACACCGTAATTTTTAAAGAGTGAAATTCTTGCCAGGTGCTGTGGCGCATGCCTTTAATCCTAGCACTTGGGAGGCAGAGGCAGGCGGATCTTTGTGAGTTCAAGGCCAGCCTGGTCTACAGAGTGAGTTCCAGGCAGCTGGGGCTACAGGGAGACCGTCTCAAAAAAAAGCAAACTTGCTCTCACCTAAGTGCTTTACACTTGTATTCCCTATACCAAAATGTTCTTGTTACAGATCTCTTCCTAAGACTTGTGCTTTCATTCAGTTACATTCAAATACCTTNAAGCAGAGGGCGGCAGATGCAAGCCCCAGGAGGCGGAGAAGTTGCCCAGACTGCCCTGTACCGGTTTCAATTTTTCCTGTCTGAATTCACCCGTTCCTATTTCTTGCCCATCTCTTTCCTCACCCTCGATCCCCGCAGGTAGCGTTCTCTCAATTTGCCCTTGGTCCCAACCTCTCCCCTTTCCTCCTCTAGCATCTTGGGTTTACCTGGCCAGCTGTCCCTCGTCACGTGACCCGCGCGTAAATCACAGGACTTTTCCCACCGCAACTGCGAGGCCTGACGCGGGCTCTGCAGACACTGCGGACGCGCATGCGCAGCTGTAGGTGCACCTGCGCTTTGGCTGCACTGGGCTCCCCCAGCGCATCTTGTGCCTTCCTGCCCAACTGGTCGTGGTGCTAAGATGGAGCAGTGGACAGTGCACCTTCCTGGGTCCAAAGTCCCATTGTGTCGACTTCTCAGTGCAGATACTAGCATGGCTAAACACCTCCTGCCAGGACCTTGGCGCTGTGTCTTACGCTCTGGAGTTTCCCCTGACATTAGGAAGTCCAAGTGCAAGGCGCTTTCCACCTTATGACCTTGGCCAGGTGCTTGATCTCCTTTGCTCTGAGAATAATGATAATCATTTATTGCGGGGCTGCTGTGTGAATCCAGTAAAAATTCCTGAAGGCTCTGGGTACTGTGCCAAAGTCAACGTAGAATACAGAGCAGCTGAACATAGAAGCTTAGCTAGAATCCCAGAACTCCGGAAGCTGAGGCAGGGGGATTGCTTCGAGTTTGAGGCCAGCCTGACCTACCTATCCTGACTTTGTCTCAATCCCCCTCATACCCTAAATATAGTGTGCGATAGCTGTGTTGGTCATGGCCCTGATTTCTCAGAGCCACTCTGAGAAAGAGGCTTCACTGGTGTGCAAACCAAACCTCACAGAAGTTAGTTTCGAATTCTGGGACCAGATCTTGGATTCCGTGTTCAGAGTGATCCCAAAGTCAGGGTAGATTTTGTTTGTTTCTTTTAACAGGATTTCTTTTTCTTTCTTCCCTGCCCCCCCCCCTTTTTTTTTTGAAAAAGGATCTCCCTGTAGCCCCAGCTGTCCTGGAACTCACTCTGTAGGCCAGGCTGGCCTTGAACTCACAGAGATCCATCTGCCTCTGCCTCTGCCTCCTGAGTGCTGGGATTAAAGGCGTGCGCCACCACACCTGGCTTGACAGGATTTTGTTGTAGCTCAGGTTGTCCTTGAACTTACTTTTGTAGTACAAAATGAAGGGATGATCTTGAACTCCTGACTCGCCTCTGCTCTGCTTCCCAGGTGCAGGGATTACAGGAATACATCACTAAAGTCAGAACTTGAGTGTGAGTTCACAGTCTGTTACCCTACTCACTCTTTGAACTGTCATTTTAAAAATAGCATCCATTCTGATTTTAGCTATCACCAGGGAACATCCCAGGTACACACACTGACAGGAAACAATTTCTTTTGTCCTTTCTTCTACTAAAGATAAGGAGCAGTTGCTTGCTGTGAACTTAGAGGAGGTCCCCAGCTCGTAGAACCTATGCCACCAGAAGTCCCAGAGCATTGGGCTCTGCCTTCCAACCCAACCCTCAAACCTTTTCTTCTGTGGCCACATTTGTCCCCCTCTGTTCCTAGAGATTCAAATTCCTTTTACCTGATGGGTCTTTGTCCTTACTGTGTGTTTGTTAGGACACTTCTAGGTCTTCTTGCTAAACTTTTGCTTGGCTTGGGAAAATTACTCTGATTGTAGCTCAGGTAGGTCACTGGGTCAAATACCCTGTCATCCATGTTCACAATCACCTCTTCTGCTTAAGCACTTTCCAGAATATGCATGACTCGTTGACTCCTTTCCATCCTTGACATAAACCCCTGGAGGTGAAGGAATGATCCTTTACTTACTTAAGGCACCTGGCCAGGACATTGATGGCATTCAGTTAACCCTTGTCCACTGGACTGACAGGACGAGCAGCAGAGAAGCCCTCGGCATTCCTTAGCGACAGGGGATTTTTTTTCAAACTTCTAATTCATATCGTAAATGCATTAGCTGTGGAATGTCTGTTGATAAGTGCCAGCAGGTTAAGGAATTAACGTGTGGTGTCACAGTTGTACTGGGGTTCCCTTACACTCACACATTACTTCCTCCTTCTCCAGACGTATTCAGAAGCTATCAATGAGTTCTGTGGCCAAGGTAGCACTGAGATGTAAAGAGATGACATATTGTACCTTCTGTCTATGAAATAACATAAAGGTTCTTTTGAGGGAGATTGGGGTAAAGATGAGATGTCTTAGTTATTTTTCCTGTTGCTATGGTAAAATACCTTGAAAAAAGTGGCGTAAGGGAGAAAAGAATTATTTGGGCATACAGTTTCAGGGAAGTCCATCATGGCAAGAAGGCATGGAAGCAGGAGGTTGAGATAGCTGATCACATTACATCCATAGTCAGGAAGCAGAAAGCAATGAATGCCAGTCTCCACCCACCTCCTTTTTTAAAAAAATTTATTTATTTTATGTGTACGAATGTCCTGTCTGCATGTAGGTTTGTGCACCCGTGTCATGCAATGCTGCAGAGGTCAGAAGGGGCATCGGATTCCCCTGGAACTGGAGTTCTCCTGGAATTGGAGTTACGGATGGTTTTCAGCCACCATGTGGGTGCTGGGGATCGAACCCTGGTCCTCTGCAAGAGCAGACGGCACTCTTAACCGCTAGGCCATCTCTCCAGCCCCACTCACCTCCTTCTTTTAGAGTCCAGGGGAAAATGCTATACATAAAGGGTAGGTCTTCCCAATTAACCTAATGAAGATAATCTTCCACAGGCCTGATCTGCTCAGAAGCTAACCTAATCAAGCAAGGTATGCTTAGAGTTTCGCCTCCTAATTGATTCCAGATCCTGAGGTTGAAAATTAACTCTAACCATGGTACTAGAACCTGGTCAAATATGTTCACCATGGGGCTGGTGACTTGAACTAGGATATAGGGTCTCTTGTCTAGGCTTGGCCATGATTCACTTCATGAATTCTTCCATAGGCTTCAGCTTCCTTTTTAAAAAAATCCCAGCACTCAGGAGGCAGAAGCAGGCAGACCTCTGTGAGTTCAAGGCCAGCTGGGGCTACAGGGAGATCCTGTCTCAAAAAGACCAAAAAAAAAAGCCAGGCATGGTGGAGCACGCCTTTAATCCTAACACTCAGGAGGCAGAGGCAGGAGGATCTCTGTGAGTTCAAGGCCAGCCTTGTCTACAGAGTGAGTTCCAGGCCAGCTGGGGCTACAGGGGGATACTGTCTCGAAAACACCAAAAAAAAAAAGGACCAAAAAAAAAAAAATCACAAAACAAAAAAAGTAAAATAAAATATTTGTTCAAAAGCAAAATTTGATTATTACTAGGACGCTACCAAATCATGTATCCTTTCTGAAATTGAAATTTCCTCATCTGTAAGATTTCATTGACTTTCAGAATAATATGAAAAAAGGTTCCTGTTTATAGGGCTGTTCAAACATTTAATGAATACCCATTTTACTACTACTGTCCTGTCCTTTGTGACCTATTTTATTATTTTATTTATTATCAACATGTATACGTTCTGCACACATGCCTGCATGTGTGAGGGGTGGAGGACAACGTTATGGAGTCAGTTCTCTCCTTCCATAGTTATGTGGGTTCCTGGGGATTGAACTCAGGCCATCTAGCTTCAGCAGGAAGTGTCTTTACCCACTGAGCCATATCTCACTAGCCCATTTGTTTTGCTTTGGGGGGACAGGGGCTTGTTTTGTAGCATAAGCTGGCCTGGAATTCTCAGGGAGCCTCCTTCTTCAGCCTCTGAGTGCTGGGGTTACAGATGTGTGCCACCATGTCTGGCACTTTGCAATATTTGAAAATTATTACTAATGTGTGTGTGTGTGGAGGGGGTGCATGTGTGAGTGTGGATGCTTATAAGCCATGATGCTTGTGTGAAAATTGGTTCTCTCCTTCCAGGATGGGTTTCGGGGATCTAACTCAAGTTGCCAGGTTTCTCCTTTTGTGATTATATTTTTATTATTTTATGTGTATGAGTGTTTTGCCTGCATGTATCTAAGTGCATCTGCATTGTGCAATGCCCACAAGGACAGAAGAGGGCATTGGAGCCTGGAACTGGACTTAAGGACAGTTGTTAGCTGGCATGTGGAGGCTGAGAATTGAACCCAGGTCCTCCGTAAGAGTAGCCAGTGCTCTGAGCCATCTCTCCAGCCACTCCTTTGTGAATTTCTTTCTTTCTTTCTTTTTTTTTTTTTAAGAATAAGCGATTTATTTATTTATTTATTTATTTATTTATTTATTTTAGCTCCAGCTGGCTTGGAACTCACTCTGTAGATCAGGCTGGCCTTGAACTCACAGAGATCTGCCTGCTTCTGCCTCCGGAGTGCTAGGATTAAAGGCATGTGCCACTACACTTCGCTTGGCTTAAAGATGGTTCTTAGTGGCCATGTGGGTGCTGGGAATTGAACCTGGGTCCTCTGGAAGAGCAGTCGGTGCTCTTAACTGTTGAGCCATCTCTCCAGCCCCAGTGATTTTCAGTTGGTTCAACTTGCTTGTTTTTCTTTGAAGTCAAAAGTAGCCCTGTTAGATTTTTTCCCCCCAATGCCAGGGATCAAACCCAAGGACTTATACATAACAGGCAAGTGCATTACCACTGGGATGTATTCCAAGCTCTTGTTCCACCCTTCAAAATAAATGCTCCCCGTTAGTAAAGATAGTCCAGTGAAAACCAGTACAGGACCATTTTGGTAAATGTGGACTCCAGGAAGGATATACCAGTCTGGAGTTGATTCTATGGCATTTTCCTCTTAGACTTGGATTTTAGAAATTTTTGGATTCATAGCAAGCTATGAATTCTGTTTTGTGCAGAATATCAGCTTACACACAGTAATGGGAAAGCAATAATTATTTATTAATGAATGATAGATACACAATTAACAGCAAGTCTAGTGCTTCAGGTGTTTGATTTTGTATTTGAAAATGGAGATTAGAAACAATGACCAAATATTGTGCGGATTTAATGAGATGGTGCATAAAAGGTGCGTGGCCCAGTCAGTGATGAACAGACCACAAAAACATAGAGATGGTATCAATGGAACACAGTCTATGTTATGGCTGAAATTGCTAATAACAGATCTGGCTTCGGAGTTCCTTCTGTTGGCAGGGAAAAATGGAAGGCTCCCGGAATGCTGGAAGACAGCATCACAGCGGGGCTTTTGGGAAATCCGGGTGGCCTGGGATTCAAGCGCCGGGATGCTTGAGGAACTTTAGGACCCAGAGCCCCGGGAGCGGGCGCGAGGAAAGGACTCCAGCACTGGCCAGGACCCACCCCTCGTCCAGCCGCATCCCGGAGGGCGGGGCCTCGCGCCCGGGTCGCGCTGTGATTGGAGGAAGCGTGCGGGTGACGATGACGGCTGACGCGAGGCCCCGCCCACTAGGGCTCCGCCCCTCCCGCGCGCACCCGTGGCTCCGCAGCCTCGCTCTGGCCGGAGTCGCATCCCCGAGCGTAGTCCGCGCGTCAGTCGCTCCCGAGCGGCTGCGGGGCGGCACGGGCCTGTGGGAGCTGCCGGTGTCGCGTGAGGAGCGGCGGAGCCGGGAGACTAGCTTGGCGCCATGGCTCCCATTGGCCTCAAAGCGGTGGTGGGAGAGAGTAAGTGGAGTTGGGGTCGGGTGGCCGCAGGAGCCCCCTGGACGCTGCACCGGCGCTGTCCTCCCGGCGCTGTCCTCCGGGACCTGGGTCCCCCCGCTTCCCGCGGCCCGGGGGCTCCTCTCCCCGCCCGCCTCCCCGACTCGCGCGTCCCACTGTACCGCAGTCCTCTTCACCCCGACGCCACTCCGCTTCCCCATCACCCACACCATCCTTCCTCCCCATCGCTCCGGTTCTTCGCCCCCTCTTCCCCCCAGACCTGGCTGTCATCAACACCCCTCTGTCTCTGTACCTCCATCCGCCCTCAGCTCCATCACGCCATCTCTCCTCCGCCTTCATCCCATCCCATTCCCTCTCCCTCTTCACCCTCCTCCCCCTCGCCCGTACCCCTCCTCTGCAGCACCCCCCCTGCATCCCCAAGTCTTCTCCACTCGCCTTTCTTGCCTTCTGGGGGGGCTCCCTGATTCCACCCCTTTTTATTTTTATTTTTTCTGTCTGCAGTCCCTCCCTCCTTCCCACCCTCCCTCCTGAATCGTGACAGGCGAAGCCCCGGCCCGCGCCCTCTTCCTCCCCTCCTTCCCGTCCCCGGAGCCCCGCGCGGCCCCGGCTGCAGGGACCCACCTGGGACGGCGGGGCGCGCGCCCCCGGGGCCACTCCTGGCCGGCTGGGGCGGGAGGAGAAGCTGTTTTCCCGAGGCCCTGCCTGCTCTGTTGGGCTGCGGCCGCTGGGCTCTCTGCGCCTCTCCCTGCCCCCCCCCCGCCCCCGGGCTGGACCTCAAGGGCGGGATCTAATCGGGGTCCGAACCCTCGAAAATCCCACGGGAGATGGTGGGGCGAGTTTCTGTGTGCAGCCGGGAGGAGTGGCCCTACCCTGATCTGCAGTCTGCAGTCCCGGCCTCCGCCGCTGCTGCAGGGAGGGGTGGGTGGGTTCTGGGTTGGCATGCCCAGGCCGGGCAGGAATTGTGGATTTTAAAACGTAAATTGGGTGGTTGTGAGCGTTGGCTGCCCCCGAGTGAGGGCTGATGGTGGGTATTTGGAAACGGCGTTCTCCCACAAGATGGGTGATCTAGGTAGGAAAATAGCGCCTCTTCAGTATTTTGGCTTTATAACCGAACAATGTGTCTGGATTGCTGCGGCTTTTTGCTATCTCTTTTTAGATTGAGAGAATTACAACTGGGATTTTTTTTTTCCCCCCATGTAGGAGAGAATAAAGGAAAAATAAAAATGGTGGAAATTTAGTTTCCTTTCCTGTGAGCGCTCTCTCCCTCACTCCCTCTCCTCCCTCCCCCCTCTTCTTCCTTTCCCTCTCCCCCTCCCCTCCCCCCTCTTCCCCTCTCCTCCCCTTCTCTCCTCTTCTTCTCTCCTTTTCTCTCTCTACATCAGATGCACTGTAACTATTGAGCAACATTTTCTCCCCTTCCTCATTCTGTTGACTGGTGTATGGAAACTACTCTTTGTGGAATCCAGCCTTGTGGAACCTTCCCCGACCTCTTAACAGCAGAAGAAATGATTACAAAAACGGAACCCCAAATGGGCATTTTAAAAAATGCTCACTCTTAGGCTGTAAAGGTTACCTGATGCCAAGTTTTCTGATGGCAATCAGCGTTTAAGGCTGGGAGGTTCATTTTACCCACAGGGGAAAAAATAGGCTTGGAGCAGTTAAATGGCAGGCAGAAATCAGTGTTAATTAAAAAATGTACAACTTGGTGTCCGTTTCCTTACAGTTTTAGTGAAAAACAGCTTTCTTCCTTTCTAGACGTATACAGTTTCCTCTAATATCCTTTTCAGGGGTTAGGAATTTTGGAGTACAAATGTATGTAATATATATATATATATATATATATTTACACATACATACATAAACACACACACACACACACACACACACACACATATATATATATATATAAATCAGGCTTGCCTTGAACTCACAGAGATCTCCTGCTTCTGCTTCCCAAGTCAAATGTTATATTTAAATATCACACTTCCAAGATAAAATACCTGTTGCAAAAATCAGCTTTATTGGGAGGTGAGAGGATTCAGGGTCTCTGTAGTACAGGCTGCTGGCGGGAACTCATTATGTAGCCCAGACTGACTTTGAATTTGTGTTTATCCTCCTGCCTTAGCCTCCTAAAGTGCTGAACCACCACTTATAGCTTATTTATTTATTTAATTTTGAAATCAGCTCTCTCTGTGTAACCCCAGCTTTCCTGGTACTCCCTAAGTAGCCTAGACTGGCTTTGAATTCATGGTGATCCTCCTGCCTCAGCCTCCCAAGTGCTGAAATTACAGGCTATGCCACCATACCCAGCTGAGAAATCGAGGTCTTGCATTCTTCTGCCAGGACCTTGCTTAGGCAGGTGGCACCAACAGCCTCCTTGCCTTTTTTAGACTCAAGCATCAAAATTAAAAAAAAAAAAAAAATATATTTC
>VZQC01013005.1:1572096-1594400 GCA_009823505.1 Rhizomys pruinosus | reverse complement strand
TTTATTTATTTATTTATTTTTATGTGTATGAATGTATTGTCTGCATGCAGGTCTGCGCACCCGTGTCGTGCGATGCCGCGGAGGTCAGAAGAGGGTCTCGGATTCCCCTGGAACTGGAGTTCTCCTGGAACCGGAGTCACAGACGGTTCTCAGCCGCCATGTGGGTGCTGGGGATCGAACCCGGGTCCTCTGCAAGAGCGGTCGTCGCTCTTAACCGCTAGGCCATCCCTCCAGCCCCGATTCATGGCATCCTTCTATGTTAATATATGATGCTTCCAGTCACATAAACCCACTCATATCCAGGGTTCCATTAGCATGTTACAAAGACACAAGTATCCTAAGATGGACTGTTTGGCAATAGCTTGGAAATAACAAGAGAAGCAGTTTCTCCTCATATTCTTCTATAATTATAGGAAGGAACATTTTCTTTTGTAATTTTAGTCTAAATATGTAGTTTTAGTTTGAAATGTCTCCCTCTTTTGGACAGAGCCATGATTCATAGATGTAAGCTGAGAGGTATTTAGATTGGAGCAATCTTCATTCATATTCTTTTTTTTTCAACTCTTACATAACTCAAGCTGACACAAAACTATGTGGTAAGGAATAGCCTTGAACTATGTGGTAAGGGATAGCCTTGAACTATGTAGTAAGGGATAGCCTTGAACTATGTAGTGTAAGGGATAGCCTTGAACTATGTAGTGTAAGGGATAGCCTTGAACTATGTAGTGAGGGATAGCCTTGAACTATGTAGTGTAAGGGATAGCCTTGAACTATGTAGTGAGGGATAGCCTTGAACTATGTGGTAAGGGATAGCCTTGAACTATGTAGTGTAAGGGATAGCCTTGAACTATGTACTGAAGGATAGCCTTGAACTATGTAGTAAGGGATAGCCTTGAACTATGTGGTAAGGGATAGCCTTGAACTGTGTAGTAAGGGATAGCCTTGAACTGTGTAGTGAGGGATAGCCTTGAACTATGTAGTGAGGGATAGCCTTGAACTATGTAGCGAGGGATAACCTTGAACTATGTAGTGAGGGATAGCCTTGAACTATGTAGCGAGGGATAACCTTGAACTATGTAGCGAGGGATAGCCTTGAACTATGTGGTAAGGGATAGCCTTGAACTATGTGGTGAGGGATAGCCTTGAACTGTATAGTGAGGGATAGCCTTGAACTATGTAGTGAGGGATAGCCTTGAACTATGTAGCGAGGGATAGCCTTGAACTATGTAGCATTGAACTATATAGTGAGGGATAGCCTCGAACTCCTGATCCTCCTGCCTCTACCTCTCAAGTGCTGGGACTGCAGATGTGCCCCACCACACCTGCCTCATTCTTCACAAGACATGAAAGTAGAAGGGAATCAGTGGAAATAGAGAAAGAGCAGGAGTTGGGGGTGGGTGTGAACAGGAGTGTGTGGTATGGGGGTGGTATGGGGGGTGGAGGACATGAGAGGGAATGGAACTCCAGGTCCTCTGCAGGAGCAGCCACTGCTCTTAACTGTTGAACCATCTCTCCAGCCCAGAGGTTCTCATGTCTTCTTCTGATCTCTGCAGGCATTTCATGATATGGTACACTTATATACATGCAGACAGTGTACAGTCAAAGTACACTCATATACATAGAACAAAAATAAATATTTTGGCCAGGTGTGGTGGTACATACCTTTAATTCCAGCACTCGGGAGGCAGAGGCATGTGGATCTCTGGGAGTTCAAGGCCAGCCAGGTCTGCATAGTGAGTTCCAGGACCACTGGGGCTACAGGGAGACCCTGTCTCAAAAAAAAATATTTAAAAAAATTCCAAATTTCCTTGTGTTGTTTCTTATGGACAATAACCACTGAACTATTTTCTATTCCCTATTATTTTTGCCTGTCCCAGAATGCCATTAAATGTGATTTGGGGCCGGGCGTGGTGGCACACGCCTTTAATCCCAGCACTCAGGAAGCAGAGGCAGGTGGATCTTTGTGAGTTCAAGGCCAGCCTGGTCTACAGAGCGAGTTCCAGGCCAGCTGGGGCTACAGGGAGACCCTGTCTCAAAAAGACCAAAAAAAAAAAAACAGTGATTTTGGGGACTGGAGAGAAGCACAAGGACCTGAGTTTGGATCCCCAGCACCCACATGTAAAAGCAGGAGAGCTAGTACACTCCTGTAACCCTGGGGGTGCAGTGCGGCAGAGACAGATTTGGGGACTCACTGGGCCACCAGTCTTACAGATTGGTGAGCTCTGGGCTCAGTGAGATACTGTCTCAGAATGTGAGGTGGTGAGCGGTAGTGGAAGACATCTGATGTTGACGTCTGGTCTTCTATGCACAAACATGCACAGACAGAGTAAGTAAGTTTGAAGCCAGCCTAGACTACATGGGAAGTTCAAGGCCAGCCAGGGCTATGTAGTGAGATGTTATCTCAATCCTCCAACCCCCCCACCCCCCAAATGTGGAATCTTTAGCTTGGCATACAGCATTTGCTATTCATTTGTGTTGTGTATACCTGGTGTTTGTTCTTTTTCATTAAGTAATAGTAATAGTCTTCTATTCTAACGCAAGGACAGTTGAGTTATTTCTAGTAGCAGGCAACTACAAATGAAGGTCCACTTGCAGATTTGTTTGTTTAGTAAGGCAAGGTGTCACTATGTAGACCAGGCTGGCCTTGCTCTCATAGAGACCCACCTGCCTCCTGCTCTTTAGTGCTGAGACTAAAGGCCTGTGCCCACCCCTGACTTACACTCACAGATTTTTATGTGATTCTGTCATATGGCTATCTTTTTCTTTTTTTTGGTCTTTTTGAGACAGGGTCTCCCTGTAGCCCCAGTTGGCCTGGAACTCACTCTGCAGACCAGGCTGGCCTTGAACTCACAAAGATCTGCCTGCCTCTGCCTCCCAAGTGCTAGGATTAAAGGCATGTGCCACCAGCCCGGCTTCTTTTGCATTTTTAATTGAGATTCTTTTTTTTCCCCTATTACTGGGGACTATTCAAAAACGTATTAGCTAAAAAAAAAAGTATTAGCTATGTGATTTGCAAATATTTTCTCACAATAGATGTTTTTTCTTTTCTTTTTAAAATTTCACTTATTTTTATTTCATATGTGTGCATGTATTGCCTGCATGTGTGTAAGTGCACTCGTATTGTGCAATGCCTGTGGAGGTCAAAAGAGGGTGTTGGATCCCCTGGAACTGGAGTTATAGACAGTTGTTAGCTGCCATGTGGGTGCTAGGATTCAAACCCTGGTCCTCTACAGCTAATGCTCTTAACTGAGTTAGCCATCTCTCCAGCCCCAGGGTTGTCTTTTCAGTGGTTTTCAAAGAGCAGAAGTTCTTAATTTTTTTTATTTATGGACTTCTTTTGAGACAGGGTCTCCGTGTAGTCCTAGCTGGCCTGGAATTCACTAAGTAGACCAGGCTGGCCTTAAACTCACATAGATCTGCCTGCCTCTGCCTCCCAAGTGCTGGGATTAAAGGCATGCACCACCATACCCAGCAGAACTTCTTAATTAAAATAAATTTTATTTATTATTATTATACATGTGTATGAGTGCATTACCTGCATGCTTGTAAGTGTATCCGTGTCATATAATGCTCTCAGAGGTCAGAAGGCATTGGATTCCCCTGGAACTGGAGTTACAGATAGTTATTAGCTGCCAAATGGGTGCTGGGAATCAAACCTGTGTCTTCTGAAAGAGCAGCTATCTCTCCAGCCCCAAAAGTTCTTAATATTGATGAGGCATAATTTATCCAAATTTTCCTATGAAGTTATCTTTTTGTTTTGTAAGAAATGCTTGTCTAGTTCAAGCTTGAAAAGATTTCCGCCTGTTTTCCTATAAACATTTCTTCAGTTTTAGCCTTTTTATTTAGGTTTGACTCATTTTGAGTTAATTTTTTTTGTTTTGTTTTTTGAGACAGGGTCTCCCTGTAGCCCCAGCTGTCCTGGAACTCACTATGTAGACCAGGCTGGCCTTGAACTCCCAAAGATCTGCCTGCCTCTGCCTCCCAAGTACTGGGATTAAAGGCATGCACTACCACACCCAGCTTTGAGTCCAATTTTTAAAAATATTTATTTATTTTTTATGTGTATGAATGTGCTGTCTGCATGCAAGTTTGTGCACCCGTGTCGTGCAATGCCGCGGAGGTCAGAAGAGGGTGTCGGATTCCCCTGGAACTGGAGTTCTGGAATTGGAGTTACAGACGGTTCTCAGCCTCTATGTGGGTGCTGGGGATAGAACCCAGCTCCTCTGCAAGAGCAGTCGGTGCTCTTAACCTCTAGACCATCTCTCCAGCCCGCAGTTAATTTTTAATACACCATATGTGGCATGACAAGATTTTGTTTCTTTTATGTTTGAATGCCAAGTTGTTCAGCCCCATTTGTTGAAAAAGATTCCTTTTCTCCAAGGACTTGTCTTATGCCTTCGTTGAAGTCCTGGCCATGCATGGGGGCAGGGTCTGCTTCTGCATACTTTCTTCTCTCTCATTGATCTGCATAAACTTTCCCCAACATCTGTTCTCTTATTAGTGCAGCTTTAAAGAAAAACTGGGGGCTGGAGAGATGGCCTAGCGGTTGAGAGCGCTGACCGCTCTTACAGAGGACCCGGGTTCGATCCCCAGCACCCACATGGCGGCTGAGAACCGTCTGAAACTCCAACTCCAGGAGAACTCCAGTTCCAGGGGAATCCGACACCCTCTTCTGACCTCCGCGGCATTGCACGACACGGGTGCACAAACCTACATGCAGACAGCATACTCATCCACATACAAAAATAAATAAAATTAAATTAAAAATTATTATTTATTCATTTATTCTTTCATTCATTNTAGACCAGGCTGGCCTTGAAGTCACAGAGATCCGCCTGCCTCTGCCTCCGGAGTGCTGGGATTAAAGGCATGTGCCACCATGCCCAGCTAATTTTTTTTTTTAATTTTATTTATTTTTGTATGTGTATGAATGTACTGTCTGCATGTAGTTTTGTGCACATGTATCGTGCTGGGGAGGTCAGAAGAGGGTGTTGGATTCCCCTGGAACTGGAGTTAAAGATGGTTCTCAGCCTCCATGTGGGTGCCGGGGATCGAACCTGGGTCCTCTGTAAGAGTGGTCACTGCTCTTAACTGCTAGGCCATCTCTCCAGCCCCAGTGTTGTTGTTGTTGTTTTTTTAATAATCACTTTGTTCATTCACCTATAATGTACATAAACTTTAGAATTCGCTTGATTTCTATTAACTCCTGGAATTTTTCTTGTATTTGTGTTGAGTCTATAGATCAGTTTATTGACCTTTTTTTTTTTTCTACTAGTGATTGACCCTAGGACTTTGTGGTTTCTTTTTTCTCTTTTTGAGATGGGGTCTCCTTGTAGTTCCAGCTGTCCTGGAACTCATTATGTAGACCAGGCTGGCCTTGAACTCACAGAGATCTGCCTGCGTCTGCTTGCTGAGTGCTGGGATTACAGGCGTGTGCCACCAGTTTATTGATATTTTAATAACGTTTTACTAATTTAGTTTGTTTGCTGTATTGCAATGTGAATATCATCATTCTTTGTTTCACAAATAAGGGAGTAATTCACAAGGAGAATTGCAAGTACTTCATCATGATCTCAGAGCACAAGGTAAATTCATTAAGAATTAACGGTGGCTGGGTGTGGTGGCACATGCCTTTATCTCAAAAAGACAAAAAAAAAAGATGAAATTTAAAATAATACATTTATAGGGCTTGGGAGATAGCTCAGATGTAGTGAAAGACAACATTTTTATTTTTCCTTTATTTTTGTTACATTTATTTCAAGTTATTTTTTTTAATTATTTATTTCTCTATGTGTATGAATGTACTGTCTGCATGCAAGTTTGTGCACCCGTGTCATGCAATGCCGCGGAGGTCAGAAGAGGGTCTCGGATTCCCCTGGAACTGGAGTTCTCCTGGAATTGGAGTTTCAGACGGTTCTCGGCCGCCATGTGGGTGCTGGGGATCGAACCCGGGTCCTCTGTAAGAGTGGTCGGCGCTCTTAACCGCTAGGCCATCTCTCCAGCCCCCCAAAAAAGCACTTTTAAGAACATTGAGCACTACACAATTATACAACACTCTCATCATCTACATTAGTATTGCTCCTTCAATCAATCAGTCACTGACAAGAATATTAATTCAAAGTCACTGGTAAGGTACATGCCTTTTTTTTTTTTTTTTAATGTATGGAATGTACTGTCTGCACAGTAGGCTCTGTGCACCGTGTTGTGCAAAGCCGAGGAGGTCAGAAGAGGGTGTTCCCCTTGAACTGGAGTTCCCCTGGAAATTGGAGTTAAAGAAAGGTTTCAGCCGCCATGTGGGTGCCTGGGGATCGAACCCACGGTCTTCTGCAAGAGCAGTCGGCGGTCCTTTTTTTTTTTTTTTAATTTTTAATTATTTTTATTTATTCTGTATGTGCTATGAGTCTACTGTCTGCAGCAGTCTGTGCACCCGTGTCGGCAATGCCGCGGAGGTCAGAAGCGGGCGTCCTACCGTTTTTTCCCCTGAATGGAGTTCTCCTGGAATTGGCAGTTTTTCAGACAGGTTTCAGCACCATGGGACGGTGCTGGGGTCGAACCCGGGTCCTCTGCAAGAGCAGTCGGACGCTCTAAACCGTAGGCCATCTTCCAAGCCCAGGTACATGCCTTTTTTTTAGATACATTTAGTCATACAAATTGAATGGGTGTTTTGTTATGACATTTTCATACAAGTGTGTCGTGTACTTTGACCACATTAATCCTCCACTACCTTCTCTTATCCTCCATTCTTCTCCTACTGGTCTCCTTCTCTGCTCCAAATAGCACCCCTTTTTGTGTTTCCAGGTCATTACTTTTTTTTTTTTTTCTCCTCTCGCGCTCTTATTTTTGACAGGGTCTACCTAATAGGCCCAGCTGGACACTGGAACCTACACCTACATACGACCAAGGCTGGCTCTTGACTCACAGAATTCCTCCCTACCTCTGCCTCCCAAGTGCTACGCNTCTTTGCTCTTAACTGCTTAGCCCTCTCAGCCCCAGTGTTGTTGTGTGTAATAAATCACTTTTGTCATTCACCTATAATGTACAATAAACTTAGAAGCGCTTGACTATTAACTCCTGGAATTTCTTGTATTTGTGTTGAGTCTATAGATCAGTTTATTGACCTTTTTTTTTTTTCTACTAGTGATTGACCCTAGGACTTTGTGGGTTTTTTCTCTTTTGAGATGGGGTCTCCTTGAGTTTCCAGGCTGTCCTGGAAACTTCATATGTAGACCCAGGCTGGCCTTATACTCACAGAGATCTGCCAGCCGCTGCGATTACAGGCGTGTGCCACTCAGCTTAATATTAAACGTTTTACTAATTTAGTTTGTTTGCTGTATTGCAATGTGAATATCATCATTCTTTGTTTCACAAATAAGGGAGTAATTCACAAGGAGAATTGCAAGTACTTCATCATGATCTCAGAGCACAAGGTAAATTCATTAAGAATTAATACCGCTTGTGCGGTGTCGGTGGCACATGGCCTTATCCTCAAAAAGACAAAAAAAAAGTAGAAATTAAAATAATACATTTATAGGGCTTGGGAGATAGCTCAGATGTAGTGAAAGAACAACATTTATTTTTCCTTTATTTTTAATTACATTATTCATATTATTTTTAATTATTATTTTCTCTATGTGTATGAATTGTACTGCCTGCATGCAAGTTGTGCACCCGTGTCATGCTAAGCCTGCTCGGAGGCAAAGAGGGTCTCGGATTCCCCTGGAAACTGGACCCTCCGGAATGGTAGTTTCAGATGTTTCTCGGCCGCTATGTGGGGCTGGTTCAGGTGCTGATCAAACCCGGCGTCCTCTGTAAGAAGTGGTCGGGCGCTCTTAACCGCCTAAGGCCATCTTCCAGCCTCAAGTATTTTATCTGTCTAAATTATCTTGGTATGTACATATAAAAGTTATTTCTGGGTTTTGTGGCAATCCAGTATTTGACTTTTTGCAGAGACTTCAAGGCAGCTGGATCAGCTCACCTTCCCACAAGTTGTGTACAAGGTGACAGTTTTCTTCCCTCCCTCCTTCCCTCTCTGCTCTCTCCCCTCCCTTCTTCTTCTCTCTCTCTTCTCTCCTTTTCCAAGATCTTTTCCTATGTTTTCCCCCCCAAAAGGGGGGGCCTAGCCTCAATTCTTTTTTTTTTTTTTTTTTTTTGGGTCTTTTTGAGACAGTGGTCTCCCTGTAGCCCCAGCTGTCCTGGAACTCACTGTGTAGGACCAGGCTGGCCTTGAACTCACAAGATTCGCCTGCCTCTTGTCCCAAGTGCTGGATTAAAGGCATGCAGCCACCATGCCCACCAGCCTCAATTCTTTTTTTTTTTTTTTTAATTTTTTATTTATTATTTATTTATTTTTGAGGTGTATTTAATTTTAGTGTAATGAATGTTTGTATTGTACTGATGCGAATGCAGCTGCTGTGCACCGTGTGTGCGAATGCGGGAGGTCACAGAAGACGGGTCTCAGGATTCCCCTGGAACCTGGAATTCTCCTGGAATTGGAGGTCACAGACGTTTCTCAGCCACGCTAATGTGTTGCTGGGATCTGAACCCCGGGTCCTCTGCAAGAGGTTCGTAGTCGGTGCTACTTAATCCGCTAGCCATCAACCTCCAGCCCCAGCCTCAATTCTTAAACTCATGAGTTCCTCCTGTCTCAGTCTGAAAGTGCTACTGCATAGCCAGTGGTACGCACTCCTTAATCCTAGCACTCGGGAGGCAAGACAGGCAGCTGCGGAATCTTTGTGAGTTCAAGGCCAGCCTGGTTCTACAATCAAAGTGATCCCAGGGACAGCTGGGCTACAGGGGAGACCTGTTCTCAAAAAGACAAAAAAAAAAAAAAAAAAAAAAAAAAGATAAGTGCTACCACCGTACCCAGCCAGTTTTGCCAAAGTTCTTTTAATCATCTCCTTCTCCTCCTTGTATATTTGGATGAGTATTAATTGTGGGGTTTTTGTTGTTTGGTCTTTTAGACAATTTATTTAAAATTAAAAATAATTTTTGAGTGGTCGCATTGTGTCTTCATTTTCAGTTTATTAATAAAAGTGTGTTTTTGGATTGCCTCATTTAAATGTTTTTACAGTATTTATGTAGTGGGGTGGGGTGGGCAGAGGTCAGAAGTCAGGACAACTTGCAGCAGTCTTTGCTTCTCTCCTTCCACTATGTGTGTCCTGAGGGAATGAACACAGATTGTCAGGCTTGGCAGCAGGTGCCTTTACATGGCACAGTTTCTTCCTTTTAAAAAAAAATTTAAATTTGAGGCTAGAAAGATGGCTCAGTGGTTAAGAACACTTGCAATTCTTCCAGAGGACCTGGGTTCAATTCCCAGCACCCACCTGGTGGCCAATAACTGTCTGTAAAGGACATATGGCGCCCTCTTCTGATCTCTGAAGGCACTGCATGCACACAGTGCACTTACATGCAAGCAAAACATTCATACACTTAAAAATAACAAAAATCTTGCGGCTGGAGACATGGCCTAGCGGTTAAGAGCACCGAACCGCTCTTTTTTTTCTTTTTTTTTTTTGTCTTTTTTCTTTTGAGACAGGGTCTCCCTTTTCATCCCAGCTGTGGCCTGAGAGCTCACTTTGATAACCTAGGCGGGCCTTTGAACTCACAGAGATCCACCTGCCTCGCCCTCCCAAGGTGCTAGGATTAAAGGCGGCACCTACCACGCCTGGCTAAGCGCCACCGCTCTTACAGAGACCCGGGTTCAATCCCAGCACCCACATTGGCGCCGAGAACCGTCCTGAAACTCTAATTCCAGGGAGAACTCCAAACTCCAGTTCCAGGGGAATCTGAGACCCTCTTCTGACCTCTGCGGCATTGCATGACACGGGTGCACAGACCTGCATGCAGACAGCACATTCATACACATACAGAAATAAATAAAATTTAAAAAATTAAAAAAAAATAACAAAAATCTTAATTTTTAATTTATTATTATTATTTTGTTTGTTTTTTTTTTCTTTTTTTTCTAAAGACATGCTTTTTTTAAAAAATTTTATTTATTTCTGTATGTGTATGAATGTACTGTCTGCATGTAGGTTTGTGCACCCGTGTAGTGCAATGCCGCGGAGGTCAGAAGAGGGTCTCAGATTCCTCTGGAACTGGAGTTCTCCTGGAACTGGAGTTCTCCTGGAATTGGAGTTACAGACGGTTCTCAGCCGCCATGTGGGTGCTGGGGATCGAAACTGGGTCCTCTGCAAGAGCAGTCGGTGCTCTTAACCGCTAGGCTATCTCTCCAGCCCCTGTTTGTTTTTTCAAGACAGGGTCTCCCTATAGCCTCCCAGCTGTCCTGGAACTCGCTCTGTAGACCAGGCTGGCCTTGAACTCACAAAGTTCCACCTGCCTCTGTCTCCCAAGAGCTAGGATTAAAGGCATGAGCCACCATGTATGAGTGTACTATCTGCATGTAGGTCTGTGTACCCATGTCGTGAAATGTTGCGGAGGTCAGAAGAGGGTTTCGGATTCCCCTGGAACTGGAGTTAAAGAAGGTTCTTAGCTGCTGTGTGGGTGCTGAGAATTGAACCCGGGGCCTCTTCAAGCGCAGTTGTTGCTCTTAACCGCTGAATCATCTCTCCAGCCTCAATTATTATATATTTTTTAATTTAAGACAGAGTCTCCCTTAGCCCTGCTGGCCTAGAACTCATTATTTGGACCCAGTTGGGCTCAATCTCATGGATATTCAGCTACTTCTCCCTCCCAAGTTCTGGGGTTAATGAGGCTGTGTGCCACTATATTATATCTGGGCCTAATTTTTCAAGGTTTAATTTATTATTATTATTTTGGTCTCTTTGAGACAGGGTCTCCCTTTAGTCCTAGCTGGCTTGGAGCTCCCCCCTGTTGACCAGAAAACTTACAGAGATCTGCCTGCCTCTGCCTCCTGAGTGGTAGGATTAAAGATGTGAGTCACCACACCCAGTTAATTTTTTTGTTGTTGTTAATGCATGTGTGCACACATAATGCCCATGTGGAAGTCAGAAGACAACGCCTAAGTCAGTTTTCTCTTTCCACCTTTTTGTGGTTCTTGAGGATCAAACTCGGGTTGCTAGACTTCTACAGCAAGCACCTTTATTCCGGAGCCATCTTGCCTGTCCTGTAGGGTTTTTTGTTTTGTTATGTGTGCGTAAGTGGGGTACGTGTGTGTGTGTGTGCGTGCGTGTGTGTGTGTGTGTGTGTGTGTGTGTATGCATTTGCATCTGTGGGGGCATGTGTCTGTGATGTGGAGGACACAGGTTGATTGACCTTGCCACCATGTAGATCAGGGCAGGGTCTGTCATTTGAACCTAGGGCAGGGTCTGTCATTTGAACCTAGGGCAGGGTCTGTCATTTGAACCTAGGGCAGGGTCTGTCATTTGAACCTAGGGCAGGGTCTGTCATTTGAACCTAGGGCAGGGTCTGTCATTTGAACCTAGGGCTTGTTGATGGGGCTAGTCTAGCTAGCCGGCTTGCTTCACGTACCCCTTATTTTTGCCTCCTCAGTGCTGGGATGGTCCAGCATCCCTGTCCTGGATTTACATGGGTGTTGGGGTTCTGAACTCTGGTCCTCACGTTTGTAGGGCAAGTGCTTACCCATCACTAATCCATCTCTTTAGTCCTTTTTCCATCCCATATTTGTTAACATTCATAAATACAACGTATGATTATATCTCAAGATACCAGTATATACCTGTTTTTCTGGTCTGTCCTCTCTGTTGATATTCATACATTCTTGTCAATTTCAATACTTTCAGTTACAGTAGCTTTATACTATAATATTTAGCTTATTTTAAGCTTTCAGGTAGTATATATTATATGTCGAGCTTATTTTCTCATTTTCTCTCCCCGTAGTTTTTTTTTTTGTCTTTTTGAGACAGGGTCTCCTTATAGCTCCACCTGTCCTGGAACTCACGCTGTAGACCAGGCTGGCCTTGAACTCACAGACATCCTCCTGCCTCTGCCTCCCGAGTGCTGGGATTAAATCTCCCTGATAGTTTTTAATATGCAATACACATACACACAACACACACACACACACACACACACACACACACACACACACACACACACACACACATTTCTCCTTTTTGAGACAAGAGGCTCTCACACCATAGCTCAGACTGGCCTAAAACTCCGGACATGGTGGCGCATGCCTTTAATCGCAGCACTTGGGAGGCAGAGGAAGGTGGATCTTTGTGAGTTCAAGGCCAGCCTGGTCTACAATAGTGAGTTCAAGGACAGCTGGAACTATAAGAAGGCCCTGTCTCAAAAAGACCAAAACAAAACAAAACAAAACAAAAACAACAACAACAAAAACCCGAAAAACAACTCAAAGCATCCTCCTGCATCAACCTTCTTAGTGCTGCATTTACAGGCATTAGCTCTATGTCTGGCTTTTTATGTTTTTGTTTTTAGACAGGGTCTCCCTTTAGTCCCAGCTGGCCTGGAGCTCGCTATGTAGACCAGGCTGGCCTTGAATTCACAGAGATCCATCTGCCTCTGCCTCCCAAGTACTAGGATTAAAGGTGTGTGCCACCACATCTGGCTGGATGTTATTCTTATAATGATGTGATTTGGAGTAAAAGTTGGGGCAAAATCTCCCCAAGGGGTGTTTTAGGGCCCAGGTAGCATCCCTCATCCTGGTGTGAGAGGGCCTACATCTACCCCAGTATCCAACAGGGGCTAATTGACTGTCCATTGGAAAGGCTTCCCTCTGGCTCTTTTGGCGCCTCTGAGACAAACAGGTGCTTGGCAGCTAATGAAGTATCTTTTCTTTAGTGGTCAGGCCAAATTTTATAGTTACCTCTGGCAACTCAGCAGCCATAAATTTTGAGCTATAGTCCTTAGTGTGCCCTAGGAGAATTGTTTCAAGAATTGCAAGTCTGAGACAAGTCAGTAGGACCCAGCCTGTCCTAGGGGTATTTGGCTAGGGGTTAAGTACTGTTAAATACTATTGAGAATGTTAATTTCATGATAGGTCTTTATTGTCACGTCCTTTAATGTTTTTCCTTTGAATAATTGAAGCTGCTAAGAGCAAGCCTCTTGGCCACATGATTGACAGCTGGTAGACCCCTCCCCTGAATGCTGGCCTGGATGACTAGAGCAGGGAACTCTCAGTCAAGCAGCCTTTTAGCAGCTGAACAGATCACCATGATGGCAGCCCAGGCACTTTGAGCATTTCATGGAAAAGCTACCTCAGGAGGTCTTGTTCCAGTCACAGCCTCTCCAGACTGATTACAAGAGTGCCGAGGGAATTCACTTCTGCCATGACAAACCTCAGCCAACTCTAGACGATGCTGCTTACCAATGTAGTTATTCTCACTAAGAACTGGAGAGGGAGACCTTCCCCAGTGGCTAATAAGCGAGAAGCCTATGATTGTGCATGTGCAAGGCTTGTAACTGTGATTGTGTGTGTGCAAGGCTTGTAATTGTGATTGTGCATGTGCAAGGCTTGTAACTGTAATTGTGTGTGTGTGAAAGGCTTGTAACTGTGATTGTGTATGTGCAAGGCTTGTAACTGTGATTGTGTGTTTAAGTCTTGTAACTGGCGCATGTATGAGGTTTGTGGCTGGTGGATCCAGAAGCCATGGACAGGCAAAGCTGTGGTTGGTAGAACTTGAAGTTGTATAAATGCCACACCCACTTCGTTGCTATTTATTTAAAAATTATTATTATTGGGGCTGGAGAGATAGCCTAGCGGTTAAGAGCACCGACTGCTCTTGCAGAGGACCCAGGTTTGATCCCCAGCACCCACATGGTGGCTAAGAACCATCTGTAACTCTAATTCCAGGAGAACTCCAGTTCCAGGGGAATCCGAGACCCTCTTCTGACCTCCACGAAATTGCACGACATGGGTGCACAGACCTACATGCAGACAGTACACTCATACACATACAAAAATAAATAAAATTAGCCGGGCGTGGTGGCGCACGCCTTTAATCCTAGCACTTGGGAGGCAGAGGCAGGTGGATCTTTGTGAGTTCAAGGCCAGCCTGGTCTACAGAGTGAGTTCCAGGACAGCTGGGACTACAAGGAGACCCTGTCTCAAAAAGACCAAAAAAAAAAAAATAAATAAAATAAAATTTAAAAGACTAGTTAGTCTTTAAAAAAAAATAAAAATTATTATTATTATTATTATTACTATTATTTTGTCTTGAGACAGGATCTCCCTATAGCTCCAGGTGGCCTGGAACTTTCTTTGTAGACCAGCTGGTCTTGAATTCACAAAGATCTGCCTGCCTCTGCCTCCCAAGTGCTGGGATTAAAGATGTGTGTCACCACGTCCAGTTTATTATTTTTATTTTATGCGTATGAGTGTATTGCCTCCATGTATGTAAGTGCACTTGTGTCATGAAATGCCTGTAGAGGCCAGAAGAGGGCATCAGATTCCCTCGAACTGGATTTAGGGACTGTTGTTAGCTGCCATATGGGTGTCAGGAATTGAACCCAGGTCTCTCTCTCTCTCTCTCTCTCTCTCTCTCTCTCTCTCTCTCTTTCTTTCATTTCTACTTTGATCCATTCCTCATTGAGAAGTGTGTTGCTTAATCTTGCTGAATTCATGTACAGCTTCTTTTCCTGCTGTTAAGCTTTATCGCACTGTGGCAAATAGAATTATTTCAATTTTTGTATTCGTTGAGGTTTTTTTCTTTTTTGTCCAAAACGGTGAATAGTTTTCTAAAAAAAATTTACATGGACTGCTCAGTAGACAGTGTATTCTTTGTTTCTTGGGTAGAATATCATAGATGTCTTCTAGGTCTATTTCATGTAAGATGCCTATTGATTCAGATATCCTTCTGTTTATTCTTTGTCCAATTTACCTGTCTAATGAAGACAGTGGGGTATTAAATCCACCTAAATAAAAAAAAAGGAGTTGAACCCAGGTCCTCTGTAAGAGCAGCTAGTGCTCTTAACTGCTGAGCCATCTCTCCAGCCCCTACAATGTTCTTTTAAGGCTCATATCAAATAATATACTGAAAATTTCTTGGAAAAACAATAGATGCACTAAGATACAGCTTTGCTATTCTTATTGAACAGATAAAATTGCAGAGGTAGTTTACTTGCTGAGTAAGTCATCACAGAGTCAAGGAAAATGAATCACTCATACATTTGATAGAAGTGGAATCTAAGCCAGGCGTGGTGGCACACACCTTTAATCCTAGCACTTGAGAGGCAGAGGCAGGTGGATCTTTGTGAGTTCAAGGCCAGCCTGGTCTACAGAGTGAGTTCCAGGACAGCTGGGGCTACAGGGAGACCCTGTCTCAAAAAGACAAAAAAAGAAGAAGAAGAAGAAGAAGAAGAAGAAGAAGAAGAAGAAGAAGAAGAAGAAGAAGAAGAAGAAGAAGAAATGCAATCTAGTCACAAAGCAGCCAGCTGTTACCCTCTCTGAAGCACCTATGAGAAGGTTTGCAGCTGTCCACACAGAACAGTCAGCTGCTTATGGATACGGCCAGGAGCTCTGGAGGAACAGAAGTACCAGCGCTCACCTTGCTCACCTCAGGGGCAGGCTTCTGTTTCTTATATTTCACTTTACATATCTGCAAATTCTCTAGGAGCTGACCTTGTAAGAAGTGAATGAAAGTATCTAAGAAAGGCCATTTTAATTTTGGAAAAGAATGTAGAGAGATGGAAAGAAAGAAAGAAACAAAGAAAGAAAGAAAGAAAGAAAGAAAGAGAGAGAGAGAGAGAGAGAGAGAGAGAGGGAAGGAAGGAAGGAAGGAAGGAAAGAAAGAAAGAAAGAAAGAAAGAAAGAAAGAAAGAAAGAAAGAAAGAAAGAAAGAAAGAATGAATGAATGAAAGAAACCAACCAACCCACCCACCCATGACCGTATTAGAGCATGTGTGAAGGTACAGATTTGAGTGATTCTCCAGAAGTCAGTCCTTATGTGGTAGCCTCGAGAGAGGTCGGAAAACTCTAGGACCACACGTGGAGTGTGCATTCTGCTCAGCAGCCTTGGAGGGGTCTGGAAGCCGGGGCTTTTGCTCATCTAACCACCATGTATGCTGAGGTGGACACGCAGAGAGAGTAAGCTTGGTCCTCCTGCCTCAGACTCCCCAGGGCTGGAATTCCAGGGCTGTACCACCACATCGAGCTAGACCTGGTGCTTGTGCAGCCCAGGCTGGTGATGGCAACACGGGAGAGACCTACTCTGACTGGGACTTTGAGTGATGCTGGGATCCATGGGGAATGAGGGAGCCCAAAGATACCTGGAAAAAGAGCAGCTAGCGGGCGGGAGGTGGGGCATGAGTAAGGCAAGCAGAGCGGTATCTGACTGCTGAGAGAAGCTGGGTGTGTGCTGGGCTTGATAAGGTGTTTTTTGTTTTTGTTTTTCTAAAACCCTGGGGATCCACTGGAAGTTTTAATTCAGGGAGAGGCACAGTTATAGTTTAGAACCTGGGGATTCGGTGGGAGGTGGTGAGTTAGGGGCTGTGGTGGCATTCAGGCTGGGGTGAAGATAGAGAGCATACTAACCCTAGGTCAGAGACAGCAGTAGGCTTGGAGGAGGCGGACTGGGAGGAGTCTTAGCGGTGTTGAAGGGTTATGCCATGGTCATCAGGTGTGAATGAAGGATGAGAAGGGGATTTGCACCCGGTCCTAATGTCATCTTGTTCCTTGGCAGACAGAGGCTAGGAGAAGCAGCAGATCTGGGGGGAACATGAGCTTCCTCAGGGGAGATGCTAAGAGGCAGTGATAGAGAGAGGTCATGCTGAAGGTGCGGGCTGGAGGACACTGCGTGACCCAATGGGGGTAATTATATAATTCCCTGAGAATGAGGAATGAGGAGGAAGGAGAGGGACAGTAACATTGATCGATGGACCCAGCAGGAGCAGCCAGTCGGCCAGGAGCAGATCTAGTAGGCAGTGTCTGTGTGAGTCATAGGCCCCTGCACTTGACTCCATGACCTTGAGCCAGCAGTAATTCTTTGGTTCAGGAGAGCGCCTCCACTCTCCAGGTAAGAAGTTTGGCAGCTGGAAACTTCCAGTTCCCTAGTCTTAAAAGTCAGAAGCTGGGACCTGGAGAGATGGCTCAGTGGTCAAAAGCACCCACTGGCTGCTCTTGCAGAGGACCCAGGCTTCATTCCCAGCACCTACATGGAGGCTAACAACTGTCCATAATTCCACCCCAGTTCCAGGGGATCTGATGCACTCTCTGGCCTCTGCAGGTATCACACAACATGTGTACATGTGTATACACCAGGCAAAACATTCATACATGTGAAAATAAAAATCAAAAGATTTTTTTTTTGGTCTTTTTGAGACAGGGTCTCTCTGTAGCCCCAGCTGGCCTGGAATTCACTCTGTAGACCAGGCTAGCCTTGAACTCTCAGAGATCCACCTGCCTCTTCCTCCCCAGTGCTAGGAGTAAAGGCATGCACCACCATGCCCAGCCCTCTTTCTCTTTGAACACAGTGTGTGTCCTTTGCACATACATACATACATACATACATACATACATACATACATACGCACACACTTTTTTCTTTCCATAGTCTCAATTTCTTCCAGGTTTTTGGTGGTGGTTTTGTTTGTTTCGCCTTATTTTCTATCTAGGAACTTTCCCTCCCTCAGATATATAGCAAACTACTTGTCTGCTTCTGTTTACGAGTAGGAGGCATAGAAAGCACTTGGGAGTTCTCAGCCTGTTGGTAGGCTGGATCTGGAGGTGTTGTTGAGGGACCCCCAAATATCAGTGTCTTTAGGTTTCTTTTTGGACTCAAATTCCCCAAGAACTTTCCTTCTGCCTCCTCCTTAAAAGGTCACAGTCTAGGGACTAAAATTCTGGAAACTGAGTAGATGAGGAAGACTAGTGGTAGGAAGGACGATTGCTAGCAAGCTGAGGACACGGATATTTCCATTCTTCTATTTTCAGTTTTAGGCCCACACTTCACTGTGTGCTAGGCCCCCCTCACCAAGGGGAAACACCAGTGTTCTGCTGTGCCTGAGGATGGAGGGTTACCCAGTGGTGGCAAGTGATAGAAGGAGGTCTGCCCACATGTAGTGCCCTTTATTATTTTAGGTTCCATGGGTACCTGGTGCTGCCAGTTCCAGAAACTTTTGAGGTTTTTCTGTGTATAATTTGATAGTTTTCTCTCTTCCATCACTAGATTAGGACTATGCTTGGGATGGAGTCCATTTTCGTGGGTGCTAAATTAGCTACTACATCAGTTGTCAAGATAAGACTTTATCTTTTAGGAGAGCTGCACTCCAGGAAGGAAGGAGGGCAGCGGCCTCATTCAGAGGCTGGGCCCACACCTTAGCTCCCTGACAGCAAGTGACGGGTTCTTTGGGCCTTTTTTTTTTTTTTTTTTTTTGAAACAGGGTTTCCCTGTAGCCCAAGCTGGCCTGGAATTAGCCCTGTAGACCAGGCTGGCCTTGAGCTCACAGAGATTTGCCTGCCTCTGCCTCCTGAGTGCTGGGATTAAAGGTGTGAGCCACCATACCCTGCTTAAAGACCTTTCTTAGCCGCCATGTGGGTGCTGGGAATCCAACCTGGGCCCTCTGCAAGAGTAGTTGGTGCTCTCCACCACTGAGCCATCGCTCCAGCCCCCGGGCCTCTTTTTTCTTTTTTTCCTAAGAAGGGTCAGAAATCCTGCATTCTAGTGCTGATCTGTAGACAGCAGATCACAGCCTGACTAGAGGTTACAGATGAACAACTCCGGTATCTTAAATCTAAGAGTCTGCTAATGAACTAGTTCTCCAGCTTGAGCTGAGACCTAAAGTCATTTACTCTGACTCCTGGACCCCAGTGTGCATCCTCAACCAAGTGGTCTACAGACCTTAGTGCAGTTACATAGTGTGGAGAGAAACTTCACCAGTCATCCTCTGCTACCTTCCCACTTCCATGTTGAGGGCAGGGGGCCAAGGCCACCCTGTACCCAGCCTTTACCTCATATTCCAGCACAATATTCAAATCATGCCCAGGTACTTGGGGGAAGTACAGTCTGTATACAACCTTTAGTCTAGGTTGTTTTAAGTAGAAAGAAGAAAATGCTACATAAGAGCTTTGAAACAGCCGTGCTTCTCCCCACACCACTTTTAATTAATTAATCAATTAATTAAAACATTTTGAAATTATTTGTTTTGTGAGATTTTGAGACAGGGTCTCCAGTAGTCCCAGCTAGCCTGGAACTCACTATGTAGACCAGGCTGGTCTTGAACTCACAGAGATCTTCCTGCCTCTGCCTCCCAAGTATTGGGATTAAAGGTGTGGATTTATTTATTTATTTTTGGTCTTTTTGAGACAAGGTCTCCCTGTAGCCCCAGCTGTCCTGGAACTCACTCTGTAGACCAGTCTGGCCTTGAACTCACAAAGATCCGTCTACCTCTGCCTCCCAAGTGCTAGGATTAAAGGCGTGCACCACCACGCCAGGCTGTGGATTCATTTTTATTTGTATGTGTGTTTTACCTTCATGTATGTAAGTTCACTATGTACAAAATGCTTTCAGGCCAAAAGAGGATATTGGATCCCCTGGAACTAGAGTTAGGGGTGGTTGTCAACTGCTACATGGGTGCTGGGAACTGAACCTGGGTTTTCCGCAAGAGCAGCCAGTGCTTATGATTGCTGAGCTCTCTCTCAAGCCCCTATTTATTGATTTTTTGAGATTTTATTTTATTTATTTTTTATTTTTTTTTAATTTTATTTATTTTTGTATGTGTATGAATGTACTGTCAGCATGTAGGTTTGTGCACCCATGTCGTGCAATGCCATGGAGGTCAGAAGAGGGTCTTGGATTCCCCTGGAACTGGAGTTCTCCTGGAATTGAAGTTACAGATGGTTCTCAGCCGCCATGTGGGTGCTGGGGATCGAACCTGGGTCCTCTGCAAGAGCAGTCGGTGCTCTTAACCGCTAGGCCATCTCTCCAGCCCCAGCCCACAAAAGTTTTAAAGGGAACCAAGGAATCATAGCAAAGGCTCAAGTGAGTAAAGCAGTTTTAATTACTTTCAACTGAGGTCCTGAACTAAGAGCCCAAATAAAAGACTATGTGAAATGACAGAATGGGTGGAAAGCAGACTGGTCAGGTGAAGGATGCAGAGGACAGGAAGTAATAGCATTGTAGAAGCAGAAGGGACTCTGGAAGCCAAAAAGGTAGCCAGAAAAGTCACTTGGTCTGCAGACTCAGGGCAAGCTAGCATCCAGTCCTTTCTTTGGGCCTGTCAGGAGTTCTTCTCTTTCTTGAGCCCCACCTTCTTCCTGCGTTTGATCCTGGGCCCAAATCCCAACAGGATATTTCCTTTTCCTGGCACCTTATTGAAACTAATTATGTGGATTTGGGAAAAGGAAGCAGCCTCCTGAAACTGGATGTGTGTGTGTGTGTGTGTGTGTGTGTGTGTGTGTGTGTGTGTTTCTGCTGGGAGATATTGTCCTGCCTTCTAGAAGCTTCTCCGAGGCTTTTTTCTCATGTCTGTATGGTAACTCTAGAACATCCGTGTTGAAAGTTTAAGAGGAAGCCGGGCATGGTGGCGCACGCCTTTAATCCTAGCACTTGGGAGGCAGAGGCCAAGTCTACAGAGTGAGTTCCAGGACAGCTGGGGCTACAGAGAGACCCTGTCTCGAAAAGACAAAAAAAAAAAAGTTTCAGAGGAGACTTCCAGTTTCTTTATCAGATGGATTAGATCAGGGTGTCTCCACCTTGGTCCTATTGATATTTAGGGACCTATTGTAGGTGAGTTGATGTTTAGCAGCATCCAAGGCCTGTCTCCCATAGCCAAGTGCCTGTGCCTTGCAAGGCACTGAAAACATGCCTCAGAGGGCAAAGTGTGCTCCTTGGACAATTTCACTCTCTGTTTCCAACCATCAGGCAGCCCTGTCTGCTCTGGGTTTCTGGGATTAGAGGAAACACTTCCTTTCCTTCTCTTCTCAGTGTGCTTTCCCTTTAATGTTAGTCCTTGGGGAAACTCCCATCCGGGAGTGTGATTGGGAACCATTAAATGACACATCTGCTAATCTAAGCTGTTGGCTCTGTGTTGGGTTCCTGTGTCACTGCAGGGTCTGTGCTAGGAGGAGGTCAGCTGTTGACCCAAATGGGTGGTGACAAGCACTGCTGCTGGCGGCCAGGCCTGCATCTTTGCTGCTGCTTTAGCAGAATAAAATGCCGCCCAAATCACTGATCTGCTCTTCCTCCTCTTGTTTTTGTTTCTTTTTTTTTTTGTGTGCTGCTGGCCACGCATGCTAGCTAAGTGCTGGGCCGCTGAACTGCTCTCCAGTGCTTTTGAAATTTTTTTTTAAATTTTATTTATTTTTGTATGTGTATGAATGTACTGTCTGCATGCAGGTCTGTGCACCCGTGTCGTGCAATGCCGCGGAGGTCAGAAGAGGGTCTCAGATTCCCCTGGAACTGGAGTTCTCCTGGAATTGGAGTTTCAGACAGTTCTCAGCCACCATGTGGGTGCTGGGGATCGAACCCGGGTCCTCTGCAAGAGCAGTCGGCGCCCTTAACCATTAGGCTATCTCTCCAGCCCGCTTTTGAAAAATTTTGAGACCTATTACAAGCATGCTTTACCACATCAGACTTTGGTCTTTTGGGTATCAAAAGTATCAAAATAATTACATTATATTGAGTGCTATCAGCTACTGAGTTTTTTGTTGTTGTTTATATTTTCAAGACAGGGTCTCCCTGTAGCCCCATCTGGCCTGGAACTCTGTAGACCAGGCTGGCCTTTAACTCACAGAGATCCGCCTGCCTCTGCCTCCCGAGTGCTGGGATTAAAGGTGTGCACCACAATGCTCTGCTCAGCTATTGATTTTTTTAAATTTTATTTATTTCTGTGTGTGTATGAATGTACTGTCTGCATGTAGGTCTGTGCACCCGTGTCATGCAATGCCTCGGAGGTCAGAAGAGGGTGTCGGATTCCCTGGAACTGGAGTTCTCCTGGAATTGGAGTTACAGATGGTTCTCAGCCTCCATGTGGGTGCTGGGGATCGAACCCGGGTCCTCTGCAAGAGCAGTCGGTGCTCTCAACCCCTAGGCCATCTCTCCAGCCCCTCAGCTATTGATTTTTTAAAAATATATTTATTTTTATTTTCTGTGTATGTGTATATTGCCTGCATGTATGTAAGTGTACCCGTGTCATAAAATGCCTTCAGAGGTCAGAAGAGGGTGTCAGATCCCCCTGGAACTGGAGTTAAGGATGGTTGTTAGCTGGCATCTGGGTGCTGGGATTCAAACCCAGGTCCTCTGCAAGAATAGTGTTCTTTCTTTTTTGTTTTTTTTTTTGGTCTTTTTGAGACAGGGTCTCCCTGTAGCCCCAGCTGTCCTGGAACTCACTCTGTAGACCAGGCTGGCCTTGAACTCACAAAGATCCACCTGCCTCTGCCTCCTAAGTGCTAGGATTAAAGG
>VZQC01013005.1:1529369-1566430 GCA_009823505.1 Rhizomys pruinosus | reverse complement strand
GAGATCTCAAATCTCAAGAGTCACACAAGCGTGCCTTTAATACCGGCTGGGAGGATAACTCCGCCCCCACAGCCACTAGATCTAATCAAGCCAAAGACCACACCTTTAATCCCAGCTGGGGGGATAACTCCAACCTCACAGCCACAAAGGCCAATCAAACCAAAGACAGCAGGACCAAACGATCAGCAATCAGCTCGCCAAGGCACCCAGTTCCTACCTGTCTTCCCCTCTTCCTGCCGCTGGGCTCAAGAGATCTCAAATCTCGAAAGTAGCTCTTTCATTACATTAATATATTATTATTATTTTAGTGCTGATATTTGAAGCTAGGACCTCATATATACTAAGCATACAGTATATATTGAGCTATGCCCCTAGCCCCCAAACGGCTGTCCTTTAGAACCAAAGTGAGGAGTCTGTGGCCTCTAAGTACACCTAGGAACAGTTGACTCCCCAGTTTGAGAGTTCCTTTTTTTAAAATATTTTTTATTTATTTTGTATGTGTACGAATGTACTGTCTGCATGCAGGTTTGTGCACCCGTGTCGTGCAATGCTGTGGAGGTCAGAAGAGGGTGTCAGATTCCCCTGGAACTGGAGTTAAATACGGTTCTCAGGGTGCTGGGGATCGAACCTGGGTCCTCTGCAAGAGCAGTCGGTGCTCTTAACCACTAGGCCATCTCTCTAGCCCCAGAGTTCCTTTCTATTATGTTCCAGAGTCCATGGAATTAGCTTCTTGACCTTTGGGTCTCAACCTAGTAAGAAGGAAAAATAAGATAAACAAAGAGGCTCTCCCTTGAAAGAGAAAGTGAGGTCATTTCTGTAACCCTGTCCAGCAGCCTGTGGTCTGAGGTCTGGGTATTGATTCTCGGATAGGAGACAGTCGCCATCATGCGCTCCTCTCAGATACTGGCGAACAGCCCAAATTTTAGATGTCATAACCTTGGACGTCTGAGTCTTATGCAATGTCTGGGTGTGCTTACCAGAGCAGTGTAATCAAGCCATTTTTAACCCTGCTGCACACATTTTAAAGTTTGTGGCACCTCCAAACTGTTGGGCTCCATTCTTCCCTCCCATTTCCTTCTATCCCAGATGTAAACTCAGATAGGCCAGGCATTGGCCACTCAGCAGCTACAGGGAGGGTTTCCTTTCCTTGCCCTGTTGATGTTTATAAACTGACAGATGTTTATAGTCTCTAGTTTGGTCTTACATCTGCAAAATAGAATTTAGATACCCAAAATACAATTTAGATAAATAGTAAATTAAAATTTTAGATAACTAATATTTTATAGGGTAGTTGGAGTGCCTGTCACCTGGAGGCTCTATGAAACAGTTCTGTATTAAGAAAAACTGCTTTATTTATTTAACTATTTTGCGACAGGGTCTGGTTTAGCCCAGGCTAGCCTTGAATTCACTATGTAGCCAAGAATGATCTTGAATTTTTTTTTCAGGCAGTGTCTCCCTATAGCTCCAGCTGGCCTAGAAATCACTATATTGAGCAGGCTGGCCTTGATCTCACAGAGGTCCGCCTGCCTCTGCCTCTGCCTCTGCCTCCTGGATCTTGAATTTATTTATTTATTTATTTATTTATTTATTTATTTATTTGTTTATTTATTTATTTATTATTTTTTGGTCTTTTTGAGACAGGGTCTCCCTGCAGCCCCAGCTGTCCTAGAACTCACTATGTAGACCAGGTTGGCCTTGAACTCACAGAGCTCTGCCCACCTCTGCCTCCCAAGTGCTGGGATTAAAGGTGTATGCCACCACACCCACCTCTGCTTCCTGAATGTTGAGATTTAAAGGTGTATGGCAGCATTCCTGGCTACATTTATTTTTCAGTTTGAAATTTTCATCTAAAATTCTCCGACTTTTTCTAACCAGCTCCATTGAGATGAAATTCACTTTGCATTCCATCCACTCATGTAATTTAGTGGTTTTTATTATATTCGTAGAATGATGTATCTACCAGTCAACTTTTAGAACATTTTTATCACCCACAAAAGGAATTCCACATTCCTTAGATGTCACCTGTGAACTCCATTAGGCCTGGCTAGGCAACTATCAATCTACTTTCTATTTCTATGGATTTGCTTATTTGGGACATTTCACATAAATGAAGTCATAGAGTGTGTGGTCCTGACTGCCTTCTTGGCTTGGCATGTTTTTGGCTGGTTGGGTTGGTGAGACAGGCTCTCATACTGTGGCTCAGGTTGGCCTGGAACAGACCCAGCTTTAGGTTAGCATGTCTTGAAGATTCATCTGTTAGAACACATACCAGGATTCTGTTCCTTTTATGGCTGAGTAATATTCTGTTATATAAACACACTACATTTATTTCTCCTTTTATCAGTTGATGGACATATGGGTTGGTTCCACTTTTTGGTTCTTGTGAATAATGCTGGTGTGACCCTCCAGGTCCAAGCTTTTTTGCTTGGTTTAGCTTTTGCTTTGTGTCTGTTTTAGCTTTCTTTTGATTTATAGCTATACCTGTATCATGTGGTGACTCTTATGTTTTGCTGTTTCAGGAACTAACAGGCTATTTTCCATAGTAGTTATGCTAGCTGGGTGTAGTGGTACACAAATGTAATTCTAATGCTCAGACGCTGAGGCAGAAGGATCTGGAATTCCAGGTTAGCTTGGATTATATACCAAGACCTTATCTAAACAAACAAACAACAATAACAAAGACAAACTATAATAGCTATACCACTGTACAGCTCTCCAGTCATACACAAGAGTTCTAATGACTTTTTTTTTTGTCTTTTTGCGACAGAGTCTCCCTTTAGCTCCAGCTGTCCTGGAACTCACTATGTACACCAGGCAGGCCTTGAACTCACAAAGATCCGCCTGTTTCTGCTGGGATTAAAAGCAAGTGCCACTATGCCCAGCCCTAGGGACTTTTTATCTTACAGTGTAATACCCCCCAGTCCATCACAGTAAAGTTCCTTGGGGTAAATAAATAGATTTTTGTATATTCTTTCTATCTTCCGTGTATATTTTGTCATGTAATTGCTAGACACTGCTCCAGGCCTTGGCATTCTTCTGTATAAAATGAGAATGATTGTAACGCCTAATGATGGATCTGAGTTTCAAAGGGGATTGTATATGAAAACAGATAAAGAAATAACTCCCGCCGGGTGTGGTGGCACACGTCTTTAATCCTAGCACTTGGGAGGCAGAGGCAGGTGGATCTTTGTGAGTTCAAGGCCAGCCTGGTCTACAGAGTGAGTTCCAGGACAGCTGGGACTACAGGGAGGCCCTGTCTCGAAAAGACCAAAAAAAAAAAAACTCCCACAGACAAACCCTTCAGTAAATGTTGGATATTATTATTATGAGCACATATTTTTTCCTACCAAGACTGAATGATTAAGTTTTTTCTTTAATAGGAGCTTTGAAGAATATGTAGGCTAACAGTATAATTTTTAAAGTACTGTGTAGGGGTTAGGGGTGGAGCATGTGTTTATCATGTGTCACACCTTAATCCATCCCCAGAACTAAATAAATGAAGCAGCCCAGCAATGAGTGAACAGAGCTGAAGACGGCAGCAGCTGTCTCCTGAGCATTCGTCTGTGTCGTTTACGTGGCACCACCCCTCACTGCATTTCAGGAGAATGAGGGGAGTTTTTCCCTGATCCATCTGGTTTACAGACTTCTACCAGTAGAATAGCCTTGTTTATCTGTCATAGTCCTCGAGAATGAAGACATATTTCTCCCAGCAGCCCCAGTGAGAAGGACTATGTTCAAGCTGTGGACTTTTGTTTTGTTTTTTGTTTTGTTTTGTTTTGTTTTGTTTTGTTTTTTGGTCTTTTCCAGACAGGGTCTCCCTGTAGCTCCAGCTGTCCTGGAACCTGCTTTGTAGACCAGGCTGGCCGTGAACTCACAAAGATTCACCTGCCTCTGCCACCCAAGTGCTAGGATTAAAGGTGTGCACCACCATGCCCTGCCCAAGCTGCAGACTTTGAACTGGGTCTTCTGAGTGTCAGAGGCAGTGTGTGTGGTGTAGGCATTTCCCAAATTGTCATTTCATACCAGATGTCAGAGATGGGGTGGGAATAAGGGTGCAGAAGGGAGAGAGTCATCATGTTTGAAGGTGCCTTGGGCCCGGGGAGTCCTCAGTGAGTCCTGCTACTTGAAAGACCAGGGCAGGTGCCAGGGCTGACTCAGTATATCCTAAGCCATCACCTCCCTTCCTGGAGCTTGCGGGTCTCACCAGTCCTGTCTGCTCTGTCCCTTGACTGGCCCCCCCATCCTTGATTATGCAACTTTACCCCTGCTTTCCCATGCCTGGAGAATGCTTCTCCCAGATCCCCAACTCGCATCATACTCTAGCTCATTAAAGTCCGTGTCCGTGTGTGTGTGTGTGTGTGTGTGTGTGTGTGCACGCGCAATATGTGCACAAGTGTGTGTGAATGCGAGTGGAGGTCAGAGGACAGTTCTGGCTGTTGGTCCCAGGTGCTGTCCACCTTGCTTTTTTGCGACGGGGTCTGTGACTGGTCTTGGGTCCCCCTAACTGGTTAGCTGGCCATCAAGCCCCAGGGATCCCCATGTCTGCCTCTCTAGCACTAGAATTACAAGTGCAATCCCCCTGCCTAGCTTTTTCTGTGGGAGCTGGGGATCAAACTCAGGTCTTCAGGCTGTGCAGCCTGAGGTGGATGGTTGAATGCTGGACCACCTGCAGAAGTCTCTTTGTCTTTCTTCACATAGAGGATCAGCAAAGGAGAGGGAACGAGATGGGATTACACGTAAGAAAGTAGCCCAGGCCACTTGGTCCTAATGCTAAAATGGGCTCTAATCCTTGTTTCCTTTTTGGTATTGGATTAGAAAATGTAGGGCAGGGCTAGGATTGGCTGTTAATAATACCCAGAACAAATATATGCTTTGAGAATCCTGAAAAGGAAATAACTTGTGGGCAGGCTGCAGTCGCATCTGTTGTTCATGTCCTGAGCACTTGTATTGGGTTTGAATTTTCTCATTCCATCTCTACTTTCCCAGTCAGAATGTCTTTTTAAATTTTATTTATTTTTTTATGTGTATGAATGTACTGTCTGCATGTAGGTTTGTGCACGGATGTTAGAAGAGGGTGTGGGATTCCCTTGGAACTGGAGTTAAAGACGGTTCTCAGCCGCCATGTGGGTGCTGGGGATCGAATCCAGGTCCTCTGCAAGAGCAGTCGGCACTCCCAACCACTAGGCCATCTCTCCAGCCCCAGAATGTCTTTTGAACAATATTTTTCAGTGCACTTAATTATTTTACAGCAAAAATATATAGTCAACCTTGGTCATACAATGAATTCAGATAAAGCCATGCGTGTTGGCGCATGCCTTGAATCCCAACACTTGGGAGGGAGAGGCAGGCAGGGCTACAGGGAGACCCTGTCTGAAAAGACCAAAATAAATAAAATAATTAACTCTTTTTTATTTTTAAAATTTTTATTTTTATTTTAAATTTTTATTTATTTTTTATGTGTATGAATGTACTGTCTGCATGAAGGTTTGTGCACCCGCGTCATGCAATGCTATGGAGGTCAGAAGAGGGTGTCAGATTCCCCTGGAACTGGAGTCAAAGATGGTTCTCAGCCACCATGTGGGTGCTGGGGATTGAACCCGGGTCCTCTGCAAGAGCAGTCGGCACTCCCAACCACTAGGCCATCTCTCCAGCCCCATAATTAATTAACTTTATCAGTCATACAGATAAAGACAGAAAGACCTGGACATAGTCAGTGGCATGTGCAAGGCCCATGACTCCATCCCCAACAGCACCACCACAGAAGAGCAACAGATTGTAGTACTAAAGCTATTCTTTTGTCTGTATGCTAATTTGGAGAGTCATACAGTCCTGCTGAAATGGTTATGCTTTTGGAAAATAATTCAGATTTTAACAGAAGCCTTGAACACCTTCACTTTTACTCACCTGCTCCATACCTGAAATCTCTCCCAGAAGAAGAATCTGCAAAGAAAACCCCTGGGTATGATGATGTTGACTGACATGTTGTTCTAGAGCTTTTTTTTCCCCTTTTTCCCCCCCTGTGTAGAAGCTTAGGACAGCATTGAAAGGCACACATTGGCAATTATAGTTTAATCATTTTGTCGCATAAAAGTCACATTTTGCTGTAAATTTTTCAATTTTCCTATGCATATGCACTTTTTTGTTTGGGTTTGTTTTATTTTGAGTCAGGGTCTCCCTATAGCTCCAGCTGGCCTCCTGAAACTCACTGTGTAGACAAGGCTGGCTTTGACTTCACAGAGCTCTGCCTGCCTCTGCCTCCCAAGTGCTAAGATTAAAGGTGTGCACCACCATGCCCAGCTTAAAAACACTTCTTAACTGCTGTGTGGGTGCTGGGAATCGAACCTGGGTCTTTTGCAAGAGCAGTCAGAGCTCTTAACAGCAGAGCCATCTCTCCAGCCCGCATATGCTCTTTTTTAAATTGTTGTGGGGCTGGAGAGATGGCTCAGCATGCCCGATGACCTGAGTTCCCAAACCAGAGCCCACATGCGGACAGATGGAGAGATGTCCTCCAACCTCCACATGTGCACCCCCATTACGGGGAGAGGTGGGGGAGGGAGAGAGAATCATAGCGGCGTGATGTTCCCCCATAGCTGTGTGTGTTGAACATTTTATCCTTCTGTTGTACTCAACTGAGAAAATGCTAACCTTAGTGGAAAACAATCTTCTTTCTGGTACCCAGACACCTGAACATTGTTAGGGGGAAAAATCCAAGGTAGTGTAGGCGTGCATGCCTTTAATCTCAGCACTCAGGAGGTTGAAGTACAACGATTGCAAATTTGAGGCTAGCCTGGACTACATAGTAAGACTGCTTCAAAAAAAGAAAAATTCATGCAAGCTTCCAGGTTTTAATTAAAATCATGGTTACAAACCTCAAATGAGCAGTTCAAACAGTCTAGAAATGCTCAAGTGTAGTAAGTTCACTTCTGCAGTATCCGGGAAGATCCCTGATAGCTTCTTTTGCAACCCTTCCCTTTATGCCACCCCTTGTAGCTGAGAAGCTGACTTCTCCTCCAGCACGCTTCAGGCTGTCACAGTACCCTGTGTGTCTCAGCCCACTCGTTCCCAGGTCAGATGCTCTATGTCTCAGCTCCATCCTTTTCTTCCTCCGGGAGAATCTTTAGTCTCTCTGACATCCATGTCTATCTGCACCAGCATCTTTTGGTTTTTGCCAGCAACATTTAAAAATATCTAATTCTCCACATCTTTAGAAACAAACAAAGCCTTTCTTTGCTTTCTCACCCTGTCTGTCTCCTTAGTTTATTGCTGTTCTCTGCTAGCATTTAGCAGGTCTTACTGGCGGTTGTCAGGTCATCTGTTCTGTCCCCTCCCAGTGTGGCTTCCTTATTGTCTCACTGCTGAAAGCCTGCCAGCATCAGCAAAGATCATCCTGCTCTCACCAGTCTCGGAGCTATGGATCTTCTCCAGTCTCACCTCCTACTTCTATATATTTAAAGATTTTAAAATTTATGCATATATGTGTATGTGCTTTTGTATGCCACATGTATGTGAGTGCCTGCAGAGGCCAGAAGAGGGCGTTGGAGCTCCAATAACAGGAGTTTGTGAGCCACCTACTGTGGGTGCTGGGACTGAACGCAGGTCCTGTGGAAGAATAGTAAGCACTCTTAACCACTGAGCCATCTCTCCAGCCCTACTCATTTCTTTAAAAAAATGTTTTTTGGGGGGCTGGAGAGATGGCCTAGCGGTTAAGAGCGCCGACCGCTCTTACAGAGGACCCGGGTTCGATCCCCAGCACCCACATGGCAGCCGAGAACCGTCTGAAACTCCAATTCCAGGAGAACTCCAGTTCCAGGGGAATCCGACACCCTCTTCTGACCTCCGCAGCATTGCACGACACGGGCGCACAGACTTGCATGCAGACAGCACATTCATACACATACAGAAATGAATAAAATTAAAAAAAAAAAGAAGTTCTCATATAAAAAAAATTTTTTTTGGTAGGGTCTGGAGAGATGGCCCCATGATTAAGAGCACTGACTGGTCTCACAGAGGACCCAGATTCAGTTCCCAGCACCCACGTGGTGGCTAACAACTCACCATAACTCCAGTTCCAAGGACTCCAGCCACCTCTTCTGACCTCTGTGGGCATTGTATAACATAGGTGCATGTACAAACATGCACGTAATACACTCATAGATGTAAAAGAAAAATTATAATGTAGGCATTTTTTGGATTTCTTTTTATGTGCATGTCTGCATATATGTAAGTGTGCTACATACATGCAGTGTTTTTTTGTTTGTTTTGTTCTTGGGGGGGAAATTTTTTGGTGTTTTTGAGATTAGGGTCTCTCTTTAGTCCCAGCTAGCCTGGAACTCACTATGTAGAGCAGACTGTCCTTGAACTCACAGAGATCCGCCTGCCTCTGCTTCCCAAGTGCTGGGATTAAAGGCATGTGCCACCATGCTGGGCCATGCAGTATTTTTGGAGGCCAGAAGTGGGTGTCAAATCCCCAGGGATAAGAGTTATATATGGCTTTTTAGCTGCCATGTGGGTGCTGGGAAGTGAACCCTGGTCCTCTAGAAGAGCAGCCAGTGATCTTAACCACTCAGCCATCTCTCCAGCCCTGCACACACCTATTTCTTTTTTTTTCTTTTTTTTGGGGGGGGTCTTTTCAAGACAGGGTCTCTGCGTAGCCCCAGCTGTCCTGGAACTCAATCTGTAGACCAGGCTGACCTTGAACTCACAAAGATCCGCCTGCCTCTGCCTCCCAAATACTAGGATTAAAGGCGTGTGCCACCATGCCCAGCTTCACCTATTTCTAATTGACTCAGACCCAGGTTTTTAAATATATTTATTATTTTTATGCATCTGAGTATATTGCCTACATGTAAGTGCACCTGTATCATACAATGCCTGCAGAGGTCAGAAGAAGGTGTCAGACCCTCTGGAACTGGAGTTATGGACACTTGTTAGCTGCCATGTGGGTGCTGGGAATCAAACCCAGGTCCCCTGCAAGAGCAGCCAGTGATCTTAACCACTGAGGCATCTTTTCAGCCCCCAACTTCCCAGGCAGAGGCAGGTGGATCTCTGTGAGTTCAAGGCCAGCCTAGTCTACAGAGTGAGTTCCAGGACAGCCGGAGCTACAGGGAGACCCAAAGTATGTGGGGTGTTGCATACCTTTAATCCCAGCACTTGGGTGGCAGAGGCCAGCAGATCTCTGTGAGATCAAGGTTAGCCTGGTCTACATAGTGTGTTCCAGGCCAGCTGAGGCTACAGGGAGACCCTGTCTCAAAAACCACAAAACACAAAGAGGCAAAATAGAGCTCCTGGTATTCTGCTGACGATGGCTCCTCCATATACAGTCCTTTAACTATCTCTGCCTCAGTTTCCTTGTTCCCATCTTTTTTTTTCCTTTTTCCTTTATTTTTTTTTTCTTTTTCCTTTATTGCTCCCATCTTAAATCTGAGGCTGTTCAGATAACTGATTATGTATTATGGATCACGTCCATCACTTCTTGCCATCTCTGTCCACAGCAGGTCATGTTACCCCTGCCCTCCATGGCTTCAAGGTCTGCATATAAGGACTGCAGGGCCTGGTGTGGTCTGCACTGTCCTCAGCCTGCATTCTCTTCAACTCTAAGAAAACATCATGTCTTTTCTTTTTCTCTTTCCAACCTTTGTGCCGTTCCTCTCTTCTACCTGATGGCTTCCCAGTCAGGCTGGGCTTCCGTGGAGCATTCCTGTTTCCAGAGCGTTCTATACCTGTTTTTGTTGTGCTTCTGCTCCTTAGTGTTTTCGGGGCACTCAGAAGCTGTGCACAATCCTTTCATTGAGTAAGTGCTCCCACCATGAGCCTGTGTCCCCAGGAGCTGACCCGAGCTTACGCTATTCCTCCCAGGGCTTATACAATGTCTGGCACACCCTGTTTCCGCAGCAGCTGTTTATTGAATGAGTGAAGGCATGAATACATATTTCCCCATATCATTATTTCTAATGAGAGCACAGTAGTCTACTACACAAATATGCCCTAATTTACTTAATCACTCTGTTTCTGATTTTTACCAAAATATATATGTAATCTAAGTAAGTGGCTACTGGAAGTTTTCTTGAGTAAGTTATTGACTGTCATGCAGGCGTTTGAAATCCTAGGAAGCAGGCTAGGGATGTAGTTTAGAGGGAGATAGATGGTTGATCTCCAATGTAGGAGACCCTCAGTTCAGTGCCCAGCATTGCAAAAGCTTAAATTCCAGGAAGAACTTTCTCCCATAGTAATTATTTATTTATTTGTTTGTTTGTTTATTTATTTATTTGGTCTTTTTGAGACAGGATCTCCTTGCGGTTCCAGCTGGCCTAGAACTCACTATATAGACCAAACTGGCCTTGAACTCACAGAGATCCACCTGCCTTTGCCTCCCAAGTGCTAGGATCAAAGGCATGGGCCACCATGCCCAGGTGTAATATTTTATTTAAAAATTTTTGTTTTAAAAAATATTTGGGGGAGCTGGAGAGACGTCTCAGAGGTTAAGAGCACTGACTGCTCTTGCAGAGGACCCAGGTTTGGCTCCCAGCAACTACAAGGCGACTCACAACTGTCTGTAACTCCAGCCCCAGGGGATCTGACTTCTTTGGCCTTTGCATGACACGGGCACACTTATTTTCTTTTTTTAAGATTTTTTATTTTATTTTATTTTTTTAAATTTTTTTAAATTTTTATTTCTGTATGTGTATGAATGCACTGTCTGCATGCAGGTTTGTGCACCCGTGTCGTGCAATGCCGTGGAGGTCAGAAGAGGGTGTCAGATTCCCCTGGAACTGGAGTTCTCCTGGAATTGGAGTTTCAGACGGTTCTCAGCCACCATGTGGGTGCTGGGGATCGAACCCGGGTCCTCTGTAAGAGTGGTCGGCACTCTTAACCACTAGTCCATCTCTCCAGCCCTGGGCACACTTATATACATGTAGGCAGTACACTCATATGCGTACAATAAAAATAATAAATAAAATATAATTTTTTCTTTTACACGTATGAGTATTTTATCTGCATGTATGTAAGTGTACCATGTACATGCAGGGCCCACAGAGGCCAGAAGAGGGCATCAGATGCCCTAGAACTGGAGCTAGATTATTCTTAGCTGCCATGTGGGTGCTGGGAACTAAACCTGAATTCTCTGCAAGAGCAGCCAGTGCTCTTAACCACAGAGCCATCTCTCCAGACCCTATTTTCATTTTTAAAAATTTTCCTTCCGTATCTGGGCGTGGTGGTGCATGCCTTTGATCCCAGCACTTGGGAGGCAGAGGCAGGCAGATCCCTGTAAGTTCAAGGCCATCCAGGTCTACATAATGAGTTCTAGGACAGCTGGGGCTACATGGAGACCCTGTCTCAAAAACACCAAAAAAAAAAAAATGTGTGGATGTCCGTGTGTATGTTTTATGTCACATGTGTGGGTGCCTGCCAAGGCCAGAAGAGCAGGCTGGACCCTCTGGAGCTGAAGTCACAGGTGGCTGTGGGTACTGCTCAGTGTGGGTGCTGGGAACCGAACTCAGGTCTTCTGGAAGAGCAGCAAATGCTCTTAACCATGGAGCCATAGTTCCAGTCCCTTTTCAGCGTTTGTTTACTCCGGTGTGTGTGAGAGTGTTGTCTTATATTGTGATGTTAGGGATTGAACCCAGGACCTGACATGCTAGGTAAATATATACCACATCCTCAGCCTTTGGTCCTTTAATGAAGGCTAGCCTTGCACTCATAGGCCCATCTGGTCTCATACTGGCTTCCTGTCTTCACCTTCAGACTGACAGGATTCCAGGCATGTCCCACCACAACTGGTAGTTTTGTTTGTTTTTAATAATTAGGAAAAAAATGTTCCTAAAATTCAAAACACTTTTTTTATACATTGGATGTCCTAATTACTTTCTTTTTTATTTAAAAAAAATTTTTTTATTTCTGTATGTGTATGAATGTACTGTCTGCATGCAAGTTTGTGCACCCGTGTCGTGCAATGCCGCGGAGGTCAGAAGAGGGTGTCGGATTCCCCTGGAACTGGAGTTCTCCTGGAATTGGAGTTTCAGACGGTTCTTGGCCGCCATGTGGGTGCTGGGGATCGAACCCGGGTCCTCTGTAAGAGCGGTCGGCGCTCTTACCCACTAGGCCATCTCACCAGCCCCTTTCTTTTTTATTTTAAGTTGAACTTTAGAATACACATAGCATCAAAGTAACATAAATTAAACCTGTGATACCAAAAAAAAGCATTTAAAATACAGTGATGCGGGCTGGAGAGATAGCCTAGTGGTTAAGAGCGCCAACTGCTCTTGCAGAGGACTCGAGATCGATCCCCAGCACCCACATGGAGGCTGAGAACCATCTATAACTCCAATTCCAGGAGAACTCCAGTTCCAGGGGAATCCGATGCCCTCTTCTGACCTCCGCGGCATTGCAGGACACGGGTGCACAAACCTACATGCAGACAGTACATTCATACACATAAAAAAATAAAAAAAATACAGTGATGCTTTAACATGGAAATTCCATTTTTTTCTCCAACTTGTATTGCATGTATATATGCTTTCTTTTTAAAAACTATTTTTCTTTTCTTTCTTTCTTTTTTTTTTTTTTTTGTCTTTTTGAGACAGGGTCTCCCTGTAGCCCCAGCTGTCCTGGAACTCACTCTGTAGACCAGGCTGGCCTTGAACTCACAAAGATCTGCCTGCCTCTGCTTCCCAAGTGCTAGGATTAAAGGCATGTGCCACCACGCCCGGCTAAAATATTTTTATTTTATGTGTATCATGATGAGTGTACCGCCTGCATGTATATAAATGTACCTGTGTCATGCAATGTCTGTGGAGGTCAGAAGAGGGCATTGGATCCCCTGGAACTGGCATTATGGACAGTTGTCAGCTGCCGTGTGGGTGCTGGGAACCAAACCCAGGTCCTCTGCAAGAGCAGCCAGTGCTCTTAATCACTGAGCCATCTCTCTAGCCTCTTGTTTGTTTGTTTGGTTTTGTTTTAGCTCCTTGTTTATTATATTTTTATGTATGAGTATATTGCCTACATGTGTGTAAGTGCACCTGTGTCATGTAATTCCCACAGAGGTCAGAAGAGGGTGTCAGATCCCCTAAAACTGGAGTTAGGAGTTAAGGACAGTTGTTAGCCGCCACGTGGATGCTGGGGATGGAACTCCATGCTCTGCAAAAGCAGCCAGCGCTCTTAACCATTGGGCCATTTCTTTAGTCCCTGCTTGTTTGCTTTTAGAATAGGGTCACCCTATGTACTCCAGGCTAACCTTGAATTCATCCTATAGTTAGGCACATAAATAGATATTCTCAGAGGTCTTTCATTTTGAAAAGTATAAAACAAGCCTGAGATCAGAAAGTTTGTGGATTGATGAATTAAGGAGACAGGAAAAGAGCTGCCTTTTGAAAAGACTAGGACCCGGGTTCGATCCCCAGCACCCACATGGTGGCTGAGAACTGTCTGTAACTCCAATTCCAGGAGAACTCCAGTTTCAGGGGAATCCGACACCCTCTTCTGACCTCTGCGGCATTGCACTACACGGGTGCACAAACCTACAAGCAGACAGTACATTCATACACATACACAAATAAAAATTAAATTAAAAAAAAGACTTTTTAATTTATGTGTGCCTGTGTCTGTGTGAGGAAGTCAGACTTCTTGAAGCTGGAATTAAAGGCATTTTGTGAGCTGCCTGTGTATGTGCTGGGATTTGAACTCTGTTCCTCATGATTGAGGAAACCACAAAGCCATCCATCAAGCCGGGCGTGGTGGCGCACGCCTTTAATCCCAGCACTTGGGAGGCAGAGGCAGGCGGATCTCTGTGAGTTCAAGGCTAGCCTGATCTACAGAGTGAGCCATCCATCATTCCTAACCCCCCTCCCCGAAAGGTGGGTTGACTGTGGCTCAGTTAACAGATTGGTTGAAATTCTGCCTTACTGAGAACAAGATCTAAGGGGAAATACTCTAGTCTAATAAGCAGGTAAGGAAGCCTTTGAAGTTACAGTAAGTTTTTTCTCTCTCTCCTTTTCCCTCTCCCTCCTCTCTTCGTCTTTCTCCCTCTCTCTTGCCCTCCTTTAGAGATTATGCATGATGTGATAAAGAAGGTCAAGAAGAAGGGGGAATGGAAGGTGAGTAAAGGGAGCATGTGTGACCCCCAAAGGTAAGTTCATCTATGTGATCGAAATAAGAATGAGGGTTGCGGGGCTGGGAGCTGGCTCAGTGGGTAAGGCACCTGCCATGCAGGCCCGAGGCCGACAGTTCACATCCCCTTAGCCACATGAAGACACCTGGGCAGGAGTAGTGACCAGCTCGTGATCGTAGCTCTCAGGAGGCAGAGACTGGGGGTCCCTGGGCAAGCTGGCTGGCTAGCCTGGCTGAGGCAGTGAGAGACCCTGCCACAGTAAATAAAGTGGAGAGCTATTGAGAAGACACTTCATGTTGACCTCTGGCTTCCATGTGCGTGTACACTCGCACACATGTGTGTCCACACACATACAAAGATACATACATATGCCATACACATGCATGGCAAAATTTTAAAAATGATGGAAGGGCAGGAGTTCGGCAGGAGTGAAAGCTTTTCCTAGGACCAGAGGCACGAAATACTCCTGGATCAGAGCAAGGTCGTCTGTTCTGTGGCTCACTTTGTAGGGTCTTGGTTCAGAAGTCTCTAGGGTTGGGGCTGGATAGATGGCCTAGCGGTGACCCGGGTTCGATCCCCAGCACCCACATGGCGGCTGAGAACCGTCTGAAACTCCAATTCCAGGAGAACTCCAGTTCCAGGGGAATCCAACACCCTCTTCTGACCTCCGCGGCATGGGTGCACAGACCTGCATGCAGACAGTACATTAATACACATAGAGAAAAATAAAAAAAAATAAAAAATAAATAAAAAAAAGAAGCAAGTCAAGGAGCTGGAGAGATGGCTCAGCAGTTAAGAGCCCTGACTGCTCTTGCAGAGGACCCGGGTTTGATTCCTAGCACCCACATGGCAGCTAAGAACTGTCTTTAACTCCAGTTCCAGGGGAATCCAACACCCTCTTCTGACCTCCGAGGCATTGCACAACACGGTGCACCAACCTACATGCAGACAGTACACTCATACACATAAAAAATAAAATAAAGCAAGTCTTGGGCTGGTGAGATGGCTCAGCAGGTAAAGGTGTCTGCCTCCAAGCCTGATTACCTGAGCTGAATACCACAAACTCCCCTAAGTTGTCCTCTGACCTCTACAAGTGTGCAGTGTCACCGTGTCCACCCCCCACAGGTGCACACAAAATAAATACACGAAGTCCTAGAGATCAGCTGGACAGGCGGTCAGCAGTTTCTTTCGTCTTTTGTTCTGACCTGCTTGCTATGAGAGAGGAGGAGGAAAGGTTTCTTCTTCCTTTGTTGGGCACAGAACATCTCTGGGAAGTCCACACAATAGTTTGAAAACCTTCCCCTGGTCTGCCCAATCTAGCTATAACTTAAGTAAGATGAAAGAAGTAAGCTTGTGGGGCTGGAGAGATGGCCTAGCGGTTAAGAGCGCCGACTGCTCTTGCAGAGTACCGGGGTTCGATTCCCAGCACCCACACGGGGGCTAAGAACTGTCTTTGACTCCAGTTCCAGGGGAATCCGACGCCCTCTTCTGACCTCTGCGGCATTGTGTTGCCTTCTTCTCAGTTTAGATCATGGAGGAGAAGAAAGGCCTTGTGTTCACGTTGGCTTCCTCTCTCCATTGAGGGTTGAAGGGATGTAAGAAAGATGAGGTGAACACTGCAGGGTGGGGCATTCCAGGACCAGAATGTTCTTGTGTGTCTGGATGGAGACGTGTGTAGTGAAGGGGGGTGCATCCTGATAGTGGCAGCACCAAGCCTCGTGAACCACACCATATGTGTAGACACTGATCAGTTCTTTTTTTTTTTTTTCCTTTTTTAAAAAAAATATGGAACGCTTCACGAATTTGCGTGTCATCCTTGCGCAGGGGCCATGCTAATCTTCTCTGTATCTTTCCAATTTTAGTATATGTGCTGCTGAAGCGAGCACAACACTGATCAGTTCTGTAAGAGGAAGTTATGCTCTGCAAAATACCCACGTAACATGATTAACTTGGGGTGTTGGTGCTGGAGATGACCTCTCCCTCTTACATTTGTGTGTGAACACTTATGATACTTCTAAAGTCTATGAAGTCAAGTCAGTGAGAGTAAACACCAATGTTAGAAGGCTAGGTTGGGGAGCAGGTTGTAAAAAGTAGCCATGCATCTCAACAGACACCCCCCACCCCCGCCCCTGTGACAGGAAACAAACAGCCTCTCCCACATTCTGAATGTCCATGTCCTTTCGAAGCTTACTGGAGGAGGCAGGAGCTGTGCACCCCTGAGCTCTTTTATTCCTTCCAGGTGCTGGTGGTGGACCAGTTAAGCATGAGGATGCTGTCCTCCTGCTGCAAGATGACCGACATCATGACCGAGGGGATCACAAGTGAGCACCGCCCTCTCTGCCTTCCTTTGCCGCATGCTGTCCCCTTTCTAGTCGTTACTGTCCTCCGACTTTAGATGCTTCCAGAAGCGTGTGTGGTAGGACTGTAAGCCCCTGGGAAGCCTGAAGCTACCCGTTCATGACTAGAACTCAGCTGAGGGTGCTCCTTAAAACCAGTTGAAGGAATGCCAAAAAAAGGCAGTCTACCAGTAGAAGAAAAAACCTGAACACTTAACAAAGGCAGAAATGCAAGTGGCCGATGCATATGTGAAGAATGCCCGTCTTCACAGTATCAGGGACTGTGAGACACTGGATGCTGCAGGGTGAGGTAGGTAAGCTCAGTGAGAGTGTACAGAAATAGAATCTCCAGTACAATGTAATGTCAGATGGTACAGTTGCTTCAAAAAGCACTTGGAGCTAGGTGTGGTGGTGTACGTCTTTAATTCTAGCACTCGGGAGGCAGAGGCAGAGGCAGAGGCAGGCGGATCTTTGTGAGTTCAAGGCCAGCCTGGTCTACAGGGTGAGTTCCAGGACAGCTGGGGCTATCGGGAGACCCTGTCTCAAAAATACAAAAAAAAAAAAAAAAAAAGCCAATTGTGGTGTTTGTGGCCCCGTGTGGCTAAATCTCTATCAAGGAGGTAGAGACAGAAAGATCAATAGACCCTGTCTGGAAAAAAAAAAAAGGTGAATTACCTGCCCAAGGCCACTTGACTATAAAGAAAAAAGTCAATTAAAAGCCCCTGGCTTGCTTTAACAGAATAGAATGTTCTTTGGAGCTATTGAAAGGAGCACAATTTTATAGAGAATGTGTTTGGAATAATTCATTAGATGTACACAGGAAAGTAGTAAAAACTGATTGGTGGTTTGATTTGGTCATCAGAGCTGGGAGTTGACCCGAGGGCCCCACACATGCTGGCCAAGCGCTGCCCCTGAGCTGTGTGGATGTCAAGCTCAGGCCATCCAGCTGTTGACAGAGAAGCCCACCGTAAATGCTGAAGGAATTGTAGGGGAATCATTGAACTGGAGACGTTGAAGAGGCAACCCTGTTTCCTCTGAGAGCAAGGCTCGCAAACAGAAGTGCGGAGGTCTAGCTAGCAAGAGGACAGGCTCCCTGACATCTTGAGTGATGTGGAGCACTGGCCTTCACTCCCAGGGAATGTGGTGCTGAAGGAAGGGGTGAGGGGCTCCATTTCTCCCTCTCGTTGTAGACTGTGCTGCTTTGAGGGTGGCCTGGCCAGATTGCCTCTAGTTTTCTCAGTCATGGAGCTGTTTCTTTGTCTAGTTGTGGAAGACATCAACAAGCGCAGAGAGCCACTGCCCAGCTTGGAGGCCGTGTACCTCATCACCCCATCTGAGAAGGTAAACCCCCAATGGGAAGTGCTCAGGCTGAGGGGGCCCCTGGGGTCGGGATCTCCACAGAGCGCCTGACATTTCTAGGTTAAGCACAATTTAACAGCTGTTCTGTTTAAGCATGTGGTTCACAGGCAGGGAGGGTGGGGGCCTGTGTGCAGTGAGAAGCGGGAAGTGTATTAAGCCCTGGGAAACAGCAACATAGTAGAGTGGAAGGTCAGAGGCCCTGGAGGATTCTGGTTCCCCCTGGCGCTCCCCCTCAAGGCAGGGGTCTGCCTCCAGGCTTTGGCATTTTATGTTTTCAGGGTTACTTCTTCAGTATGTGGCACATATACCAATTTGCCTATCTTATGATTTGAAGGGATTAGTTCAGATCAGGTCTGCACAAGGGTCATCTCCTTGCTTTGGCCTGGTGGGTGTCTTGGATCTCTCTCTCTTTCTCTTCTCTTTCTTTTTTTCTTTTTTTTTTTTTTTTGGTCTTTTGTGACAGGGGTCGTCCCTGTAGCCCGAGCTGTCCTAGAACTCACTATGTAACAGGCTGGCCTTTGAACTCACAGAGATCCTCCTGCCTCTGCCTCCCAAGTGTAGTAAGAAGGCATATGGTCCACATGCCTGGCCTGAGAATAGATTTTGCAGATACATCCAAACTGCCAGCAGGTATCAGCAGGTATCAGCAGGAATCCCCCGTAAGAGTCTGGGCAGTTTTCTGGTTCTGTTCTCGGGAGCCCAAGTTATAGTGGCACTGACACATTGTTGTTCTTGAGTGACCCACAGTCTGGAATAATCCTGTTTTCAACTGTTCAGATCCTGGTTATGGCCCAACAGAGAGCCGGAATTACACATCACAAGTGCCTCAGTCAGATATTGGTCACATTTGCTCTAGAACTGAATTTAATGCCCACTTTTGTTCCTGTCCATAGTCTGTCCACTCCCTCATCAGTGACTTTAAGGACCCACCCACTGCTAAATATCGAGCTGCACATGTGTTCTTCACCGACTGTAAGTACTGTTGGCTTAGGTTAGCACAGCTCCATTAGCCCAAACTGAGTCAGTCAGGTCAAGGGAGGAGAGGAAACGGGCTGTTGGTGAGGCTGTCCCGTTCTTTTCTCTCCAGAATGTAACTAGTATAAGAGACAAGCACGGCCATCCCAATTCAGACCTACTAGAACAAGCAGTTGTTTTGATGAAAACCAGCCCACCAAGTCCTCTTCTCAGGACAGAGGGCACCCTGCTCAGAATTTTCCTGGTGCTTCATTGTGCAGGACTTCACGGTCTACTGTAAGCTGTGGTGAAGACCCGCCAGGTCTTCAACTAAAAGATTCCAGCCAGTGGTCCTTTGTATCTGAGGAGCCTTGTACCATTGCCCCGGAGTTGGTTTTCTGTTTCTGTGCAGGCTTACGCATGGATCCTAAGCTGTCAAAGCCACGTACCTACAGTGTATAGAGCAGTTACACGTTCCCCATCTTCTTCCCAGGGATAAACCCCCAAAGGGGGTTTTCTCCCCTGAGAAAATAGAAAGGGGATAGCAAGGAATCATCTTGCATATGTCAGAGAAAGCAGGTAGACACAAGTGGTGACCACAGACCGGTAGATAGGGTGGGTCTCAGGCCTTCTCTTGGCTTGGGAGTCACACGGCCCCCAGGGGCTTCCTGTGCTGCTGAGCGCTAGGGCTTCAGGGAAACCTGCATCCTGGTCCCCTGCTCTGTCTCTTCATTTTTCTTTCTTTTTTTTAAATTAATTTATTTTTATGTGTATGAATGTACTGTTGCAATTTAGGTCTGTGTACCTGGTTGTGCAATGCAACAGAGGTCGAAGAGGGCAAGATTCCCCTGCGGACTGGAGTCCCAGTTCTCAGCCACCACGTGGGTGCTGGGGATCAAACCCAGGTCCTCTGCAAGAGCAGTCGGCGCTCTTAACCGCTAGCCACTCTCCGCCTCTTCATTTTTCATAAAACATGCTATCTTGTATCACTTATTCCCTCAACTCTCTCTAAATGGCTTCTGCTATTTCCCTTCCTTTTGGGGGATCAGCAAATACTTTTTTCCATTGTTATACCTAGAGGTACTGAATGTTTTAGGATGGGGTGAACTGTCAAGGTGCCTTTAAAATAAAACCTGGGGATAAATGAAAAAGAATGCCACATGACATGTGTGGCTTTGAACGAAACTCCATGTCTTTTGTCACCTTTGCCAGCCTGTCCCGACGCCCTGTTAAACGAGTTGGTAACAATCCGAGAAGCCAAAGTCATCAAGACACTGACAGAAATCAACATTGCGTTTCTCCCCTACGAGTCCCAGGTACACCATCTGCGTCCCAGATACGCCATCAGGAACTCAGAGGGTGGGATGGGGGTGATAAAGAGCATCAGGCAGGTATCTGTGCTGAACCCGCCGCCAAGTGACGTGTTCCATGCAGGTGTTTGTTTAATGAAATGGCTCTCTATGGATGGCTGCCCAGTGCCGGCATCATACTTGCTGCCGTCTCTGACCTGTTATCAGGCATCAGCTCCTTTGTGCGTCCTCCCCATCGCTCACTGCTCTCTCCTTCGCTGACTCCTTAAATAACCCAAAGTAGCCATTCCCAGAAGATCAGGGAAGAAGAGGAGGGGCAGAGATGAGGGCGTCCCATCTGCTACAATGGAGTCTGTTTTTATTGGCAATAACCTTAGCTTGTCACGTGCTGAGAGAACAGATGGTCACCTCCATCATTAGCTGTTAACGCTCCAGGCACCAAAGGCCCCAGCAGCAGACTCCTCCCTCTGAAAAAAACGAAGTTACTAAACCCACAAAGCTGAAGCTGATTATGAGAGGATACACGAAATTAATCATAGTGCTCCTAGATTTGTTCAAATGTTTTCTCCTGTGGGGATGTGGCAGAGGCTGGTGACCTCTGATTTTGAGACCAACTTGGTCCCATAGAGGGTGCAAGGCTACCGTGCTATACAGTGAAACCCTAACCTCAAAATAAAACTTTTTTTAAGAAAAGAAGAAAAGAGAATATTTTAGTGGCTGGAGAGTTGGCCTAGCATTAAGAGCCCTGACCTTGCTCTTGCAGAGGACCCGGGTTCGATCCACCAGCACCCACATGGCGGCTAGAGAAACTCACTCTGCCGTAACTCCAATTCCAGGAGAACTCCGTTTCCAGGGGAATCCGAAGACCCTTTTGTACCTCCGCAGCTCATTGCACAACACAGGATGCAAAGACCTGCTCGACAGTACATCATATACGAGTACAAAAACAATAAATAAAATAAAAATAAAGAAAAAGAAAAGAGAAAAGATAGGGAGTTGAGCACAATGCACAAGAGTCAGAGCTGGGCTCAGTCCTTCTTCCGTGGCCTCAAGCCTGTTTGCTGTAGGAGGGGAGAATGTATTTACCCTCCTCACCTCACCCATAATCCTGTACACCCAGCGGTTAAACAAGAATTCAGCTTTAGCAAATCTGGCCATGTTATATTTCAGAGAAGTGAGAAAAGTATGAGCCTCCTTTAAAAACATTACAATTTTATTTTTTTTATGTTATTTACTTATTTGTATGTGTTGAATGTACTGTCCCTGCATGCAGGTTTGTTGCACCCGTTTCCCCCCCGTCGTGAAATGCCACAGAGGTCAGAAGTAGAAGGGTGTCGGATTCCCTTGGAACTGGAGTTTACAGATGGTTCTCTAGCCTCCATGTGGGGGCTTTCTTCCGGGTCCTCTGCTAAGGCAGTCTGTGCTCTTAACCAATAGCCATCTCTCCAGCCCAATTATTTAGCAATTTTTTAAATTTTTATTTTTATTTATGTGTAATGAGTGTTGTTTGCCTGGCGCTGCATTGGACATAAGTGCACCATGTGATGCATGCCCTCAGAGATCAGGAGAGAGCACAGATCCCTGGAACGGGGTTACAGAAGGGGTTGTTAGGCCACTAGGGGTGCTGGAAAGGGAACCCTCAGTCAGTGCGAAAAAAAACAGTATCCAGTGCTGTCTAAGCCCTGACCATCTGTAGCCGCCTCAAAATCAATTCGTAGGTTAAACTATGGTAATCTCTATGGTAATCCAGGACGTGGGAGTGCTGATGGCGGGAGGATACCTCAGGATTAAACCAGATCGGGATTACCTGGGGAGGTCAGGCTAGTCATGACTACCAGAGGGAGACCTGTTCATCCATAATGATAATGATATACACTTTTTGAGACAGGGTCTCCTTTGTAGCCCCAGAATAGCCTGAACTCATTATGTAGACACACTAGCAACTTGATCTTAAGAGATCTGCCTGCCTCTGTCTCTGCTCTGAATGTTGGGAATTAAAGGTGTCGGCCACCACATCTGGCCCGTAATGGTCACTTATCCCCTGGAATCTCACTCTGTAGAACCAGGCTGGCCTTGTGAACCAGCAAAAGATGCCACCTGCCTCTGCCTCCCGAGTGCTAGGATACAAGAAGGGCATCACCACAACGTTGCGGCCTGACCCATTTTTTAAAAGGAAATTTTAACCTTCCACAGCCCTTCACAGAAGGGGTTGGAGAAGAGGAGAAGGAGAATACTTAGAGCAGTTTATTGAGGACAGGATATTATTAAATCTATAAAAGCTCCTCTGTTTGCCCATACTTGTGGCACAATTTCCAGCTCATTCTTTGCTTATTAAAAGCAAACTTACACTGGCCTGTGAGCTCTGACATGACCCCCCCGCCCCTCCACTGCGTCCTCACGGGGCCTCAGGTGGCACACACCTGAGATCCTTGGTGCCACCCTTCTCTCCGCACAGAAGTCTCCTGCTGTCAGTAAATGCTCCACCTCCTTGCCTTAAGCCCCTCCTCTATTGCTCCAAGCATCCCCATCTAGCCAGCCAGGCCATTCTTTTCCTCTTTTATTTTCTCCTCTGTTTTCTAATTCTCAATATCATCCAGTTTAGTTTTCATTCTGTTTAGTGTCTGCATTCCCCTATTACACTTCAGATTCTTTTGGAACAGGAGTATTTTGGTCACTAGTAGTTCTGATGTTTGATGAATAACAAGTTGTCCTGCAGACACCCCTCAGGGTGGAGGGGCTCCCTGGTATTTCACCATTCTGGGCTCTCAGTCTAATGAAGGTGCTGTAGTAAAAGTCGGCCAATTTACGCCTTGACTTTAGCACGTCTCATTCCACTTTCCTGTGTGGTAGCCGTGCCTGTCCTGGAGCGTCCTTTCGCTTAAACCTGCCTACACTTACTCACAGGCCCCCACAAAGCTCAGATGAAGAACCCCATACTGGAACGTCTGGCAGAGCAGATCGCAACCCTGTGTGCCACCCTGAAGGAGTACCCAGCTGTGCGGTATCGGGGGTAAGGTAGCATGTAGACTGCTCTGAATGTTCACCTGTGTGTCCCCCAAGTGCAGGTGCTGTCCCAGTCTTCTGTCACCTAAGGATCTTCTGAAAGTTGTTTCAAGAAGATCAAGATTTGCTGGGCAGGTGGCACACACATTTAACGACTTAGTAGGGTGGGCAGAAAGATGCATGAGCTTCAAGCTAGCCTGGGCTACATTGGCGCCAGACCTTTAAGATTTATACTTTTGAGGCCTTGAATGGCAGCACGTGGTAAAACCCTTGCCTGATGACGAGTTCTAATCCACAGAACCCCTGCAAAGATGGAAGAACTGATGCACACAGTTGTCCTGCGGACCCTCCACATGTGCACCCTCACATACCAATGAATGCTAAATAAAATTAAGATTTTTTTACAAATATTTCTTTTAATACCATCAGAAAAGAGCATAATATACATTTAGTTGGTGGCTTGCTCATCAGTTAACAGCAGTCTATTCTTGTAGAAGACTGACTTAGTCCCAGCAACCACATAGAGCTAAAACATCATAACTCCAGTTCAGGGGATCCGACAACACTCTTTGACCCCTGTGGGTACTGCATGACACAGGTGTCAACTTACCTAACATGCAGGCAATACAATCTTTTTTTTTTTCTTCGGTCTTTTCGAAGAGGGTCTCCCTGTAGTCCCAGCTGGCCTGGACCAACTCTGCTGCAATCCACCTTATATCATAAAAAAGTTAAAATATTTTCTAAAATGTACATTTAGTTATTGGATAACTAAAATGTAACTCTAGGCTATTGCAACCCAGGTTTCCTAGCTTTTAATCTCTTTGTAATTTTTTTCAAACCAAGATCATCTTTGCAAAGGTTTTGAAGGTAAGATACAAAGTCAGGTATAGTGGTACGCATTTGTACTCTCAGCACCTTGGGAGGCTGAGGCAGAAAGATCATGAGTCAAGGTTACCTCAGCATTTAGCAAGTTGTGAGACAGCCTGGGCGTAAATGGGAACCCGTCTCAAAAAGTCAGAGAGAAGAAAAAAAGATGAGGAGTCAGGTGCAGTCATTCTCTCCAAAGGGCCTAGCGTTCGCATTTTGTGAAGGAATTCACTCATGATTACTTGTTTCTGTTGCTGAATGCTAGGGAACTTAAAACTAGAGACACAGCCTTAGAAGTTCCAGATCTCCTGGGCTGGTGGTGTGTGCCTTTTCCCAGTGCTCAGGAGGCCATGAGGCTGGTGTAATCTGGGATTTCATGCCAGCCTGGCTCTACAGAGCGAGCTTCAGAGTCAGACCAGCACGTGTGGGACTAAAGGGGAGACCTGTCTTAAAGAAAATACAAAGAAAGAAGTCCAGTATCTGGAGGGCAGGTAATGATTGATGGTAATGTGTATATGGGACACGGACACTGATAGTCAGCCCTGGGAGGCTGTTGCCTTCAGACAGTGCAGACCCAAGTGTTGAGGGCATCCAGAGTGAACAGAGACCCTCTGCCTAGGACAAAGCAGGGTGGTAGGCTGTGTTTATGTGACAGTCTTTTTGAGACAGGGTCCTCACATGTAGTCTACTAGCCTCTGGAAACTGGCCCCTCTGTTGAGACCAGTACCTGGCTTGAATCTGCTGCCTCTGCCTCCTAGTGCTAGGATTATATAGTATATATATTATATATATATCATATATATATCATATTTTTTTTTTTTTTTTTTGTTTTTTTGTCTTTTCGAAGACAGGTCTTCTTGTAGCCCCAACTGTCACTGGAATATCGCAACTCTGTAGACCAAGACTGGCCTTGAACCTCACCAAAGATCCTCCTGCCCTGCCTCCCAAGTGCTAGGATTAAAGGGTGTGCCACCATGCCCGGCTTGAAAAGTTGGTTTGTAGAACTTGCTGGATTTGCCGCGAGGTGGTGCTGTGTGATTCGGAAGCTGGGTCCTCTCGTGCAACGAGTCGTAGGCTGTCCGTTAAACACGTGAGCACATCTCTCAGCCCTGTGACAGGGTCTTGCAGTCTTGGTTCAGATGGCTAAGAAGAGGCAAGGGGCATTTTGCGGTTGGCTCTGGCTTGTGGTGTGAGAAGACACACTTTGGCAGAGCAGAGGGCAGGTGTGGGAGAGTCTGTAGCCTGGCACAGCTATGTCATCTGCAAGAGTCGAGGGAATTGGACTGGAGGGAAGATTACTTCTGCTTCCACTTAGCTCATTTAGAAAAATAAGTGCAAGAAAGTCATTTGTGTTCTAGATACTGAGCTGAGTGTTTTACTTTCTAAAAATTGTATTTTTTTTTTTTTTTGGTCTTTTTGAGAATAGCGTCTCCCGGGTAGCTGGCCAGTGGCCTGGAACTCCACTATGTAGTAACAGGCTGGCCTGAACTCACAGGATCTCTGCCTCTGCCTCCCATGATGGTATTAAAGGCTGTTACCACCATGCCTGGCTAAAATTTTATTATGTTTATTTTCTAGTTAATTTATTTTGATCTTGAGGTTTTGCATGTACGTAATGTATGTAAGTGTAACTTGACATGCCAAATGCCACAAAGAAGGTTTCAGATCCATTGGAACTGAAGTTTAGGGGCTGAGTAATTGCTGCACATGTTAAGTGCTGAGACGAATCCAAGTCCTGGTTACTTAAGAGAGCCAGTGCTCTTAATTTCTGAGGCCTTCTCTCTAGCACTTTTTAAATTTATTTTATTATTTTTTTTGATGTGTATGAATGTACTGTCTGCATTGCAGGTTCTGTGCAGTTGTGTCGTGCAAGCCGCAGGAGGTCAGAAGAGGGTCTAGGTTCCCCTGACTGGAGTTCTCCTGGAATTGGAGTTAACATAAGGTTATTAGCTGCCATGTGTGGTGCTGGAGATCGAACCCCAGGTCCTCTGCACCAGAGCAGTCAGTGCTCTAACTGCTAGGCTATCTCTCCAGCCCCCTCTCTGTCAGCCACTTTAAACATTTATTTTTATGTATACGAGTGGTTTGCCTCCACAAATATGGGGTCTTGTGTGTGTGTGTGTGTCAGTGTGTGTGTGTGTGTTGTGGTGTGTGTGTGTGTGTGTGTTATGTGTGTGTGGTGCTTCCCTCAAAATTTAGAAGACGTTTTTTTGTTTGGTCTTATGAGAGCTGGAGTCTACAGGTCATCTGTGAGCTCCATGTTGGTGATGAATCGAATTGGTGTCCTCTCAAGAGCAGTCGGCTGCTTCTTCCCAGCCCCTTTAATTTTTCTCCTTTGTAACTGTATAGTTACTATATGCGTGTATTTTATTTATTACTTTTGAGCAGTCTGCCTCTCTATACCCCATATGCTGACCCTCAAAGTCATGGGGACTCTCCTGCCTACAGCTTCCCCAAGTGTGTGAATCGACAAGTGTGGTCCCCATGCCCGTGTATGTGAGTACCTCCTTAATGTAAGGATCCTAGTCTAGACAACGTTCCTGTCTCTCCTGAGCTCCTACACAGTCCATGTCCTGGCCAGCAGCACTCAGCACGTTGGGTGCACAGATGGCTCACCCTCTTGTCATTCTCCTCTTGTCAGGGAATACAAGGACAATGCTTTGTTGGCTCAGCTGATTCAGGACAAGCTTGACGCCTACAAAGCTGATGACCCAACGATGGGGGAGGTAAGCCCGGGCTTGGACCACGAGGTTATCTTGCCAGGTGAAAAAATTGTTTATTGTAAAAAAACTATACATAAATAATAAAAATGTTTAATGTAGGGGCTGGGGGGAATAGCACAGCGTGTTAAAAGGCTGAGGATAAGAACCACCAAAAAAAAAAAAAATGTTTTATGTAAAAAAAAGTTTATGTGACAGCTGGGGGGGGGGACAACATTCCGCAGCCAAAAAACATCACATGTGAGGGCTGCCTTTCCTCCACGCTGGTCTCTTGTTAGGTACCCAGAGCCCCCAGGGCAGTGTAATGCAGAAATGCTCAGCATAACCAGGGTGACCAGCTAGTTTCTGTTTGCTTGGACTCCCGAGTGCAACCCCGTACGTCCAGGGGAATCTCCAGTAACAAAGCTAGAAAGCTGACACCCACCATACAACCTCTACACCTCGATCAGTCCTCACTAGTTGTTGTGTGTAGTGTGTGTGTAAGATTGATGCAACTCTCACAGATGAGTAGATTTGTATAGCCTACACTGCCATTGAGATACAGTTCTGGGGCTGGGCCACAGCTTAGTGGCAGAGAGCATGGCTTACTTAGCAGGTATGTATAAAGAACCCCAGATGAACTTCCNCCAGATCTGTTTGGAGCCACTTGGTAGAGTCCTCTCCAAGCTTCATCCACAATGGCTTTCCCACTAGAGCCTCATTTTCCCACCTCTCTTGCAGCTATGTGAGGCCATACGACAGTGTGGATCAAAGGGATGGGGAACTGGAAATGTAAAACTTCTATGTCAAATTCTTTTTTTTTTTTCGGTCTTTTTGACAGGGTCTCCCTGTAGTCCCAGCTGTCCTAGAACTCACTATGTAGACCAGGCTGGCCTTGAACTCACAGAGATCCTCCTGCCTCTGCCTCCCAAGTGCTAGGATTAAAGGCATGTGCCACCATGCCTGGCCTGAGAATGAGATTTTGCAGATACATCCAAACTGCCAGCAGGTATCAGCAGGTATCAGCAGGAATCCCCCGTAAGAGTCTGGGCAGTTTTCTGGTTCTGTTCTCGGGAGCCCAAGTTATAGTGGCACTGACACATTGTTGTTCTTGAGTGACCCACAGTCTGGAATAATCCTGTTTTCAACTGTTCAGATCCTGGTTATGGCCCAACAGAGAGCCGGAATTACACATCACAAGTGCCTCAGTCAGATATTGGTCACATTTGCTCTAGAACTGAATTTAATGCCCACTTTTGTTCCTGTCCATAGTCTGTCCACTCCCTCATCAGTGACTTTAAGGACCCACCCACTGCTAAATATCGAGCTGCACATGTGTTCTTCACCGACTGTAAGTACTGTTGGCTTAGGTTAGCACAGCTCCATTAGCCCAAACTGAGTCAGTCAGGTCAAGGGAGAGGAAACGGGCTGTTGGTGAGGCTGTCCAGTCTTTTCTCTCCAGAATGTAACTAGTATAAGAGACAAGCACGGCCATCCCAATTCAGACCTACTAGAACAAGCAGTTGTTTTGATGAAAACCAGCCCACCAAGTCCTCTTCTCAGGACAGAGGGCACCCTGCTCAGAATTTTCCTGGTGCTTCATTGTGCAGACTTCCAAGGTCTCTGTAAGCTGTGGTGAAGACCCGCCAGGTCTTCAACTATAAAGATTCCAGCCATGTGGTCTTTGTATTAGATGGAGCCTGTACCATTGCCCCGGAGTTGGTTTTCTGTTTCTGTGCAGGCTTACGCATGGATCCTAAGCTGTCAAAGCCACGTACCTACAGTGTATAGAGCAGTTACACGTTCCCCATCTTCTTCCCAGGGATAAACCCCCAAAGGGGGTTTTCTCCCCTGAGAAAATAGAAAGGGGATAGCAAGGAATCATCTTGCATATGTCAGAGAAAGCAGGTAGACACAAGTGGTGACCACAGACCGGTAGATAGGGTGGGTCTCAGGCCATTCTCTTGGCTTGGGAGTCACCACGGCCCCCAGGGGCTTCCTGTGCTGCTGAGCTCCTAGGGCTTCAGGGGAAACCTGCAGCCTGGTCCCCTGCATCTGTTTCTCTTCATTTTTCTTTCTTTTTTTTTAAATTATATTTATTTTTTATGTGTATGAATGTACTGTCTGCATTTAGGTCTGTGTACCTGTGTTGTGCAATGCCACAGAGGTCAGAAGAGGGAAGATTCCCCTGGGACTGGAGTCCCAGTTCTCAGCCACCACGTGGGTGCTGGGGATCAAACCCAGGTCCTCTGCAAGAGCAGTCGGCGCTCTTAACCGCTAGGCCACTCTCCAGTCCTTCTTCATTTTTCATAAACATGCTATCTGTGTATCACTTATTCCCTCAACTCTCTCTAAATGGCTTCTGCTATTTCCCTTCCTTTTGGGGGATCAGCAAATACTTTTTTCCATTGTTATACCTAGAGGTACTGAATGTTTTAGGATGGGGTGAACTGTCAAGGTGCCTTTAAAATACCTGGATGAAATGAAAAGAATGCACTGACATGTGTGGCTATTGAACGAAACTCCACTGTCTTTTGTCACCTTTGCAGCCTGTCCCGACGCCCTGTTTAACGAGTTGGTAAAATCCCGAGCAGCCAAAGTCATCAAGACACTGACAGAAATCAACATTGCGTTTCTCCCCTACGAGTCCCAGGTACACCATCTGCGTCCCAGATACGCCATCAGGAACTCAGAGGGTGGGATGGGGGTGATAAAGAGCATCAGGCAGGTATCTGTGCTGAACCCGCCGCCAAGTGACGTGTTCCATGCAGGTGTTTGTTTAATGAAATGGCTCTCTATGGATGGCTGCCCAGTGCCGGCATCATACTTGCTGCCGTCTCTGACCTGTTATCAGGCATCAGCTCCTTTGTGCGTCCTCCCCATCGCTCACTGCTCTCTCCTTCGCTGACTCCTTAAATAACCCAAAGTAGCCATTCCCAGAAGATCAGGGAAGAAGAGGAGGGGCAGAGATGAGGGCGTCCCATCTGCTACAATGGAGTCTGTTTTTATTGGCAATAACCTTAGCTTGTCACGTGCTGAGAGAACAGATGGTCACCTCCATCATTAGCTGTTAACGCTCCAGGCACCAAAGGCCCCAGCAGCAGACTCCTCCCTCTGAAAAAAACGAAGTTACTAAACCCACAAAGCTGAAGCTGATTATGAGAGGATACACGAAATTAATCATAGTGCTCTAAGATTTGTTCAAATGTTTTCTCCTGTGGGATGTGGCAGAGGCTGGTGACCTCTGATTTTGAGACCAACTTGGTCCCATAGAGGGTGCAAGGCTAGCCAGTGCTATACAGTGAAACCCTACCTCAAAATAAAAATTTTTTTAAAGAAAAGAGAAAGAGGGGCTGGAGAGATGGCCTAGCAGTTAAGAGCACTGACTGCTCTTGCAGAGGACCCGGGTTCGATCCCCAGCACCCACATGGCGGCTAAGAAACCATCTGTAACTCCAATTCCAGGAGAACTCCAGTTCCAGGGGAATCCGAGACCCTCTTCTGACCTCCGCAGCATTGCACAACACGGGTGCACAGACCTGCATGCAGACAGTACATTCATATACATACAAAAAAATAAATAAAATTAAAAATAAAGAAAGAAAGAAAAGAGAAAGAGATAGGGAGTTAGAGCACAATGCACAAGAGTCAGAGCTGGGCTCAGTCCTTCTTCCGTGGCCTCAAGCCTGTTTGCTGTAGGAGGGGAGAATGTATTTACCCTCCTCACCTCACCCATAAGCCCTGTCACAACCCGGGTTAAACAGAATTCAGCTTTAGCATATCTGGCCATGTTATATTTCAGAGAAGTTGAGAAAGTAGTGAGCCTCCTTTAAAAATCATTTACAATTTTTTATTTTTTTTAATTTTATTTATTTTTGTATGTGTATGAATGTACTGTCTGCATGCAGGTTTGTGCACCCGTGTCGTGCAATGCCACAGAGGTCAGAAGAGGGTGTCGGATTCCCCTGGAACTGGAGTTACAGATGGTTCTTAGCCTCCATGTGGGTGGTTCTTGCCGGGTCCTCTGCAAGAGCAGTCTGTGCTCTTAACCACTAGGCCATCTCTCCAGCCCAATTATTTACAATTTTTTAAATTTTATTTTTATTTTATGTGTATGAGTGTTTTGCCTGCATGGACATAAGTGCACCATGTGATGCATGCCCTCAGAGATCAGGAGAGAGCATCAGATCCCTGGAACTGGAGTTACAGAAGGTTGTTAGCCACTATGTGGGTGCTGGAAAGTGAACCCCAGTCTTCTGAAAAAAACAGTCCATGCTTCTAATCCCTGAACCATCTGTAGCCCTCAAAATCACTTCGTAAGGTAAACATGGTATCTCATATTGTTAATCCCAGGACTTGGGATGCTGAGGCGGGAGGATCACCTCAGGATTAAAACCAGCTCGGGATACCTGGTGAGGTCCAGGCTAGCATGGACTACAGAGTGAGACCTTGTCTCCATAATAATAATAATAGTCACTTTTTGAGACAGGGTCTCCTTGTAGCCCCAGATAGCCTGGAACTCATTATGTAGACCACACTAGCATTGATCTTACAGAGATCTGCCTGCCTCTGCCTCCTGAATGTTGGGATTAAAGGTGTGCGCCACCACATCTGGCCAGTAATGGTCACTTTCCTGGAACTCACTCTGTAGACCAGGCTGGCCTTGAACTCACAAAGATCCACCTGCCTCTGCCTCCCGAGTGCTAGGATTAAAGGCATCACCACAACGTTCGGCTCTACTCCATTTTTTAAAAGAAAATTTTAACTTCCACAGCCCTTCACAGAAGGGGTTGGAGAAGAGGAGAAGGAGAATACTTAGAGCAGTTTATTGAGGACAGGATATTATTAAATCTATAAAAGCTCCTCTGTTTGCCCATACTTGTGGCACAATTTCCAGCTCATTCTTTGCTTATTAAAAGCAAACTTACACTGGCCTGTGAGCTCTGACATGACCCCCCCCTCCACTGCTCATCACGGGGCCCAGGTGCACACACCCTGAGATCCTTGGTGCCACCCTTCTCTCCGCACAGAAGTCTCCTGCTGTCAGTAAATGCTCCACCTCCTTGCCTTAAGCCCCTCCTCTATTGCTCCAAGCATCCCCATCTAGCCAGCCAGGCCATTCTTTGCCTACTTTATTTTCTCCTCTGTTTATCAAGTTCTCAATATCATCCAGTTTAGTTTTCATTCTGTTTAGTGTCTGCATTCCCCTATTACACTTCAGATTCTTTTGGAACAGGAGTATTTTGGTCACTAGTAGTTCTGATGTTTGATGAATAACAAGTTGTCCTGCAGACACCCCTCAGGGTGGAGGGGCTCCCTGGTATTTCACCATTCTGGGCTCTCAGTCTGTGCATATTTTACCCTTAGGTATATTCCTTGGACTCTGCTGACTCTTTCCAAAGCTTCTACAGCCCCCACAAAGCTCAGATGAAGAACCCCATACTGGAACGTCTGGCAGAGCAGATCGCAACCCTGTGTGCCACCCTGAAGGAGTACCCAGCTGTGCGGTATCGGGGGTAAGGTAGCATGCTAGACTGCTCTGAATGGTTCCCTGTGTGTCCCCCAAGTGAGGTGCTGTCCCAGTCTTCTGTCACCTAAGGATCTTCTGAAAGTTGTTTCAAGAAGATCAAGATTTGCTGGGCAGGTGGCACACAATCTTAACACTTAGTAGGGTGAGGCAGGAAGATCATGAGTTTAAAGCTAGCCTGGGCTACATGGCGAGACTTTAAGATTATACTTTTGAGGCCATTGAGATGGCACAGTGGGTAAAACCCTTGCCTGATGACGAGTTCACTCCACAGAACCCCTGCAAAGATGGAAGAACTGATGCACAAAGTTGTCCTCGGACCTCCATGTGCACCCTCATCATACACAATGAATCGATAAATAAAATTAAGATTATTTTTACAATATTGTCTTTTAATACCATCAGAAAAGAGCATAATATACATTTAGTTGGTGGCTTGCTCATCAGTTAACAGCAGTCTATTCTTGTAGAAGATCTGAATTCAGTTCCCAGCAACCACATAGTGGTTAATAACTATAACTCCAGTTCAGGGGATCCAGCACCCTCTTCTGACCCCTGTGGGTACTGCATGACACAGGTGCACTTACATACATGCAGGCAATACACTTTTTTTTTTTTTGTCTTTTCGAGACAGGGTCTCCCTGTAGTCCCAGCTGGCCTGGAACTCTCTCTGTGCAATACACTTATATACATAAAAAAGTCATAAAATATTTTCTAAAATGTACATTTAGTTATTGGATAACTAAAATGTAACTCTAGGCTATTGCAACCCAGGTTTCCTAGCTTTTAATCTCTTTGTAATTTTTTTCAAACCAAGATCATCTTTGCAAAGGTTTTGAAGGTAAGATACAAAGTCAGGTATAGTGGTACGCATTTGTAATCTCAGCACTTGGGAGGCTGAGGCAGAAAGATCATGAGTTCAAGGTTACCTTCAGCCATTTAGCAAGTTTGAGACCAGCCTGGGCTACATGGGACCCTGTCTCAAAAGTCAGAGAGAGAAAAAAAGTGAGGAGTCAGGTGAGTCATTCTCTAAAGGGCCTAGCGTTCGCATTTTGTGAAGGAATTCACTCATTGATTACTTGTTCTGTGCTGAATGCTAGGGGAACTTAAAACTAGAGACACAGCCTTAGAAGTTCCAGATCTCCTGGGCATGGTGGTGTGTGCCTTTATCCCAGTGCTCAGGAGGCAGAGGCTGGTGTATCTCTGGGAGTTCAATGCCAGCCTGGTCTACAGAGCGAGCTCCAGAGCCAGCTGGGACTAAAGGGAGACCCTGTCTAAAGAAAATACCAAAAGAAAAGAAGTTCCAGATCTGGAGGGCAGGTAATGATTGATGGTAATGTGTATATGGGACACGGACACTGATAGTCAGCCCTGGGAGGCTGTTGCCTTCAGACAGTGCAGACCCAAGTGTTGAGGGCATCCAGAGTGAACAGAGACCCTCTGCCTAGGACAAAGCAGGGTGGTAGGCTGTGTTTATGTGACAGGTCTTTTTGAGACAGGGTCTCCCTGTAGCCTCAGCTGTCCTGGAACTTGCTCTGTAGACCAGACCTGGCCTTGATCTGCCTGCCTCTGCCTCCTGAGTGCTAGGATATATATATATATATATNATCTGGCATCATATTTCCAGGAACTAGAGTTATGGATGGTTGTTAGCTTTCCATGTGGGTGCTGGGAACCAAACCTGGGTCCTCTGCAAGAGGACAAATGAATATTCATAATATCATTATTCCTAATAATTTTTTTTTGTCTTTTCGAGACAGGGTCTTCTTGTAGCCCCAGCTGTCCTGGAATTCGCTCTGTAGACCAGGCTGGCCTTGAACTCACAAAGATCCGCCTGCCTCTGCCTCCCAAGTGCTAGGATTAAAGGCGTGTGCCACCATGCCCGGCTTAAAGATGGTTCTTAGCCGCCATGTGGGTGCTGGGAATCGAAGCTGGGTCCTCTGCAAGAGCAGTAGGTGCTCTTAACCACTGAGCCATCTCTCCAGCCCTGTGACAGGTCTTGAAGTTTGAGTTCAGATGGCTAAGAAGAGGCAAGGGGCATTTTGCGGTTGGCTCTGGCTTGTGGTGTGAGAAGACACACTTTGGCAGAGCAGAGGGCAGGTGTGGGAGAGTCTGTAGCCTGGCACAGCTATGTCATCTGCAAGAGTCGAGGGAATTGGAATGGAGGGAAGATTACTTCTGCTTCCACTTAGCTCATTTAGAAAAATAAGTGCAAGAAAGTCATTTGTGTTCTAGATACTGAGCTGAGTGTTTTACTTTCCTAAAATTGTATTTTTTTTTTTTTTTGGTCTTTTTGAGATAGCGTCTCCCTGTAGTCTCAGGTGGCCTGGAACTCACTATGTAGACCAGGCTGGCCTTGAACTCACAGAGATCTTCCTGCCTCTGCCTCCCAAGTGCTGGGATTAAAGGTGTGTACCACCATGCCTGGCTAAAATTTTATTTTTTATTTTCTAGTTAATTTATTTTGATCTTATGAGTGTTTTGCATGTACGTATGTATGTAAGTGTACCTGTACATGCAAAGCCCACAAAGAAGGTTTCAGATCCATTGGAACTGAAGTTAGGGACTGGTATTAGCTGCCATGTGAATGCTGAGAACTGAACCCAATCCTCTACAAGAGCAGCCAGTGCTCTTAATTTCTGAGCCTTCTCTCTAGCACTTTTTAAATTTATTTTATTTATTTTTTGTATGTGTATGAATGTACTGTCTGCATGCAGGTCTGTGCAGTGTGTCGTGCAATGCCGCAGAGGTCAGAAGAGGGTCTAGGATTCCCCTGGAACTGGAGTTCTCCTGGAATTGGAGTTACAAATGGTTCTTAGCTGCCATGTGGGTGCTGGAGATCGAACCCAGGTCCTCTGCAAGAGCAGTCAGTGCTCTTAACTGCTAGGCTATCTCTCCAGCCCCTCTCTGTAGCACTTTAAACATTTATTTTTATGTATACGAGTGGTTTGCCTCCACAAATATGGGGTTGTGTGTGTGTGTGTGTATGTGTGTGTGTGTGTGTGTGTGTGTGTGTGTGTGTGTGTGTGTATGTGTGTGTGTGCTTCCCTCAAAAGTTAGAAGAGGTGTTTGGTCTCCTGAAGCTGGAGTTACTGAGCATTGTGAGCTACCATGTTGGTGCTGGAATAGAATCTGGGTCCTCTGCAAGAGCAGTCGGCGCTCTTTCCAGCCCCTTTACTTTTTCCTTTTTAAACTGTATATGTACTATATGGGTTATTTTATTTACTTACTTTTGAGCAAGTCTGACTCTATAACCCATATGCTGACCTCAAAGTCATGGTGACTCTCCTGCCTCAGCTTCCCAAGTGCTGAGATTACAAGTGTGTCCCCATGCCCCGTGTATGTGAGTACCTCCTTAATGTAAGGATCCTAGTCTAGACAACGTTCCTGTCTCTCCTGAGCTCCTACACAGTCCATGTCCTGGCCAGCAGCACTCAGCACGTTGGGTGCACAGATGGCTCACCCTCTTGTCATTCTCCTCTTGTCAGGGAATACAAGGACAATGCTTTGTTGGCTCAGCTGATTCAGGACAAGCTTGACGCCTACAAAGCTGATGACCCAACGATGGGGGAGGTAAGCCCGGGCTTGGACCACGAGGTTATCTTGCCAGGTAAAAAATGTTTATGTAAAAAAAATAATAATAATAATAAAATGTTTATGTAGGGGCTGGGGGAATAGCACAGCGGTTAAAGGCTGAGGATAAGAACCCTGCAAAAAAAAAATGTTTATGTAAAAAAAAGTTTATGTGACAGACTGGGGGACAACATTCCGCAGCTCACATCACATGTGAGGGCTGCCTTTCCTCCACGCTGGTCTCTTGTTAGGTACCCAGAGCCCCCAGGGCAGTGTAATGCAGAAATGCTCAGCATAACCAGGGTGACCAGCTAGTTTCTGTTTGCTTGGACTCCCGAGTGCAACCCCGTACGTCCAGGGGAATCTCCAGTAACAAAGCTAGAAAGCTGACACCCACCATACAACCTCTACACCTCGATCAGATCTCACTAGTTTCTGTGTGTAGTGTGTGTACAGTTGATGCACTTCTCACAGATGAGTAGATTTGTATAGCCTACACTGCCATTGAGATACAGTTCTGGGGCTGGGCCACAGCTTAGTGGCAGAGAGCATGCTTACTTAGCAGGTATGTAAGACCCCAGATGAATCTCCAGAAAATAACTTCTATTAGTACTGTGTTCTTAAAATTGGACCCCTTGTCTGGGCACATCAGGTTGGTTGCCCCATTTGTAGTTACCCTGGTACTCTTGTAAATAAACTGTTTCGACCCGAGCCACAGTTTAAAGGCCCTCAGTATGATACAGAAACCATGGTGCAGCTCCTGGGGAGACGCAGACACGCTGCCCAACATCTTTTTGGTAGAATTGCTCCTCAGAGCTCACTTCTTTTTTTTTTTATTAATTTTATTTATTTATGTATGTGTATGAATGTACTGTCTGCATGCAAGTTTGTGCACCCGTGTTGTGCAATGCCGCGGAGGTCAGAAGAGGGTGTCGGATTCCCCTGGATCTGGAGTTCTCCTGGAATTGGAGTTTCAGACAGCTCTCGGCCACCATGTGGGTGCTGGGGATCGAACCCGGGTCCTCTGCAAGAGCGTCGGCGCTCCTAACCGCTAGGCCATCTCTCCAGCCCCTAAATTTTATTTATTTTCTATGTGTATGAATGTACTGTCTGCATGCAGGTTTGTGCACCTGTGTGGTACAATGCCGCGGAGGTCAGAAGAGGGTGTTGGATTCCCCTGGAACTGGAGTTAAAGACGGTTCTCAGCCACCCTGTGGGTGCTGGGGATCAAACCCAGTGTGCTGGATAGCTTTAGTGTCAACTTGACACCCCTGGGTTGAGGGAGCCTCAATTGGGGAATTGGCTCCATTGGATTGGCCTGTGGCCATAT
>VZQC01013005.1:1424975-1522924 GCA_009823505.1 Rhizomys pruinosus | reverse complement strand
GAGTTTGGGCCTGGAGAGGTGGCTCAGTGGTTCAGAGCACTCGCTGCTTTTGCAGAGACCCAAGTTTGATTCCTAGCACCCACATGCTATACATCCATCTGTAACTCCAGTTCCAAGGGAATCCACCTTTTTCTGTCCTCTGTGGGCACTGCACGACACAGGTGCTCTTACACAGATGCAGGCAATATATTCATACACATAAAAATAAAAATAATATTTAAGAAAAAATTAAAGGACCCTGTGTTTGATCCCCAGTTCAACAAACAGCCCTTCCTGTAGCCCTGTCTTTGGATGTTGGTAGAGAGCTGCTTTGTCACACCCAGAGGATTAAGATTGACTATCTGGGATAAGAGCTGATTTTAAATCAGAGCATCATGAGACTTCTCTAGCTTACAGTCTATTAGAATTCATAACCTGCCTTACTGCAGCTGCCCCAGCCCTGGCTCATAGAGGCACAATCCTGTCAGTAAAGGGACTAGTTGTGCATGCTTTAAACTACTTAGTGTCACCCAGGGCATCAGTCCTCTGTGTCTACTCTGTGTCTACTCTGTGTCTACTCTGTCCCCATCTCCTCACTGCAGTCCTGCTGCATCATCTGTCCTCTGTGTCTACTCTGTGTCTACTCTGTGTCTACTCTGTGCCTACTCTGTCCCCATCTCCTCACTGCAGTCCTGCTGCATCATCTGTCCTCTGTGTCTACTCTGTGTCTACTCTGTGCCTACTCTGTGTCTACTCTGGCCCCATCTCCTCACTGCTGTCCTGCTGCATCATCTGTCCTCTGTGTCTACTCTGTGCCTACTCTGTGTCTACTCTGGCCCCATCTCCTCACTGCAGTCCTGCTGCATCATCTGTCCTCTGTGTCTACCCTGTGTCTACCCTGTGTCTAGTCTGTGTCTACTCTGTCCCCATCTCCTCACTGCAGTCCTGATGGAGCTCTGCTGACTCAGTCTTGCCCAGTTCTTTGGCTTCCTCAGGGACGTCTTCTCTGGCTGTTCTCTAGACTAGTTAGATGTGTGTGCTACATTTGTGTTTTTTTTAAACATGAAACAAATGTGTTCCGATCGTATGGGAAGGAGGAGGGAAATAAACAGGAGTGGATATTCAGTATGGCCTCTCTTCACCACACTACCCGTGAGTCCCTTCAAGATGCCCCACCACTGCTGCTGGGCCTGTTTGTCTGAGTCCTCTGTTGGGTGTTAATGTTCATGAAATAACATTTTTTTGTGGTTCCTTTCTGCCCTTGCATCTCCAGGACCTGACGGCCCCTGGTGTGTATTAGTGCAGGATAAGTGGGTGCAGCTAGGTGGGTCGCAGAGGCTTGAACAGACCCATCTCACCATCTTGAACAGCTTCCAGCCCTTTCTGACCTCCACACTTCCTACCTGTCCACACATTGGCTACTTCCTGCTGGACACATGCACACCATGCCAGAACTGCTTTATCAGAACTTTGCAGAAAAGCAGTATAGAGAAGCAAACTGCACTCTCTGCAACTTTTCAGTCCAGAAAAGAGAATAGAACTAAGGCTGGTGAAATGGCTTAGTGAGTAAAGGCACTCGCTGCCAAGCCTGACCACCTGGGTTTATCAGCTGGCCTTCAGGGTTTAGTTCCCCGGCAGGTGATGCTGTGAGCTTTCAAGCAATACTTTTGAGTTGGTGAGTGGGCACTTGTGAGGTTAACGTGGCTGCTGTCCTGTCCTGTGCCCTCCAGCTTCCCAGGGACTCATTAGTGCAGAGATGTTGTTTGACACCTGTGCTTTCTTCCCTCACAGACCACCATGCGGGACCTGTCCCAGATGCTGAAGAAGATGCCCCAGTACCAGAAAGAGCTCAGCAAGGTGTGTGACTGCAAACACTCGGAAGAGCAGACGGCCGCAGGGCTTCTCACACTGCTGTCCCAACTAGTTCACGGACATTCACAGATCTTAGTGTCAGTTTTTATTAGGAAAAGAAGGAAAGAGGAAGGAAAGACTGGGACCTTGTTTCCTGTCCCTTTCATGGCTGTTCTCCTCTCCTCCTTTTCTGCCTCCTCCCCTGCTACTGATAAGACGTCTCGGTTCCTTGCCAAACTGGCCTTTGCTGGTGCTGGCTGTTCTCACACAGCCAGGGCCTCCCTCCGAGTGGCTGATCTGAGAGAGAGCCAGGAAGATGCCAGGCCCCAGTGTCCTGATCGTGAAGGTCACATGCCATCACCTCCCGCAGGGTGTTTGGTAGAAGCAGACACTAAACCCTGCTCACATTTAAGGAGATGCTCTTAGAGGGAGGTGTATGAGAAATGTGTGACGTAAAGCCAGTGCACCCCCACCTTCCTGAAGGCTTCTCCTTTTTTTTATTTAAAAAAATTTTTTTTGGTATGTGTATGAGTGTACTGTCTGCATGTAGGTTTGTGCCGTGGAGGTCAGTCGGTGCTCTTAACCACTAGGCTATCTCTCCAGCCCCACAGGGTTCTCCTTTCTTGTAGAAGGTGATTTGACCAGCTGCCCTGACACCTTTTCTACCTTGTGATGTTGGAATCCTCTGTGAGGCTGCTGCCCAGCACTGGGTCATCGGCACCCGTCGGCTTGAATCAGAGACCAATTTATTTTTCTTTTGTTTTCTTTTCTTTCTTTCATTTATTTTTCCTCCTCTCCTCCCCTCTCCCTCTCCCTCTCTTTCTTCCTTTCTTCCTTTTTTCCTTTCTTCCTCCCTCCCTCCCTCCCGTCTCTTTCTTCCTTCTTTCCTTCCTTCCTTCCTTTCTTTCTCTCTCTTTCTTTCTCTCTCTCTCTTTCTCTTTCTTTCCTTCCTTCCTTCCTTCCTTCCTTCCTTCCTTCCCTTCTTTCTTTCTTTCTTTCTTTCTTTCTTTCTTTCTTTCTTTCTTTCTTTCTTTCTTTCTTTTCTTTTCTTTTCTTTTCTTTTCTTTTCTTTCATTTTGGAGACACAGTCTCCCTATAGCCCTAGCTGGTGGCTGGACTATATGTAAATCTTCCTCCTGAGTGCTGGGATTAAAGGCATGTCACCCTACCTAGCTAGAAACTAATTTCTTGATTTAATTCTCCCTTGCTTTTCCTAGTATTCAACTCACCTGCACCTTGCTGAGGACTGTATGAAGCATTACCAAGGCACCGTCGATAAACTCTGCCGCGTGGAGCAGGTGAGACTACCTTCCTATCTGGCATGCCAGGTCTTCTGCCTTGCCCCTTCACACAGCTCAGCTTTAACCTCTGACCTTGAACATCCTGCAGATCTAGAGAAGGGAGAGTCTTCAATCCCTGGTTGTCCCCGCTCTGGAGCAGTGCAGCTCCGCTCTGGAGGGTAGGGGCTACATTGATCTGGGGTGCCGTGCCATTCGGATCTTGCATGCCTGGCTCTTTCCAAAGACTCAGTTCTCCATGGAGGAGAGTCATGTGGCGTTGTGAGGCTGATGGGAACTGAGCTAGCTTCTCGTGTTCTGATGTGTCTTTCTCCTGCTTTGGAGCCTTCTGCAACAGATCAGGAGTCCTCCAGAAGCCTTGCTAATCACAGGCCTAGAAACTGTGGTTGGAGTTCTGGCTGCCGCTGGCGTGTCCGGTGGGCGCTGCTTCCTTCCTCTCATCTGCTCAAGGGAACTCAGCCCTGACATATTTTTCAGGAGTGTTTGTGGGGTACCAAAACCTGGCTCTTCATTCTTTTTTTTTTTTTTTTTTAATTAGTTTTTATTGATGCTTTGTGCATTTCATACATTTTTTCCAATTCAGTTCAGGCTTATTTCCCTCCCCCCCCCCATCCCAGATCATGCATTCTGCCATAATGTACTGCATTTTTTCTCTCAGTTTTTTTTTCTTATTTTTAGATATAAGTGATTAATCCATGAGTACAAGCATCCTTTCATGCAAAAACACTAAGCAGGCTGTTGTGCCCAAACCTACAGCCCCACCATCCAGATGGGGGGTGACAGGGTTGTTTGTTCATATCCAAGTTTGATCAAAAGTGTGTCCAGACTACATTGCTGTAGTTTCACCATTTCACCCATCGCACCCCTTACATTCTACCAGCACCCTCTTCCGCAGGTTGTTCCCTAGCTTAGAAAAAGGGGCACAGGTGGATGAGAGTAAAACAGTCCACTCTCTATGGAGCTGTTGACTTGGATCTGGTCAATTTCTGGCTGTTTCCCTTTCATGGGCTGAGGACATTTGTCCAGGCAAACCTTTCGATCCTACTGGCCTGGCGCGTTATGGCGTCTCTGGCTCTTCATTCTTAAAGTGTGGCACCTGTTGTTTGAATTGTGTGTGTGTGTGTGTGTGTGGTGTGTGTGTGTGTGTGTGTGTGTTAAGATCAGACCCAGAGGCCAGGCCTGGTGGCACACTCCTTTAATTTGAGCACTTGGGAGGCAGAGACAGGTAAATCTCTGTGAGTGTGAGGCTAGCCTGGTCCATATCCTTAGTTCCAGGCCAGCCAGAGCTATACAGTGAGGCCCTGTCTCAAAAAAAGAAAAAGGAAGAAAGAAAAATGATGAGACCTAAGACCTCCCATAGGCTGACCAGGCTCTCTAACACTGACCAGGCCCTCTAACACTGACCAGGCCCTCTAACACTGACCAGGCCCTCTAACACTGACCAGGCCCTCTAACACTGACCAGGCCCTCTAACACTGACCAGGCCCTCTAACACTGACCAGGCCCTCTAACACTGACCAGGCCCTCTAACACTGACCAGGCTCTCTAACACTGACCAGGCCCTCTAACACTGACCAGGCCCTCTAACACTGACCAGGCCCTCTAACACTGACCAGGTCCTCTAACACTGACCAGGCCCTCTAACACTGACCAGGTCCACTAACACTGGGCCTTATTCTCAGCAGCCAGTGTCAGCTTCCAAGGGAACAGAGGACGTCAGCAGTTCTGAAGCACCAGAGCTGTAATCCCAGCTACCTGAGAGGCTGAGCCAGGACTGCAAGATTAAGGACAACTTAATGAGGCCCTGTCTAAATAAAAAGTGAAAAGAGGGCTGGGCTATGGCCCAGCAGTAGACCACTTACCTGGCATCTTTGAGGCTCTAGGTTTGATCTCCACTCCATCCCCCTTCTCAAAAAATGATTCTGAAGCCTCAGCTAAAGCCTCTTTTTTTCATAGAAAAATGTCAACTCATGCTCTCAGTGTGGAGCTGAGATTCAAATCCTTGGCTGTGATGGACGTGGCATAGGCTTGTTCACCCTGTCTGATGGAGTTGACTCAGTTCAAAAGGAAGTGGCCTCCTCTTCCTCAAGTGTATCCATTTCTCTGACAATCTCAGCAAAAACTCCTGAAGAACTCAACTGTCCAGAAATCAGGTTATGCCTAGATGATAAGAATTCAATTTTAAACTGGCATTTCATTTCAGCTCTGGGGAGGCAGAAGCAGGTGGATTTCTGTGAGTTCAAGACCAGCTTGGTCTACAGAGCAAGTTCTAGGGTTCCAGGTCAGCCAGAGCTGCACAGTGAGACCCTGTTTCAAAAAGAAAAGTAGAGCTGGGTGTGGTGGCACACACACACCTTTAATCCCAACAGTGGGGAGGCAGAGGCTGGTAGAGCTATGTGAATTCCAGCCAGCCTGGTCTACAAAGTTCCAGGCCAGCTGGGGCTACAGGGAGACCCTATCTCAAAAAGACCAAAAAAAAAAAAAAAAAATATATATATATATATATATATATATATAAAGAAATATTGAGTTAGTAGCATTTCACATGGCTTAGAGACTGTATTCTGGGGCCTGTGAGATGGGGCATCAGGGCAGGGTCTCCTCCTGCTGCGCACAGGGCTGCGGGGACTGGTAAGCAAACTGAGGACTGCCACCTCCCTCAGGCCACACCTAGAAAGAGACCGTTAATTGTGAGTCAGCGTTTCCACAGATTCCTGGGGCCTTGAGAGTAGTAAGAACCTCAGACATCCTCCTAGGGACTACAGGGAAAGTATGGCTGTGTGTCTCTGAGAATGAGAGCAGATGCTCTTGGTTTGCACCGGGTGTGAGTGTCACCTGTGGTGTCCTGTGCTGTGCTCCTTCTCAGCCTTTCTGTCCTCCATATCCTGGGTTGCAATCCGTAGGTTTAAGATTCCTCCCTTTTTTTTTCTTTGCTTTTTGAAAAAGTCATAGGAAGATTAATCCCAGCACTCAGGAGGCAAAGGCTGGTGGATCTCTGGGAGCTCAAAGCCAGCCTGGACTACATAGTGAATTCTGGGCCAACTGGGTCTCAGGGAGACCCTGTCTCAAAAAGATGAAACAATGGCCGGGCGTGGTGGCGCACGCCTTTAATCCTAGCACTCAGGAGGCAGAGGGAGGCAGATCTCTGCGAGTTCAAGGACAGCTCTGGTTTACAGAGCAAGTTCCAGGACAGCCAGAGCTACAGGGAGACCCTATCTCAAAAAGAAAAAAAAAAAAAAAAGACCAAACAAACAACAACTCAGAGTAGCTAAGCAACAGCCCTTCTGTGTCGGAGAATTGGAGTGGAAAGGAGCCAGCTACAGAGAGGCCTTGAGTGGGCAGAGCTCACGGCAGGGAGGGACCCCTGACCCCTTCCAGCCCTGAGCCCTCAGCAGGGCCATGCATCTCATAGGCACAGGCACCCTGGCATGGCCTGGCTTGGAATAGCCCATCTTTACCCAAGGTGGCCAATCACCGATGTTTCTGATTTGGCAAAGAAACTCAGGGCTATCATGCATAGCGATCCTGGGGCACCATGACAGTCGTTGCTGGAGGAAAACTTCACAGCCTGCCCCAACCACACAAAGCCAGGCGTTGACAGGGTGTGCATTGTCTGTTGAGACTGTCTTCAGAAACAGAGCCAGTGAGGTGTATTTCCTGTAGGACCTAGCTATGGGCACAGATGCCGAGGGGGAGAAAATCAAAGACCCCATGAGAGCCATCGTCCCCATCCTGCTGGATGCGAATGTCAGCACTTACGACAAGATCCGAATCATTCTTCTCTACATCTTCCTGAAGAACGGTGAGGAGGGACGGCAGGGAGGAGGGACGGCAGGGAGGAGGGGATGGGTGGACAAGTGGCTTAGAAGACCTGGAAGGACTGGGCTGGAGAGATGGCCTAGGAGTTAAGAGCACCGACTGCTCTTGCAGAGGACCCGGGTTCGATCCCCAGCACCCACATGACAGCTGAGAGCCGCCTTTAACTCCAGTTCCAGGGGAATCTGACGCCCTCTTCTGACCTCCATGGCATTGCACGACACAGGCGCACCAACCTGCATGCAGACAGTACATTCATACACATAAAAAATAATTAAATTAAATTAAATTGCTGGGCGTGGTGGCGCATGCCTTTAATCCTAGCACTTGGGAGGCAGAGGCAGGTGGATCCTTGTGAGTTCAAGGCCAGCCTGGTCTACGGAGTGAGTTGCAGGACACCTGGGGCTACAGGGAGACCCTGTCTTGAAAAGACCAAAAAAAAAAAAAATTAAATTAAATTAAAATTAAAAAAAAGACCTGGAAGGGGAACAGAAGCTCCAAGGGCTCCTCATGTGGGGCCCACACTGCACTAGGTCTGACGCACTGCACTGGGTCTGACGCACTGCACTGGGTCTGATGTACTGGAGACTCAGCCTGCTCAGCAGCCCTGCACAAACAAGGAACGTGTGACATGGAGGGCCGGGACTTGGGGACTGGTTCCTGCCTGGCTTTGAGCCAGTTTTATACCTAAGTCTGCCAGATGTTCCCAATGTTTAACTACTTGTATATCATTGATAATCTCAGTCTTTTCAACCAGTGGTGTTTAGCCTTTAAGAGGTCAAGACAGGGAGATTGAGAGTTCAAGGCCAGCCTCAGCTAGAAAAGGAGTTTGAGGCCAGCTGAACTATGTAAGTTTCTGTCTCAAAAAAATTAAATAAGTAAATAAATAAGAAATTGATAAAAATCCTTTCTCACCCACATCACTCTTCAAAAGACAGATAATAAGTCAGTCAGTGTGGCTTTGGGGTAGAGTCAGGGTGGGCAAGGATTACTAGGAAACCAGGTAGGCAGCAGCAGACTAGGAGGGGCAGGTTCTGGTGGTCAGCACTCAGCTCAGAGTGGCTAGAGTAGACATGAAGGTTTATTTTGACCCCTTTTTAGATGTGGCTGACAGATCACTACACAACCCTGAGGGTGACAAAGGAGGACAGGGACTGCACATGGGGGACAGGGATTAGGCGTGCTGACCAGGGGTCTTGTTTTTCAGGTATCACTGAGGAAAACCTGAACAAACTCATCCAGCATGCCCAGATCCCCCCTGAAGACAGTGAGATCATCACCAACATGGCTCACCTTGGTGTGCCCATCGTCACAGACGTAAGGGCCACTTTGTAGGCTGGCAGAGATGGGGCCTAGCATGTTGTATCTTCTCTACATTCTTGATTTTTTCTAGTATAGCCATGTGGGGCCAGGTGTTGCCACACGCCTTTGATCCTGGTACTCCGGAGGAGGCAGAGGCAGGCGATTCTCTGTGATACTGAGGCCAGTCTGGTCTAATAGGAAGTTCCAGCCGAGCTGGGGCTACAGGGAGACTCTGTTGAGGGAGAGAGAAGATGAATCAGAAATGAGGGACAAGGGATAGCGAGCATGAAAGTCAGGAGTCACACGGTCACTAAAACTGAGCTGTCTCTGAATCTCTGAACCAGCTTAAACAGGACCCACCCACTTTGGTGTGTTTCGAAGTGTGGACTTGCCTTTGTTGTTTTTTTTTTTTTTTTGGTCTTTTTGAGACAGGGTCTCCCTGTAGCCCCAGCTGTCCTGGAACTCACTCTGTAGACCAGGCTGGCCTTGAACTCATAAAGATCCGCCTGCCTCTGCCTCCCAAGTGCTAGGATTAAAGGCGTGCGCCACCACGCCCGGCTGGACTTGCCTTTGAACCCCTCGGGCTCAGTACCTCCCATGACGATGGCAACGCCACATTGTCAGGAGAGCTGTTTTATCACCTCCATGTCTTTGGCAGTGGAGTGACTAAGAGCCATGCCAGGCAGGTTGTGCAGAAGGCCTGGGGCTGCACAATGTGTTCAGAAACAGTCAGGTCCTCTAGGACCCTTCAGGACACTGCCTTGAGCCCCAGGTAGAGGAGCCGTCCTGCAAGCTTCTGCCCCTGAAGAGAGCTGGCAAAACCAACCAGGAATCTCAGGGAGGGACCAGGCTCCATTGCTGCCGGCCAGCAGCTTACAGCTGGCAGGGCTGCTGTCTTTAGAGCCTGGCTCACTGTGGGATCCACACAATGGAGCTGTACCATTGACATGAAGCAGAAAAGCAAGTCACACACAAACCAGTATGCTCTCCTGAAATAGAAAACTAATTTTCAAGACAAGGTCTCACTTTGTAGCCCAGGCTGACCTAGAATTCACTGGGTAGCCCAGGCTGGTCTTGAATTCATAGTAATCCCCCTGCTTCAGCCTCCCAAGTCCTGGGATTGCAGGCATGAGCCACCACACCAGCATGGATTTTTTTTGTCATAACACTTATCTATTTGACCCCCATTTGCCATATTTGCACAAATCCCTCTTGCTTTCTAAGTCTCTTAAAGGGATACATTTTGGGCCCTTTCTGGGCAAACCCCTACTCTTTGCCAATGCCAATGCTGAAGTAGGTCTTTGAGAGAATTTCCAGAGGTAACAGGCATCCAGCTGGAGCCTGACCTTGTACGTGTTTGCATTCAGTCCACACTACGGCGCAGGAGCAAGCCAGAACGGAAGGAGCGCATCAGTGAGCAGACCTACCAGCTCTCACGATGGACCCCCATCATTAAGGACATCATGGAGGTCAGTGCACGCAGATGGGCAGCAGGAGCCAGGGCCCAGGCTCCTCAGTAGGGGGCCCAGGTCCAAGCACCCTGCTCGTGGGTGACAGTGCTGCCCTGTGTTTCGTTCCTTGAGGAGGAGCACCCAGAGCTCTGTCGGCCATCTCAGAGCACCTTGCTCTCAGGACTCATGAACAACCATGAGATTGCCACATGGGGACCCCAAGAGCCATTTGCCGCTGCTCCCGTCTCAGGGGATGTAGTCCAAGCCACAGGGGAGCCTCAGTGTTCAGTCTCCCAAAGAGCCATGTCCATCCCAGCATCTCAAGGATCAGATGAGAAACATAACACACTCCACTGGGGGACATGGGTGTGCTACATTACAGCTCAGCAGATGTGGGAGGGTCATCACAGGGACCACAGCCTACCCTCCGCTCCTCTACTCCAGAGCCCTCCCCATGCCAGCAGACAGACCCACATTCTGTTGCTCCTGCAATGCTATTTACATATGCCCATTTGAGGTCATCATCTTTTTTTGTTGTTTTTGAGACATAGTCTTAAGCCCAGGCTGACTTCACACTTGTAGTGTAGTCAAGAATAACCTTGAAGTTCTTTCTGCCTCTGTCCCCCAAGTGCTAGAATAAAATCATTCCTCACCACACCCAGGATGCAGTGCTAGGAACCAACCTAGAGCTTAGTGCACACTAGGTAAGCACTTGATCAACCGAGCTACAGCCCCAGCCTGGGGTCAGGTTTTCTGATGGGACAATACTGTCACCTTGGACACCATGTCCCTTGGGACAGAGCTGAACTCAAGAGCCACGGTTCCATATTTGTCAGGGGGACAAGCCCTGTGGCCTCGCTCCCCTCTCTCAGTGGAGCAGAAGGAAACCTGCAGAGGCCCATACCACTAGGTCTGGAATGTCAGCGAGGCAGTCTTTAATTTCTGTACTTTATGAGCAAACATGACAGAAGCCCAGAGAGCAGGGACTTGCTCAGTACTGCTCAGTACTGTTTAGTACTGCTCAGTACTGCTCAGGTATCGCTGAGTTACAAGCTAGAAGAAGTGTATTTATACACAGAGTGATTCAGTGCCCTCTTTTTCAAAATCTAAAAGTGGGTATGCGACATCCAGGACCTTGCATGTCTCTGCAGGCAGTGAGGAGGAGGCAGCCCTCTGCTGTGTTGCCTTTGCTGCTTTGACTCCTCCTCAGCCCTCAGCTCCCAGCCCTGTCCCCCAGTGAGGCCTGTGTAGCCTTCCCTGCTGCTCTTCCTAGGAGGAGTGTGGGTTTCCAGGCAGCAGGAGATTGCTGGAACCCTCCCACCGGACAATTAGACCCTTGACAAATGTCAAGGGAGCCCCTGCCCCAGGCCTAGTTTCCACCAGGCTGAAGCGCATCAGGAACTTAGAGGACAGAGCACAATGTGTGTCCTCAATCGATCACACATGGGATAAACGCAAGTGAAGAGAGGAAAATGAGTGCTTTGTATGTTTGGTGCTTAGATTTAACCTACGGGCCCAGGCAGTCTGCCGGCTGCTGCCGAGCGAGTGTCATGGCCACAGGCCTGTGCTGAGCCGGGCCCCCTGGCCGTGGCAGCAGGAGGGGGGTAGTGGGTGCTGCATGGTGACTGATCGCTGCCTTGTTCCTTCCTCTCTAGGACACTATTGAGGACAAACTGGACACGAAGCATTACCCGTACATCTCTACCCGCTCCTCCGCCTCCTTCAGCACAACTGCTGTCAGGTGGGTAGACATGGGATGAGCAGGGGTGGCTGTCTGGCTGTTGATGGCACGAGACGTCAGAATTCTCCGCACCTCCCATCGTGTCTGTCAGAGACGCACCTCCTCCTCCCTCCACTCGCTCCGTCCACCCCAGCCTCTCTGCTTCTCTTTGAACAAGCCTGGCCCACTTGTACCACAGGCCCTTTGTATTTGCTTTTCTCCTAAAGTTATCTACAGCCAGATAACCCTTCCTGGCGGGTGGTGGGGGTGTCCCCTTTTAATCTCCTGTAGGTCTTTTTTTTTTTTTAGGGAGGGTCTCCCTATAGCGCTAAGATGGCCTGGAACTCACTCTGTAGACCAGGCTGGCCTTGAACTCACAGAGATCCGTCTGCCTCTGCCTCCCAAGTGCTGGGATTAAAGGCATGTACCACCACGCCCGCCCGGGTTAAAGATGGTTCTTAGCCACCATGTGGGTGCTGGGAATAGAACCCGGGTCCTCTGCAAGAGCAGTCGGTGCTCTGAACCGCTGAGGCATCTCTCTTCCCAAGCACCCTGTTTACTCTCAGAACTCCAGCATTCACAGCAGCCCTAGGATGGAAACAGCCGGGTGCTTGCCAGCTGACAGGAGTGTAAACAGAATTCGGGTATAAGACACTGATTCCAGAGAACTGGAGTCTGCGCGTGAGCCAGGGACGGCAGGTGGTGACTGCAGGGAGGGACGGCAGGTGGTGACTGCAGAGAGGGACGGCAGGTGGTGACTGCAGGGAGGGACGGCAGGTGGTGACTGCAGGGAGGGACGGCAGGTGGTGACTGCAGGGAGGGACGGCAGGTGGTGACTGCAGGGAGGGACGGCAGGTGGTGACTGCAGGGAGGGACGGCAGGTGGTGACTGCAGGGAGGGACGGCAGGTGGTGACTGCAGGGAGGGACGGCAGGTGGTGACTGCAGGGAGGGACGGCAGGTGGTGACTGCAGGGAGGGACGGCAGGTGGTGACTGCAGGGAGGGACGGCAGGTGGTGACTGCAGGGAGGGACGGCAGGTGGTGACTGCAGGGAGGGACGGCAGGTGGTGACTGCAGGGAGGGACGGCAGGTGGTGACTGCAGGGAGGGACGGCAGGTGGTGACTGCAGGGAGGGACGGCAGGTGGTGACTGCAGGGAGGGACGGCAGGTGGTGACTGCAGGGAGGGACGGCAGGTGGTGACTGCAGGGAGGGACGGCAGGTGGTGACTGCAGGGAGGGACGGCAGGTGGTGACTGCAGGGAGGGACGGCAGGTGGTGACTGCAGGGAGGGACGGCAGGTGGTGACTGCAGGGAGGGACGGCAGGTGGTGACTGCAGGGAGGGACGGCAGGTGGTGACTGCAGGGAGGGACGGCAGGTGGTGGCTGCAGGGAGGGACGGCAGGTGGTGGCTGCAGGGAGGGACGGCAGGTGGTGGCTGCAGGGAGGGACGGCAGGGTGGTGGCTGCAGGGAGGGACGGCAGGTGGTGGCTGCAGGGAGGGACGGCAGGTGGTGACTGCAGGGAGGGACGGCAGGTAGTGACTGCAGGTAGGGGGTCGCTGGCCCTGAATGACTACTCACAGTTCCTCTTTAGTACGAGCCGCCCCGTCCCTTTTCTCCGGCTTGTCCCCCCTGTCTTTCCTCTTGTCCCTTCTTTCTGTCTTCATCTTCAGCCTTTGCCTGCCTTGGGCCGGAGGTCTGCAGTGGCCCTGTGGCATTGCCATCCCCTCTGCTGGCAGCAAAAGTGAAAAGGTCATCGCCAAACATGAACTAAAGTCCAGCTTCCCGAGGCTGTCCCTGCCAGGCTGGCTGAGGAGCACAGGGTACCAAACTGCACAAGGGAATGACAGGCTCTGTGACCCGGACAGTCCCCAGGTGCTTCCAGGCAGTCCTGAGTGGGGAGGAAGGGCAGAGGAGCCTGTTCCCTGTCTTTCCTGCTCACTGTTATCTTAGCCTGGAAGACCTCTTCCTGTGTCGGAATCCAGGTCCTACTTGGGGGAGTCTAGGGGCAGGGAGGCTGCGATGAGGTCACGCTGCTCCAGCTTGCTCTTTGGTGGAGGTAGTTAGCACCTGAGTGAAGCCTGTCTGGGGCTCTGTGGCCCCTCGTTCTGCCCTTTCCGGGGCTCCATGGCCCCTTGTTCTGACCTGACCGGGGCTCCATGGCCCCTCGTTCTGCCCTGTGGCCCTCCACAGTTCCCCGTCACGGCACAGTTAGACTGACAATTTAGTGGGCAAGCACTGTCTGTCCCAGGAAATACAGTCCTGGAAGCCTGGCCCTCACAAAGCTGCGCAGCACATTGGCTCAGGATCAGTGTGGCAGCCAGAGGCAGACCCCTGACTGTCCCAGACAAGCTCAGGAACGTGCATGATCTGAAACAGACATCTGAACAAGTCACCACAGAGATGCTGAACCCACACATCAAATGCTAGTGCTCAGCCCAGCCTGTCTGTGGCCTGTGTGTTTGAGAGTGGCAGAGTCACAGCACAGGCATCTGCAGTGACTCCTCCAGACAGACAGACAGACAGACAGAAGTTCAGCTCGAGCAGCACTGACTAAGCATCTACTCTATTTTGGGCTCAGGTGTACAGAAGTACTGTATAACAAGCCAGTGTGGATGCAGGACTGGATGCTGTGTGTTCAGACATAATCTCTCTCTCTCTCTCTCTCTCTCTCTCTCTCTCTCTCTCTCTCTCTCTCTCTCTCGCCCACCCCCACAGTGCCCGTTATGGGCACTGGCACAAGAACAAGGCCCCCGGGGAGTACCGCAGTGGCCCCCGCCTCATCGTTTTCATCCTCGGGGGCGTGAGCCTGAACGAGATGCGCTGCGCTTATGAGGTGACCCAGGCCAACGGCAAGTGGGAGGTGCTGATAGGTGAGTAGGCGTGTGTTCTGCAGGAGCTGCCTCGTCGCACTGTCTCTCCATCCCATGCTTTGTGTCGCATTCTGTCTTAAGTCCTCCCTCACCCCAGCAAAACTTAGTCCTAGACAACAGCGTGTGAACTGCAGAAGCTAAGGTTGAAGGGACATGTCTGCCCTACTGTGTCTCTTGCTAAAAGACAGCATCATGAGGTGGAAAGAGCTTGGTCATAGAGTCTCCAATCCATATACTCCCCCTGCCAAGTGAGGTCACCTCGAGCAAGTGAGCACTTCTCCAACCCATTTACTTACCCAACAAAGCAAGGTTCATAACAGCAGCCCGCTGTGGGGGCCAGAGATGAGAGCTGCACATTTCCCAGCATGGGGAGCGGTGTCTGTCAGGGCACCATTACTGACCCCCCCACTCTGTTGGAGAGAGTGGGGGGATACTGCCTGAACCCTATAGCCTAGTGGCTGGACCATTAAGGATTCCCTAGACAGTCCCCACCACCTTCTGGTCTGCCACACCTTTTCTGATATTTCCTATTCATTTCCAAAAAGAGAAGCAGCGGCTGATAGAAGCTGGTAGAAGCTGGTAGAAGCTGGTAGAAGCTGGTCTGATGCAGCAGGAGACCCTTCCCCTGCCTCCTCTCTCCAGTACATCTGCAGCTTCTATGCCTGGCAGGAAAAGAGCAAGGGAAGAGAATCTAAGGTTTTCCAGATGTTCTTTTTTCTCTGAACAGTTGCACCTGCCCAGGAGTCATGCTGACTCCAGTTGTCAGGAGGCTGTCACAGATACTGCCCCGTTTGGGCTTACCTTCTGTGGGAACACACACCGAACCAGGTGTGAGGCTGGAGATCTCCCTTTAGAAGGGGTGTGCTGAGCACCCAGTTCTGCCGCTGAGGGGCTCTTAGCTGCCCTACCCCCTACCACTCATAATCCCAATAACAAGTGCTTTTATTTGTCCAATTTGGGATGACCAAGTCGCAGCAAACCCACCCCCCCAAAGCTGTCCAAGCAAGTAGGAGCCATGGACCAGTCCATGTGGCTGCATCTGCAATCAAGACAGACTTGAGCTGCAGCACCCTGACAGTACCGCAGCCCAGCGGGGCGACTGTGCGCGCTCCGTAACTCCCATAGGCCTCCCTGGCCCAGTCACTGGTTGCCCCGAGCCGGTGGTTTTCCCGTCCGTGTTGCAGGCCCCATGACGATGCTCTCTATTCCCTGCTTGCATCTGTGTTGCATGAATGTGTTGATGCTTCTGAGCTCAAAACAGCTTTTCTGGACAGCAGCTGTCACAGCCAGGCATTGGGTGGGAACCTTCCTCGTGCCCTTAGGCTCTGCCTTGAGGTTCCCCATGGAGAGGGTGGGTGGAAACACAGGGATAGAAAGCTGCCCATCGGGATCATGGAGGGGACTCCCAGAGACAGCCAACATCTGCTGTGTGGCCTCACGTGCTTTGTGCATGCCAGCACCATGCTGCCTGTGTGCGTGTGCATGTGTGCGTGCATGTGTGCGTCTGCTTCTCACAGCTCGTTGGCTGCGTACGCGGGGCCTAGGCTGGCATGCTTCTGTGACGTACTGTGTTCAAGCAGTCAGCTGGCCTCTGTTCTCCCACAGGTTCTACACACATTCTCACTCCCACCAAATTTCTCATGGACCTGAGACACCCCGACTTCAGGGAGTCCTCTAGGGTATCTTTTGAGGATCAGGCTCCAACAATGGAGTGAGAGCCAAAGAAACAAAGTAAAAGCAGCTTATTAAGAAAAGAAACTCTTCCGCTCCGAAGGGCTTTCTTTGATTACTCTGTCACTCTTCTTTCTTTCTCCCTTTTTTACTTTTTTTATTTCTTTGATTTTTCTTTTACTAAGAAAATGCTTGTGTTCTTAACGCCAATTGAAAATGTGTCCGGTGCTGCCTTCCTACCCTGGGCTCCACCCTGCCGGCTCCCCCGTGCCTCCGGTGATGAGCTGCTCAGTCAGGCACCTTCAGGCTTACTTAACTCAAGTGACAGGAAGCATGTGGTCACTCCTCTGAGAGGATACCAAGGACTGAGGGACACCTGAGGCGTGGGGCCCAAATTTGCTGGCCCAGGTGAAGCGTAGGCGCCCACAGGGCACATCAGTGTCTTGGGATGGCCACACAGAAGGGCAGACACTGGGGACATGCCCACAGCTCCCGAAGGGTGAGAAAGGGCATGTCAGGACATCAGAGCAGACTCTAAGCCTGCTTAGAGTAGAAGACAGAGGGACAGACACCTTTTCCCAAGACTGGCACTTTCAGGGAATGAGTCCTTGGTGGTGACTGGCCTCGGCCACCATGGCTCAGTGACAGCCCTTCTGAGTGACAGGAGCTTGTGTCACATGCTCCTCTGCAGCACATGTGCTCATGGCTTCCACTCTCAAGATACTGCTTTTCCGCCAGCCTGGTGGGGCAGGCTGTGATCCCAGCTACTCAGTAGGCAGAGGCAGGAGGGTTACAGGTTCAAGGCCTGCCTAAGCCACAGAGCAACTTAGCAAAATCCTGTCTCAAAAGTAAAAAGAGAGCTGGGATATAATTCTGTGGTAGACCATTTTCCTAACGTGTGAAGCTTGGCTTCAACCCTTAGTATCTGCACCCCCCCAAAAAGGAAGGAAAGGGAAAAGGGGGGAAAAGGAAAGGAGAGGAGAGGAGAGGAAAGGAGGAAAGGAAAGGAAAGGAAAGGGATGGAACTCTTTAGCTCTCCATGACGTCTTCTGGAGTTGAGCAGTCTAGCTCTCTTCCACCGAGGCCTGTTGGTAAGGTCCCGAGCCCTCAGGAGAAACAGCCCAAGCTGTTCCCCAGGATCACCTTGTCTATTGGATGGACTGGCAGGTTCTCTTCCACGTCATCCCTGTTCCTCCTCCACCTTGCCATGCTGTAAACACTGGGAACTTTCTAAGTGGCAGGCTTCTGCTGAAATGCTCAGCGTGATGGTGATTCCTTAGTGTTAGGTGTTCTGTCATGATCTCAAAATGTCCCTTCACCTGAGCTGACATGTGCAGGGAGTGAGCACCTGTGAGTGGCTGGCAAGCAGCTACTAGAGACCTGGACTAGGGCCATGGGCGGGGCTCCAGCATATTCCTCAGTAATGCCTGGGCTGGGTACACTCCCTGGCCCACAGCTCAGGAGCACAGGAAGGCTGGATCACTCTGCACTGAAGTTCCTTGAGCTCTGACAGTCTATAATTTGGAACGTCAGATCTGGGCCTGAGACCATGCATGCCTCTCCACCCTCCTGCTGGAGCTCAGGAGAGGCCCCTTCAGAGCATGGACAAGATGTCATCAGTGGGCTTGTTTAAAAGTATGTGTCCAGCGGAAGGCATAGCAGGCCCTCGGTTTATCCTGCCTTCCTTCAGAGGGACATTATCCCTAGGACAGCAGCGGAGAGCCAAGAGAGCAGAGCTGGCTGCGCCCTTGCCAGGCTCCCATTGTGCTTTGTTCACCTTGTGGAAGGCCCGGAGTGGAGAGAAAAACGTAGACATGGCCTACATAGGGAAGAACCTATAGACATGGCCTACATAGGGAAGAACCTGTAGACATGGCCTACATAGGGAAGAACCTGTAGACATGGCCTACATAGGGAAGCCTGTAGACATGGCCTACATAGGGAAGAGCCTGTAGACATGGCCTACATAGGGAAGCCTGTAGACATGGCCTACATAGGGAAGCCTGTAGACATGGCCTACATAGGGAAGAACCTGTAGACATGGCCTACATAGGGAAGAGCCTGTAGACATGGCCTACATAGGGAAGAACCTGTAGACATGGCCTACATAGGGAAGAACCTGTAGACATGGCCTACATAGGGAAGAACCTGTAGACATGGCCTACATAGGGAAGAACCTGTAGACATGGCCTACATAGGGAAGAACCTGTAGACATGGCCTACATAGGGAAGAACCTGTAGACATGGCCTACATAGGGAAGAACCTGTAGACATGGCCTACATAGGGAAGAACCTGTAGACATGGCCTACATAGGGAAGAACCTGTAGACATGGCCTACATAGGGAAGAACCTGTAGACATGGCCTACATAGGGAAGAACCTGTAGACATGGCCTACATAGGGAAGAACCTGTAGACATGGCCTACATAGGGAAGAACCTGTAGACATGGCCTACATAGGGAAGAACCTGTAGACATGGCCTACATAGGGAAGAACCTGTAGACATGGCCTACATAGGGAAGAACCTGTAGACATGGCCTACATAGGGAAGAACCTGTAGACATGGCCTACATAGGGAAGAACCTGTAGACATGGCCTACATAGGGAAGAACCTGTAGACATGGCCTACATAGGGAAGAACCTGTAGACATGGCCTACATAGGGAAGAACCTGTAGACATGGCCTACATAGGGAAGAACCTGTAGACATGGCCTACATAGGGAAGAACCTGTAGACATGGCCTACATAGGGAAGAACCTGTAGACATGGCCTACATAGGGAAGAACCTGTAGACATGGCCTACATAGGGAAGAACCTGTAGACATGGCCTACATAGGGAAGAACCTGTAGACATGGCCTACATAGGGAAGAACCTGTAGACATGGCCTACATAGGGAAGAACCTGTAGACATGGCCTACATAGGGAAGAACCTGTAGACATGGCCTACATAGGGAAGAACCTGTAGACATGGCCTACATAGGGAAGAACCTGTAGACATGGCCTACATAGGGAAGAACCTGTAGACATGGCCTACATAGGGAAGAACCTGTAGACATGGCCTACATAGGGAAGTCTGTAGACATGGCCTACATAGGGAAGAGCCTGTAGACATGGCCTACATAGGGAAGCCTGTAGACATGGCCTACATAGGGAAGCCTGTAGACATGGCCTACATAGGGAAGAGCCTGTAGACATAGCCTATATAGGGAAACCTGTAGAGAACATTGATTATAACATATTAGGGGGTTGGAGAGATGGCTCAGCGGTTCGGAGCACCAACTGCTCTTGCAGAGGACCCAGGTTTGATTCCCAGCACCCACATGGCGACTAACAACCTTCTGTTGCAGGGGATCCGACACCCCCTTCTGACTTCTGCTGGCACTGTATAACACAGATGCACTTACATACATGCAGGCAATATACTCATACACATAAAATTAAAATAATAAATTATATATACATGGGGTGGGTAGCAAGGCATGGAAAGCTAATACCAATGTGGCCAGAGGCAAAGGAAGAGAGTGTTGCTAGTGTCCAGGTAACCAAAGGACAGAGCAGACCCTTGGAGACCTTGCTTTTGTGGCGATTTAACCTTTTTTTTTTTTTTTTTATGGTCTTTTTGAGACAGGGTTTCCCTTTAGTCCCAGCTGGCCTGGAACTCACTCTGTAGACCAGGCTGGCATTGAACTCACAGAGATCCACCTGGCTCTACCTCCCAAGTGCTAGGATTAAAGGTGTGCGCCACCACGCCTGGCTATTACCTTTTAAGAGCTGAGGCCCAGCCATGAGGGAGAATGTCCTCAGCAGTCATCATGTATGTGCTCGCTCCTCTCCAGTCCCCAGCAGTCATCATGTATGTGCTCGCTCCTCTCCAGTCCCCAGCAGTCATCATGTATGTGCTCACTCCTCTCCAGTCCCCGGCAGGCATCATGTATGTGCTCGCTCCTCTCCAGTCCCCAGCAGTCATCATGTATGTGCTCGCTCCTCTCCAGTCCCCAGCAGTCATCATGTATGTGCTCGCTCCTCTCCAGTCCCCAGCAGGCATCATGTATGTGCTCGCTCCTCTCCAGTCCCTGAGGCAACACTACCAACTATGGGTCAGAAGGCTCTCGTCCACTGAAGCCCCCAGATTCCACTAAGCTTCACCTTGGCCTCTCCAGCCATCCCTCCAGACTGCCCACAAGTGATGTCTTCTGATTAGATTTTAGGCCTGTGGTGCTAGTCACAAGGGACAGTGAGCAAGCCGTCAACACAAACAAGAACTCTCAGGCTAGATCAGACCTGTTGTTGTCCATGTGCTGCTTAGAAGAGAAGCTGTGTGTTTGATACAGGACATCCCATTGTAGTCTAGATTGGAGCTGGGTAGTTTTGTCTGGGGAGACCTGGTTTGGATTCTGTGCTCAGAACCAACAGCCAGCTGCTGTTAAGTGTCCTTTGCACGCCCCCGTTTTAAGGGTGGCTTCCCTCCTAGGCAGACTGAGGGAGCCCCAAATGAAAAGACCCCCCCCCCCAGGCTTCAGGCCAGCCTACCTAGAGCAGGCTCACCACTGCGCTGGTGGAGCGTTCCCAGCCGCGGGGTGAGCGCAGCAGCCCTCGGCGTCCACACCGGCGGCTGGTCCACTCCTGCCCATCCTCTCTCGGGCTCCTCTTAAGCTCTGATCAGGGAAGAAGAGTAGAACAGTCAGTCTTAGAACTCTGGGCTTTCAGTTCCCACCAGAGCTTGCTGTGTCTCAGGCTTTGCAGCTTGAAGGAGTCATTTGCTGGGCCTCAACTTCACTTTCAGAGCCACCACAGGCATTTCATAGTCACCCCGTTGTGTGGGCTGGGCGAGTGCGCTCATCTGGAAGGCTGACGCAGCCACCACGTGAGCTTCAGAACAGGATTGCCTGGGGCTTTCCAGGCTCACCCAGCTCACTTTGCAGTGTTGGTGTTAGTCCTAGACTTGTTCTTCAGTGATGACTAGGAAGGTCAGATACCTAGTGATGATAGTATCAGAAAGTTCCAGAGCATTGGTTTCCTACTGTTTGTTTGTTTGTTTGTTCTTTTTTGAGACAGAGTCTCCCCCAGCTGGCCTGGAACTCACTCTGTAGACCAGGCTAGCCTTGAACTCACAGAGATCCTCCTGCCTCTGCCTCCCAAGTGCTAGGATTAAAGGCGTGCACTACCACGCCCGGCCCCTACCCTTTCTTCAGACTCCCCAAATTCCTGAAATCACATGTGAAGAGTGAGGAGGGCTGTGGAATTGCATCAGATCACAGGAACCCCTTTGAATTTGTTCTCATGATCAAAGCAGCCTTCTGCTCTCCTGGTTGGCTTATTGGTTTTATTAAGCTCTAGGCCACTCTATACACTGGATCCAGAGACTGGCTTTCAGTGTCCAGACGCACGGGTTGATAAAGTGGAGGTCTGGAAGGCCCTCGCTGTCAGTGGCTCGTGCCTCAGAATTTGGAGCGAGCCTGGTAGCAGGTGCCCTCCTCCCTTGTAGCCTGGTAGCAGGTGCCCTCCTCCCTTGTGGCCTGGTAGCAGGTGCCCTCCTCCCTTGTAGCCTGGTAGCAGGTGCTCTCCTCCCTTGTGGCCTGGTAGCAGGTGCCCTCGTCCCTTGTGACCTGGTAGCAGGTGCCCTCCTCCCTTGTGGCCTGGTAGCAGGTGCCCTCGTCCCCTGTGACCTGGTAGCAGGTGCCCTCCTCCCCTGTGGCCTGGTAGCAGGTGCCCTCGTCCCTTGTGACCTGGTAGCAGGTGCCCTCCTCCCCTGTGGCCTGGTAGCAGGTGCCCTCGTCCCTTGTGACCTGGTAGCAGGTGCCCTCCTCCCTTGTGGCCTGGTAGCATGTGCCCGCCTCCCTTGTAGCTGATTTGCTCTCCCTTAGGGCTACTCGGAAGGTTGGCAAGCTCATTAAAGCAAGGATACTTCAGTGGCATGGAGCCTTATAAAAACTCCCAGGGACACTCCTGATAGTCACATCATTCTGCTTAAGGAGCCACAGGTCTGCAACATAAGGAACTAGCTTTAAAACACAGGGCTCAGGGGCCGAGTGCTTGTTCAGGCCATTGTGCTTGTTGACCTGGGACATAGCCCAGGATAACTCCTCAGTCTGAGCAGTGAGAGATGAAGCCAGGACTTGAACTGCAGGGAAGGACGCTGGAAGGCGTCTCTCCCCTGAGATCATCGCCAGCTTCTCTGCTGGGCTAGACAGACCAGGAAACACCCAGGTCAGCTGAGCAAGTAGTTCTCAGGGGCACACAACAAAACCGCCTTTTGCCTGGCCTTGGAATGGAAATCTGGAAGTGGAGCCTCGGCTCCGCACCTCCATGAAGGCCCATCCCTCCCGGGTCCCCAGGAGGCACATTTTCAAGTACAAGTCTTTTGTTCACTTCTTCCCTCCAGGATCTTTCTTTGATGTCCACTGCTGCATGCAGGCCTCATGCGCACCACTTCTGTTCTGTTTGATTACGTCCATGTCCAGCCACACGATCCATGCATTGTTTTTAGCACTTAGGTCTCTTTCTCTCTCTTATGAAAAAGGCCTTCATTTCTTTATTTTATTATTATTATTATTATTATTATTATTATTATTTACTTTTGCACTAGAAGTGTATCTGATTCCATTAGCTTAAACTTTTGCAAGCATTTCTGATCTCTTACAATGCCGTCTCTGCAAGGTAAGGCCTCAGGTCCCCGCCCTTTCCCCCTCACGCCTGAGGTCCCCCCACAGCAGCACCAGGCTGCTGGCTCCCCAGTGGGTCCCTGGGCTCTGCCCACCCACGGCCTCCCTGCCGGGCACCACGTTCTTCCTACGTCTAGGCCAGGCCTGCCCCATTCTCAGCTGTTGTCTGCAACTTTTCTCCCTGGCTTCACCTGGAGGTCAAGAGAGAATGACCAAGCATAGCCACCTATCACCTGTCACCTGCCACCTGGCAGATGGCCTGGGCTCTGATGGAGAGGGGGTGCCTAGGGGCAGCCTGGGGCCCTGCCTGAGCCAGGGGATGTGCTTTGCTTTGCCCCAAATGTCTCCAAAGCCTGTTATGACAGGGCCCAAGGGTTCCCTCCCAACCCCTTCACGGTTTCCACTGGACCCAGACCAGGGTGGGGGGAATGGAGCCCAGGGAGACACCTCAGGGGAACAGGTAGGTGAGCTCACTGTCCTTGTCTGCCTCCCCAGGATCCACGCACATTCTCACCCCACAGAAACTGCTGGACACGCTGAAGAAACTGAACAAAACAGATGAAGAAATAAGCAGTTAAAAAAAATAAGCCACCCCTCCAAAACCCCAGCCCCCTTCCCCCCAGTGCTCCGCAGCTCCCCAGTGAGATGCCTCGGTTACTCTGCCCCTCCCTGACCCTGCACGCCCAGGCCGCCCTGTCGCCGAGCTGCATCTGTTCCCATGTGACACCCTCTCCTTTGAAACAAGAGTAATGCGTCATTTTTAAAAAACGAGGATCTTCTGTACGTTTCCACAAGAAGTTCACATGCAAGCGCTGCACTGCACGAGTGTTGGAACTCTAGACTGAGTGGACTCCTGCCCGCACTTATGAGCCTGTGACCTTGTATATAGTCCATGTGCCCGTGTGCATATCGCTTGAGTATGGAAAGGTAGATGTGTGGCTGCTTCTCAGAGCTCGTTTGGGCTTGCTTCTGTTCTTTTAGTATCCCACCCCGAGGAGTAACCTGTTCCCCTGTCTCCGGCTCCCACCCCCTGCCTGCTCTCCTCCATGCAAGCTGGGAGGCGACAGCGGGCAGACACCCCAGGAGGCCAGGGTGGAGCTGACCTTTTTTTATTTCTGTAGTGGCTCATGCCCTAATGCTGTAGCTGAAGGTGGGGACAGAGAGTGTCCACACGAAGCCAGGCTGGGTGCTGGCCAGTGTTCCTTCCAGAGCCTGGCACTGCATCCTGACCTGTGTGCACAGTGCTGTTAGTCTGAGTGAAGGCCGCCAGCCTGTCACCATGCCTAGACTCTGCCCCAGCACTCTTAATTCCTCAAGAGAAGAGTTAGGCCTGAACTTCCCGGCCAGTCCTTCCTCTCTCCCTTCAAGTACCACCTCTCCCTCAGAAGGGTCAGACTGGGTAGAGAGCAAGGGTCAGGAATGGATGGGAACACACGGGTCTCGGCCCTTGGGTCAAAGGGTGCTTTGCTGTACAGCAGGGTTGCATGCCTGAGCAACAGGGCCTTGCCGACCCTGGCTCCACCCGGCAAGTGACATCTGTCAGACTATCCTCAGTTTAAGATACTTCATCTTTATTTTGTGTAGTGTGCAGTCGTATGTCTTTGTGGTTGTAAGAGAAAAAACTATTTTATTCTCTGTATAAAAACATAGCTGTATAAAATGTAGCTGGCTGTAAAGCAGAAATTCAAGAAGCAAATGCTAGAAGGATGGGTCGCATCCTCAGGACCCAGCAGCTCCCAGGTCTCTGGGAGTGAGCAGGCCGCTCATCCTGCTGCTGACGTCACGAAATATAAAGACAGTGGAAGTCACAAAAAATGTCCCAGCCCAGCCCCCACCCCACCCCTCCCTGACTGTGTATGTTACTGTGTCTTGTGCTGTTGTTGCAAATGTGGTGTATGCCTTCCTCTGCGGCTGTGTTCCTCCCCAGTGCGTTAGGTGAACTGTGCCCCCCCTGGTTCTGGAAAACGCCCCACTCAGATTAGTTTTCGGGGGCCGCCCTGGAGCCCTCTCCCCCTCCGCCATCTTATCTCCTTAGGTCAGAACCGTAGGAACTCTCGTAGGGTTATCGCTCCCGCTGCCGCTTCTTGGTCCCCTCCCTCTGGTCAAGCAACGCTCATGCTTCAGGACCTTGTGTGTCGAACGTGTGGGGTTTCCTTTCTGTTATTTATATAAATAATTTATCAAAAGGATATTTAAAAAAAAAAACAGGCTAGTCTGTCTTGAAACTTGTTTACTTTGAAATCCTCAGACTCTCAGTGTTTGACCGTAGGAAGCACAAACGTGTCTGACTCTGTACCATTCTGTACTAAAGCATTCAAATCTAATAAAGACATCAGCGCCCACTCACAGTGTCCAGGCTGTCTCTGGGCTGGTTTTACTTTGGGGAATAAAGAAGATGGTCCCCTGACCCACGACAGCCAGCAGAAACTTGGAGTCTGAGTCTAGGTGACCATGGCTTGCATTAAGTCTACACCTGTCTCCCATTCGAGGACACTCCTGAAGCTTGTCTATGGCCTTGGATAGTGAGAATGATTCCGGGATAGGAAGCAGGCCTCCCCCCACCCGTTCCTCCCTCTCTAGGCAGCCTCTGCCTCACAGCACAGGACGCTGTCTGCTGTTCTCAGCTTGAGCACGTGGTGCCAGTGTGTGTAAGGCACACAGACCTCAGACACATCCTCACTCATGTATAAAGAACTTCATGGCAGAGTGGAAGCTGCGCCTCTGCTGCCGGGCCCAGAACCTCTCTGTGACCTGGTGAGTCTGCTGTGAGGTGGGCTGTGAGTCACTGGAGACACTTGTCCAGAACAAGCTGGGCCGTGGGGAACAGGGCAGTGAGCTCTCTCATTAAAGGCTGCTCTGCTGAGTTTGGGTATGGCTTGTGCCTAGTTAATTGTTCAAGTGTTGGAAGCTCCGCCCTCAGCATGGAGGTCTTAGGGGTGCAGTGATGGGGCCTCTCAGAGATGGGGAGCAGGATAAAGTCATTGAGGCTACCGTCCTCAGAACGACTAGTACAATCCCTGGGGACCGTTCCAAAAGCCAGGCTGGCTTCTCTCTGGTTCACTCGCCATAGATTTCTTTCTCAGGCCTTTAATCCCAGCACTAGGGAAGCAGAGGGAGGCAGATCTCTGTAAACTCAAGATCAGCTTAATCTACATAGTTCTAGGCCAGCAGGGGCTATAGGGAGAACCTGTCTCAAAAAGACAAAAATTAAATGAAAAATATGTAATAGCTACAATGTAACAAATGCTGTATGTGTGTGTGTGTGTGTTGTGTCGTGTGCTGTGTGTGTGTGTGCTAATTAATATGTATAATATATATATATATATAACTAACTATAATATATATAATAGAGAGAGAGAGAGAGAGAGAGAGAGACTTCTTTCTCACATGTTCCAACCATCAAGCATGAAAGGAGGCCCCTGGGCCCTGCTATCCAGTGGACTCATCCAGGCCTGGGGATATAGGGCTGTAATCCTGGCTACTTAGGATGCTGAGGGAAGAGATTTTTTTTTAATCCTGGAGCTACCTGGACTACAGAATGGATTTGAGTTCAGCCTTGGCGAGACCCTGTCTCAAGCAAAAGGAAAGGGGGGGCACTGAAGAGCTGGCTCAATGATTAAGGTTACTTGCTACTCTTCCAGAGGGTCCAAATTCAATTCCCAGCACCCATTTCAAGTACCTCACAACCAACTTCCTATAACTACAACTCAAGGCCCTTTTCTGACCTCCAAAGGGAGGCACCTCCGCTCACACTGTGTACTGGGTAGCTTTAGTGTCAGCTTGACACACCTGGGTTGAGGGAGCCTCAATTGGGGAATTGGCTCCATTGGACTGGCCAGTGGCCACATCTGTGGGGTATTGTCTTGATTGTTGAGTAATGTGAGAGGGCCCAACCCACTGTGGGCGGTACAACTCAGGGCAGTTGGTCCTATATTGTATTAAGAAAGCAGGCTGGGCATGGGCCAGGGGAGCAAGCCAGTAATCAGTGTTCCTCCATGGCCTGTGCTTCAGCTCCTGCCTCCAGGTTCCTGCCCTCAGCTCCTATGTTGGGCTCCCTCAGTGATGAACCGTGACCTGGGAGATGTGAGCGAATAAACCCTTTCCTCCCCAAGTTGGTTTTGATCAGAGTGTTTTATTATAGCAATGGAGAAGCCAACTAGAACAGCAGGCTCCTCTCCATGCCTATCTGGCAGGTGGATCCTCTGTTACTCTATACCTGAGGAAGCAGGACAATCGACAAACTCACTGTTCTGGGGGGCGGGTTTCAGACAGCCCTCATAGTACACCACCAGAATGCCTTGGAATGGGGTCCGACTTCTGCATTCTAAATTACTCTAAACTTTATTTACATTAAAGCCAAGTATAAATGTTGCTTATTCCTGACCCTTCAGGCTGTGGAAATGGCTCTTTAATCTCTGGTTGTTTGGGGGTTTTGTTCGCTTGCTTTTCTGTAGAGTTTTGGTTTTTATTGATTGCTTGGTTGCTTGCTTGCCCACTTGCATGTGGGCGATGTGTGTGCGCTGGGAGGGAGGGGAAGGTCAGAGAACAACTTTGCAGTCACTTCTCTCCTTCCGCCATGTGGTTCCAGGGATCCAACTCACCACGTCAGGCTTGTGCAGCAAGTGCTCTTACCACTGAGCCATATTGTTGGCCCATGTTTTCTTATTTTCAGATGGTCTGGATAAGTTGCCCCAGCCTCCCAACAAGCTGTAATTACCATGGCTTCTGATTTCTCTTACACCAGGTCCTCTGTCATTTCTCTACCTCCATCCCATAAAACAGCAAAGGAGAAGTGTTTCGAAATGTCCTGCCAAAGCCCTAGTGCCCAACTCCTGGGCAGAAGGAGCCTACAGGCCCTTTCTCCAAAATCTCCTGGTCTGTGGCAGAAGGCGGCGCTGCAGGCTGAAGCTTGTTCTAAGCACAAACTACCAGCCCAGCAACCCTGGAAACCAGGGCATGAGCTACAGATGCTCTCTGTCCTCCCAGAGGCTCGGGTGGAGAGGGCAGGGTTTCAACAAAGGTGCTTGCTTGTGACCACCAGGCATCTGTCCTGTGGAGGCCGAATGACTGTGGCTGGCAGAACGAAGCAGGCCTGGGTGGAATCCTCCGTGGGTCTATGCACCTGACTGTGATGGACATTTTCTCTTGTTCCCTCGAGGAACAAACTTGAGCCCCACTCATAGAAATCCCAGTTAGAACTCAAGTCAAGGGGCTGGAGAGATGGCTCAGCAGTTAAGAGCACTGGTTGTTCTTGCAGAAGATCTGGGTTTGACTCCTAGCACCCACATATCCATAAGGACAGATGTCCATAACTCCAGTCAGTTCCAGGGTTCTGTCCTCCACAGGCATTGCAGGTCGGGAGTATACTTACATACACACATGGATTACATAAATACACATAACGTTTAAAAACTAATAAAAATAAAGCCAAAAAATGAGAGTATTGACTGCTCTTGCAGAGGAGTCAGGTTCCATTCCCAGCACCCACATGGCCGCTAACAACCATCTGCTAAGTCCAGCTCCAGGTGATCTGACACCTTCTGACCTTCTTGGGCATTGCACAACATGGGTGCACTTATGTACATGCAGGCAATATACTAATACACATAAAAAATAAAACTAAATAAATAAAAAGAACTCCAATGCCTGAGTCTGGTGGATGCTCCCAAGCAAGCCTGGTGACCAGAGAACAGACACATTCAGGAAGTGGGAAACCCCACCGTTGGAGAGGCCATTGCTGACAGGACACAACCTCAAGGGGCAGCCTATGTGGGCCACACAGCTGCCAACCAAGGCATCTGCCAGCTGGATACCTACTGTGCTCTACCCCACCTCAGCATGCTGCCTCCCCACCCAAGGCTTCCCCTCCCTGCAGGGCTTCAACCCAGGCCAAAGCAACAGAAAGATCTGTGTCTGGGGTCTCAGCATTGTGCAGATGGTTTACTACCAAGCCTCAAGGATATCATCCTGGGATCCCAGTTCAGAAACCTCCAATATCAAATGTTCTTTATCCCCATAGGGCCTCTCACCCTGCTTTGGGTCCCAATAAAATGCCTCTGCTGTGTGCCTTTATCAGCAGAGAATTAGCAGGAAGGTCTGTGTGAGGCACCTCCTGGCCTGGGAGCTCTGTGATTGGTTGACTCTGTGATGAGGTACCTCCCACTCCTGCCTCCTCCTTCTGATTGGCCCAAAGGAATAGGCTGGTAATTTCTAGGTCCCTGGCTACTAGGATGAACCTCCTACATCATTTGAGGGAAGGACAGGTCTTTCTGAAACCCTAAAGTGTTTCAGAGCCTGTCAGGGTCCCCTAAAGGTCATGGCTAAGGTCCTATGTGGTGCTACCTGCTTTGAAGTGGAGGGTGGGGGAGGAGAGCAGACAGGGGCTCCCTCTAGGAACAGGGCAGTAGCCCTTTAAAACCCAGCCTGGCTCACTCAGGCTGTTGCTATGTATGGGACCAACTTCCTTAGCAACTGCCTGGCCTCTTAAAGGGGCCTGAGAGCAGTGGTTGCCCTCAGCCATGGCACCCAAAAAGAAACCAAACCAAGGCAAGGACCCTGAAGTCAAGAAGAAGAAGTCAGGGAGGAAGGATACGGCGAAGGAGTCAACCGTGATCGAGGAGCTGAAGGAGTTCTATCACAAGCAGATCCAGGACCTGGAGGAGAGGCTGGCCCGGTGGGTGGGCACAGGAAAGCTGGTGCTGCTGGCCTGGAAGCCCACGCGGACTCAGACAGGGGCCTTAGCTCTGTGTTCTGGCCAGCTCTGGGATGTCTAGACCTCTCCTCACCTCCCTGCCACCTCCATTTCTTCATAGGCAAAATCAGGTGGTGGCAAAACTTTGAAAAATGAATGGATTTCCCCTCCCCTTTACAGCAACCAGAGCCTGAGAACCATCCTCCTACTTAGCAGGCCAACCCAGGGGGCGCCTCCCTCCCACCATCCTGAGGGACGCTAGGTGTTCTAAGGGGGGTTTAATCAGTAGGATGAGTTGAAAATGGCTCTCTGTGGCGGTCCCTACTCTCTCCTCTCTGGACTTGGTGCTCATGGCTTAGTAGGGAACCGGGGCCTACTTGTTTCTCCATGCTGGGGCTGTTTCCTTAAATGTATTTGTTTAGTTTTAGAGACAAGGTCTCCCCTTGTAGCCCAGGCTGACCTGGAATTATATAGCTCAGGGTAGCCTCAACTTGTGGTACACCTGTCTCAGACCCCCAAGTGCTGAGATCACAGCACCCAACCACACCCAACTCAGTTTTTTTCTATAAGTGGAAGAGGGAGGTAATGTCCCTCCTGTGTGACACGTGATCTTCTGGTGGTCCTGGAACTCGTTATGAACTCACAGAGATCCATCTGCTTCTGCCTCCCAAGTGCTGGGATTAAAGGCATGTGCCGCCACGCCAGCTTTATGTTACTTTGAAACTAGCTTCTAGGACCAGTGAGATATGGCTCAGTGCCCCTTGCTATTCCTGATGACCTGAGTTCTCTCCCTGGGACCCACATGGTGGACAGAGAACTCCCACAGACTGTCCTCTGACCTCCACTACATGTGATGTCATGCATGCATGCACAAACTAACAACACAAACATCATGAAAATGTGTGTATATATATATATATATATATATATATATATATATACCCTCCCTCCCTCCAAGTATTTGGCACACATCTATAATCTCAGCAGGATTGTTCCAAGTTCAAATCCAGCTTAAAAGGCTACCCAGTCATTTTTAGACCAGCCTGGGCTACAGGGTGACACCCTGTCTCAAAGACCAGAAACAAGCTAGGCATGGTGGTGCATGCCTTTAATCCCAGCACTTGGGAGGCAGAAGCAGGTGGATCTCTGTGAAATCTAAGCCAGCCTGATCTACATATCGAGTTCCAGGCCAGCCAGGGCTAAAGAGAAACCCTGTCTCAAAAATATATAATAAAAATAGGAAGCTAACTTGCTTTCAGTTATGAAGCTCCAGCCCCAGTCTTAGGGTGATCCTTAAAAGATAAGTGCCTGGCTTAGGAGAAATACAGATGCACTTACATACATGCAGCCAAACACACACACACACATAAAAAACAAAAGCTGACTTGGTGGTGGACACTTTTAATCCCAGGAGATGGATCTCAAAGTTCAAGGCCAGCCTGGTCTACAATAGCAAGTTTCAGGACAGCTGGAGCTACAGAGAGACCTTGTCTCAAAAAAAAAAAAAAAAAAAAAAAAAAAAGAAGTTGGTTCAACCAGTAAGGTCCCTTCCATGTAAACACAATGACCTGACTTCAAATCCCTAGTACCCCATTAAAAAGCCAGGCATGGTGCTTCTTGGTTATAATCTCTACCTTGATTTGATAGGCATGGAAACAGGTGGATCAGCCAGCCTAGCTGAAAAGACTGGGTGAGCGTCAGGCTCAGTGGGAGATTCTGCCTCAAAATACAAAGGTAGCAGTGAAGGATGAAGACGAGGGCTAGAGACAGCTTAGTAGCCCAGGAGCACTTGCTGCTCTTTCAGGGGACCAGAGTTTGGCTCCCAGCACCCACATCAGACAGATGTTTCACAAGTATTGTAACTCTAGTTCCAGGGGTCTGATGCCCTCTTCTGGCCTCTGCAGTCACCTGCACACGTGTGGCATTCACTCATACAGACGTACACATGTAAATAAAGTAGTAAAAATAATTTTTTTACAACTTATTTTTTTTTTTGTCTGAGACAGGGTCTCCCTATAGCTCCAGCTGGCCTGGAACTCACTCTATAGACCAGGCTGGCCTTGAACTCACAGAGATCCGCCTGCCTCTGCCTCCCCAGTTTAAAATAATCCAATAGACAGCTTGGCGAGGAGCAAGAGCAGCATTATCTCGAAAGTCAGATTGCCAGCCTTAGTCATGACACAGCGTAGACTACGCGCTGGGAACCAAAAGGGAGAAGTCCCTCTCTAGACAAAAAAAAAATAAGTTGTAAAAATCTAAGACTATTTTATTTTACATTTGACGTTCTGTATGATGATAATGCCACACGGGACAGGTGACTGAAGAGCCAGGGATAGAGGGCATCAGACCCCTGGAACAGAATACCCAATACTGAAAAATACATCTGTCTGATAGTTGCGTAGCTGATCTCAATATCTCTGTCCCCTAGAAAGAGCACCCGCAAGTGCTCCTGGACAACTAAGCGTCTCTCCCTCGTCTTCATACCTTCACTGTAACTCTGCATTTTTGGAAGGGCAGAATGCTCCCACGAGCCTGACGCACCCGGAACGTCGGTCTTAATCAGCTAGTGGCTTGAATCCACTTGCCTTCTCGCATGCCTATCATATACAAGGTGCCGAGATTCTAACCAAGAAGCTACCAAGTGCCTGGCTTTTTAAATTTGGTCATTCCCTGAGGATACTAGGTATTATGTAGTCAGTCATGGTTCACATCGGAGATAGACTCGTTACTTGGTGGGTAATCCAACTTTATCTTTTTTCTTTTTTTTATTTTTCTGCTCTTAAATTGAATCAAGACGAAGGTCTCTTCGTAGCTCCAGCTTGTCCAATAAGCTTCTAATCCGTAATGACAGTTAACTCCAGAACAAATCTATTCAAGCTTAAATCCAATGCTGGCCTTGAACTTTGAGATCCATCTCCTGGGATTAAAAGTGTCCACACCACNAAGGCGTGCGCCACCATGCCCAGCGCAAATTTTTTTTTTTAAAGACACCAGACATTGATGTTGGACTTCCATGCACACACCTGCATGCACACCCACACGCATACAGTTTTTTTTTTTTTTTTTTTTTGGTCTTTTTGAGACAGGGTCTTCCTGTAGCTCTGGCTGTCCTGGAACTCACTCTGTAGACCAGGGTCGCCTCAAACTCACAGAGATCCGCGTGCCTCTGCCTCCCTAGTGCTAGGATTAAAGGCGTGTGCCACCACACTCGGCATTTATTTATTTCTGTATGTGTATCAATGTACTGTCTGCATGCAGGTTTGTGCACCCATGTCATTCAATGTCGCGGAGGTCAGAAGAGGGTGTCGGATTCCCCTGGAACTGGAGTTCTCCTGGAATTGGAGTTTCAGACGGTTCTCAGCCGCCATGTGGGTGCTGGGGATCGAACCCGGGTCCTCTGTAAGAGCGGTCGGCGCTCTTAACCACTAGGCCAACTCTCCAGCCCACGCATACAGTTTTTAAAAGACAGAGTGCTGAGCCCTGCAGTTGTGAGACAGAGGGAGATAAGGCTGGATTCAGACCACAAGAAACGCCAAGTGCCTCTTTAAGGAAGGAGGGTCAGCTGCACTGAGCCCAGGCCTTCCCGCCTGTCCTGACCCTAACCCTTGGCTCTGCCCAACCCCAGGTACCAGCGGAAGTGGGATGGGCTGTCTGTGCAGGAGAAGCTGTTCCGCCAGGAGTTCGAGCAGCTGGCCAACAACAAAAAGGAGATCGTGGCCTTCCTCAAGCGCACCCTCAACCAGAGGATCGATGAGATCTCGGACCTCAACGAGCAGCTGCAGAGCCTGCAGCTGACCAAGGAAGCAGAGAAGGATGCTTTCGAGGCTCAGCTGGCCCAAGTGCGCCACGAATTCCAGGAGACCAAGGACCAGCTGACCATGGAGAACATCGCCCTTGGTGAGGAAGGACTGGCTAGCGCACCTGGGGGGTGTCACTGCGGGGCCCAGATCCCCCAGTTCTACGCATGGTGTACCACTTCTCTGTGACTGGTTCCTCACCAGGGAAATGGGGATAATATCTTGTCACAGCAGCTGCCTCTTCAAACACTAGCTTCTTTAGTGGCCCCCCACAATCCTGAGGCCACAACCACAATCCCTTTTCTTCAGTTTGCAGAGGAGGAAGCATCTCAGAGAGGCAGAGGGCACACCAGGCTTGGTGATGAGGGCCTTTAATCCCAGCCTTTGGGAGGCAGAGGCAGGTGAATCTCTGTGAGATAGCGGCCAACCTGGTCCACATGGTAACTTCCAGGCAGGCTGAGACTAGGGACACCCTGTCAGAAAAGAAAGGCAGTGCACCTTACCAGGGTTACTCATTGGGCTCAGGGTGTAATGATCAGTGTCTGGTGCAGGCCTGTTGGCCCCATGACTCCTGTGTGGGGAGTGCATCGTATTAGGGAAGGCTTCTTACAGGCTTGGTGAGACCGGTAGAGGGGCAGAGCGCAGCACAGGGCCACGCCAGACCTGCACAAGTAAGACTTGCATGGAGGTTTGGGGAGGCGTATCACAGATGGACAGGAAGACAGGGAAAGGTCAAGACCTGAGGGGTGTCATGCCCAGCCCTCAGGGGTGGCCCCTCATCAGCCTATGGCCCTGGTGGGCAGGGGAAAAGCTGGCCGCCCTAGAGGAGTTCCGGTTGCAGAAAGAAGAGCTCACAGACAAATACATGATGCTGGAGGAGCAGCTGCAAAAGCAAGAAATGGAACACAAGGAGTACGTGTACACCCTGGAGAGGAAGTCGGTGCTGGACATGGACAGGTGAGCAGGCTGGGCGCCCGCTGGGGACACCCACACCCGGGCTTCCAGGCCTCAGCTTTTCTAGGTTTGTAAAGGGGGGGGGCATGGGCTCCCCAGGCTGTTTCCTGGAACCCTGGGTGGGATTTGTTGAGGGGTAAAAGCTCCCACCCAGGCATGGTGGCACACGCCTTTAATCCCAGCATAGATAGGTGGACCTCTGTGAGTTCAAGGCCAGCCTGGTCTATACAAAGTTCCAGGATAGCTGGGGCTACAGGGAGACCCTGTCTCAAAAAGACCCCCCTCCTAAAAAAAGTGAGCTCCCAGCTCCAGCGCCTGGGCTGACACTGTAGACTGCCAGCTTGTGTTTGTCACTTCTCCTCCACCCCCTTTTTTGAAACGGGGTTTCACCATGTAGCCCTGGAACTCACTATGTAGACCAGACTAGCCTTGAACTCAGAGATCTAAATGCCTACCTCTGCCCCCATGTGCTGGGATGAAGGTGTTTGCCACCAAGCCAGGCCTTTCTGCCACTTAAAAAAAATTTTTTTTTTAATTTTGTCTTTTTCAGACAGGGTCTCCTGTAGCTCTAGCTGTCCTGGAACTTACTATGTAGACCAGGCTGGCCTTGAACTCACAGAGATCCGCCTGCCTCTACCTCCCCAGTACTGGGATTAAAGGTGTACGCCACCGCGCCTGGCAAAAAATTTGTATCAAATTCCCCTGGAACTGGAGTCACAGATGGTTATTAGCTGCCATGTGGGTGCTGGGACTCAACCCCAAGTCCTCTGCAACAGCAGCATGTGCTCTTAACCACTAAGCCATCTCTCCAGCACCTCTGTCAGTTGTTAATTATGTATAGTTATATGTATACTGTATCGCAATGGTTCAAGTTCCACAAGCCCAGGGCTTCTCTGAGGAAAAGCCTTGGGAAATCCCCAAATAGGGATACCGGGGTCCCTGCCCATTCGCCCGACTCCTTTCCACTCCTGTCCTCCCGCCAGGCTCAGGAAAGAGATCACTGAACGTGTGAACACGGTGGCCACTGAGTCCAGACGGGTGGCCACCAGCCAGATGTGGGAGACAACCCAACGCGCCATCCTGGAGAACAACAGCCTCACCCTGGAGCTGAGCAAGGTGTCTCAGCAAGGTGTGCAGCTGCTGCAGGAGAACGAGCGGCTCAAGGACGTCCAGGGCAAGCTGCGCAAACAGGTGGAGCTGCTGGAGAGTGCCCAGGAGACGATGGCCAGGGGCAGCAGAGGCCACAAGAAGGTGTGCCCAGCAGGCCTGACCATGCAGAGGGAGGCTGGACCCTGGGCTGCAGCCAAGTCATGGGGGGGAGCCTGCAGTGAGGGGCCTGGGCTGCCTCACTGGGGAGTGATCAAGAGCACTGGCTGCTCTTGCAGAGGACCTGGGTTCAGTTCCCAGCACTCCAGAGTAGCTAACAACCACTTGCAACTCCAATTCCAAGGGAGCCAATGCCTTCTTCTGGCCTGAGGGCACTGCACACATGTAGTGATATACATAAAACCTACTCAGTGGGCTGGAGAGATGGCCTAGCGGTTAAGAGCACCGACTGCTCTTGCAGAGGACCTGGGTTTGATCCCCAGCACCCACATGGCGGCTGAGAACCGTCTGTAACTCCAGTTCCAGGGGAATCCGACACCCTCTTCTGACCTCCGTGGCATTGCAAGACACGGGTGCACAAACCTACAAGCAGACAGTACACTCATACACATACAAAAATAAAAATTAAACTAAAAAAAAACAAAACTCACTCAAGTTCACACATCTTTTTTTTTTAATTTTATTTATTTCTGTATGTGTATGAATGTACTGTCTGCATGCAAGTCTGTGCACCCGTGTCGTGCAATGCCGCGGAGGTCAGAAGTGGGTGTCAGTTTCCCCTGGAACTGGAGTTCTCCTGGAATTGGAGTTTCAGACGGTTCTCAGCCGCCATGTGGATGCTGGGGATCGAACCCGGGTCCTCTGTAAGAGCGGTCGGCGCTCTTAACCGCTAGGCCATCTCTCCAGCCCCACACATCTTTTTTAATCTTAAAGACAACTCAGGGTTAGAGAGATGGCTCAGCAGTTAAGAGCACTGACTACTCTTGCGGAGGACCCGGGTTCAATCCCCAGCACCTATACGGCAGGTAACTGCCCATAACTCCATTTCCAGGGGATATGATACCGTCTTCTGACCTCTGAGGGCACTGCACTTCACAGGTACACTTACAGACACAAAGGTATTACATGTCACAGGTGCACTTACACATGCAGGCAATACACTCATACACGTAAAATAAAAATAATTTTCAAAAGCCTCCAAAATAAAGTGGGGCCGCTCCCTGCCCAACTGCTGTCCAGAGGTAGTGACAGCCTCTCTGGGGGGTGTGGGGGGTTCCAGCAGTGTATTCCACAGGCTCAGGTCCCACGTTGGGCCTGGCACATACCACCTGGCCACCCCTGCAGGTCATCCTCATGCTGACTGAGAAGTGCAGCCAGCAGAAACGGGGCAAAGAGGAGGCAGAACAGCTGCGCCTCCAGCTGTCCCAAATGGAGCAGAAATTCCTGCAGCTGCAGACAGAACATGAGATACTGAGGTGCACCTGTGAGGGGTGGGGCAGCCCCCCTGCACCCCCCCGGACACCCCCCCCCCCGGCGACTTTCCACCTAGAGCCTCAAAGCTTGTCCTGTCAGACAAGCTGAGGTCTACATTTAGGCTGGAGAGGATGGGTGGGGCCCAGGGGAGAGGTGGGGCCAGCCAGTGCCTTGGAATGGCAGCGAGCATCTGACTCATCCTGTCCTGGACCAGGAGTGAGAAAGCCCAGCTGGAGGGGCAGCTGGAGCAGCAGAAGGCCGAGGCCCGGAAGCTACAGAAGGAGCTGACTGAGGAGCAGAAGGGTCGGGCCAACCTGGAGACGGTCCTAGCCCAGGCCACCTCCTTCCTACAGGACATCGTGCAGGTGAGGAAGAGGTAGGAGACCTCAGGAAACGGCCAGCAGGGCCAGGCTGGCAGGGCCCTTCCCTGGGAGGCTCCCAGCCAGGCTGCTGTCCTGATCTGGGCCTGACAGTACGGATACGCTTGTACACCCAGCTACCAGGGAAGCCGAGAGAGAAGGACTGGAAGGTTAAGGCCCAGTGCAGCTACAGAATCAGGGCAAGGCCACTCTGGGCAACTCAGTATGTTAAAAATTTTAACGTAGATGCCAGGCGTGGTAGTACACGCCTGTAATCCCAGCACTTGGGAAGCAGAGGCAGAGGATCTCTGTGAGTTCAAGGCCAGCCTGGTCTACAAAGAGAGTTCCAGGCCAGCTGGAAGAAGAAAACATCCCTACGAGGTCTCCAAAAACCAGAGTTCCTTCTGGGACGCTCTGGAAAATGATGAGCCTCAGTCTTCCCAACCTGAGAATGGGTGTCCCACCCCCACCGTCCCCAGGGACACTGAGAAGGCAGACACTGACAGGAGGGCACTGGGACTGCTGTGGTCTTGACCCCACCTAACCTCCACCACCAGATGCGAACAGACACAGAGGACGGCAACTTGGACGTGGTGCTCCAGCTGCAGCGCAAGGACATGCTGCAGCAACTGCTGGCTCTGCTCAGCTCCACCATCGTCCTGAAACTTCAGCTGGACGTGTGTCCCCCTGGCCAGGACAGCGAGCCCCACAGCCCAACCAAGGAGAGGTGAGCAGGCAGCCCTCTGTGGACCCTGGCCCAGAAGCCCGGCTCTGCGAGAGCCCTCCTCAGCCTCCTCCTATGAGAGGGGGACATGATGACCCCGGACCCCTCCCCACAGCCGACTCAGCACTCAGATATGCAAGGGGTCATCTCTGGCAGAGAAGCTATCTGCCATCACCAGCTACCAACCCGGTGACCTAGGCCTGGTGCCTCGCCAGCCCCGCATCCCACTCAACCCTCAGGACCTCAGGTCACTGTCATATGTCACCCGCATGGGGATTGACCAGTCACAGGACACTCATGAGGTAATATCAAAGGTCTTGGGGACCCTCCAAATGCACTAGAATTCTCCTAAGCACCAGATGGGTGACCTTAGGGATAGGGCAGGTGGTCTCTGAGCCTCACCAAGTGTAAAATGACCTGAGAAAGACAGCAGAGCAGAGCCTCTGGGCTTCCCCTGCCCCAGGCCACGGGCAACAAAGGGTCGGACGCCCTGAGGACCCTCGATCTCCCACTCGCATCTTTAATCTTGCAGGTCTACCCATCTGGCGCTCCCAAAAGGTTCAGAAAATTTAGTCTTCCTAGACATTTCCTATGCCGCAAGTAGCCCAGAGAGAAAACCAATCCCTACCCCAGAAATGGGGCGTTCTGGCCACCCACCGGCCTGGAGCAACCCAGACAAGTCATTAAAGCATGGGTACCACGAGAGTCGTGCTGTGGCATTTCTGGACTTGAGGGTACCAGGCAGTCAAAGAGGCAGTTCACTGGTGTCAGGGGTCCGATGATGATGCTCCATGGTTTCGAGCTCCAATGTGTTCCAGGAGCAGGTCAGTGGCCTGATCCAGCAACCCAGGCAGTAGCACCTGCTCTTCTGGGGAGAAGCAGCTCAGGACGTAGTCCTGGACGGCACTAGGGTGTGTCGGCCGGCCGATGCCCACCCGCAACCTTGGCATTGCCTGTGGGGAGCCAGGGGGACCCAGGGAGCTTTGGTGTGAGGTTCACTGGGGACCCCATGCTGGCTGCCCCCCACCCAGAGCAGTGCAGAAGGGTCAACTTACACTAGAGTTGAGACAGCTAATGCAGGAACGGACTCCATTGTGGCCCCTTGCAGGGACAGAGGACCTGTTAGTGCTTTGTGAGCCAGCACCCCTGCACCCCTGCACCCCTTCTGTCCAGACTTCCTTCAGAGTGGCCCAGTAGGGAGCACCCCTACTCCACCCCAACTGAAAGGCCACCCGGCGCATAGTGTGGAAGGAGAGTCTCACCGGGCGCTGCCCCCCATCTTCAGAGCCAGCTTTCCCAGGGGTTTGTCCAGCTCATCGTGGACCAGGTAGACCTCCTCTGCAGTCAGCCCGAACAGCTCCGCTTGGCACAGAGAACAGCAGCACTGTAGTCACTACCCATGCCCAAAGGGCTGTGTTGTGCTGTCCACAACGAACCCCACGCCACAAAAAAACAGGCTACCAAGTCTTTGCGCAGCAAGCACCTGTTAGGTCAAGCCCTGTCCCTGTCCCTGTCCCTATCCCTGTCCCTGCCCCTGTCCCTGTCCCTGTCCCTGTCCCTCCGGATCCACCGACCCTGGGAGGTATCTGCTCACCTGCCCTGGCCACGCTGCGCCCGTTCACATTCATGAGCCTCCGAGGTCGGAGCAGGACCAGCTGAGCATCCCCGAGAGGCGCCAGGGCAAGGTCTGCGGCGCAGGGAGAGTTGCGGGCCCAGCTCTCCGCCACACCCAGGCGCCGCGCCAGCTGCCCCAGCACCGCCATGCCCACGCTGTGTCGCGTGCCGGGCAGTCCAGGGTTCCCCAGGCCAGCCACCTGAGGGCGACACCAAGGAAATTGAGATCCAACAACTCTCATCACATGGAACCCAAAGCAGTAGGGCCTAGGAACTCCTGGAGGCTCCAGAAATCTGGGGGAGCTGCGCGCCTAAAAGTTTGGAGCCTGTCGAATATTGCACCCATTTTCTAAGTAAGAAAACTGACAAGGGGGTGGCAATATAGCTTATCAGGTAAAGGAGCTTGCAGCTAATTCTGACAACGTGGGTTCCATCCCTGAGGCTCATATCTCGTGGAAGAAGAAACCACATATTTTAAATTTAAAAAAAAGGGGTGGGGAGAAAACTGTCAAGGAGCGCCGGGAGATAGATAATAGCAGCAGCGGAGCTGGCCGCCTACATCCCACTCACCAGCCATCGCTTTCCGGGGGACCGAGGCTCCGGATCGCACTGACGGAAAGACCGACTCCGCCGCATCCCCGCGCGGAAAAGGCGAGCTACCGCCATGTTACCCTACACACCCATTCACGTGCAACCCCGCCTCCTGACGTCAGGCGGCCTTAGGCCAATCGCATACCCCACGTGCCCGGGACGACCAATCCGGGCAGATCTGGGGCTCCGTGGACGCCATAATTCTGCCGGGCGGAAACAGGCGGCGGTGTCTAGCGAGGGGCGGTGTCCGTGAATGCATCCGGGTGCATTCCGCGGCGCTCTGTCATGGGTTCCCCGTAGGGTTTGTGCTGCACTCTCGAAGCCCTTGCTGAGGCTCCGACCTGGGACCACGAGCCGCGTTATGTCCCTCCACCTTGCCACGGAAATCCACCAGGTTTTCTTGACGCGGATCTCGGCTTCCCCAGCTGAGTTTTCTGTCCACTACTGGATCTCGGAGGCGTGACCAAAGGGGCGGAGCCTGTTGGCATCCTGGAGCTGGTGCCTAGCAACGCCGGAGGCGGGAGACATGGAGTCAGAGGAGACCGCCAGGGAATCAGCTCAGGCTGGAAATCCCCCTGGAAGGAAGCTCAAGACAGAACCTTACGAGGTGCGGGCTACAGAGGGTAGGGGAAAGGCCGGAGGAGACAGGATCAGAGGAGAACTTCAGGGAAGGCCTGGCCTCCGTGCCTACGAAGAGTCCCCCACTTGTGGGAGGGAACAAGGATGGTTGGAGCTGGCCGGCCAGTCTCAAATGGCTTTGGGCCGGATGGGGGACAACAGAAAAGGAGCAAGTACTTTTAAAAAGACACTATGTACAGGGCGTGGTGGCGCATGTCTTTAATCACAGCGCTCCGGAGGCAGAGGCAGGCAAATGCCTGTGAGTTCAAGGCCAGCCTGGTCTACGTAGCGAATTCCAGGCCAGCTAGGGCTACAGGGATACCCTGTTTCAGAAAGAAGAAAGAAAAAGAAAGAAGAAAGAAAGGAGAGAGAGAGAGAGAGAGAGAGAGAGAGAGAGAGAGAGAGAGAGAGAGAGAGAGAGAGAGAGAGAGGGGAGGGAGGGAGGGAGGGGAGGGAAGAAAGAAATAGACACTGTGTAGCCCCGGCTAGGCTGCAACTCACTTGTACATCAGGCTGGCCTGGAACTCAGAGATCTGCCTGCTGCCTCTGCCTCCTGAGGGCTGAGATTAAAAGCGTGTACCACCACACCTGGCCCAAGCAGAGAGATTTTGGCTCTGGTGGTGAAGGGGAAAGTAGCGGGAAAGAAGCTGGGTGAGGGGCTTCCTGTGCGTCCTGCTGGGCCTGAGGGGACACAAGGATCCGGATGAGTGGCAGGGTCTGAACTGGGGGGGGGTGCGAAGCTGAGAACTGTGGGTACCAGGTGAAAGAAAGCAGAGCCCAACTAGAGAACAGACTGGGGCAAAGAGGCAGAGGTGTGCCACCAAGTGGAGAGGGAGAGGGGCAGGGGTGTGCCACAAGTGGAAAGGGAGAGAGGGGTGTGCCACCAAGTGGAGAGGGAGGGGGGTGTCATCATGTGCCACAAGTGGAGAGGGGGGTGTGCCACAAGTGGAGAGGGAGGGGGGTGCCATCATGTGCCACAAGTGGAGAGGGGGGTGTGCCACAAGTGCAGAGGGAGAGAGAGGCAGGGGTGTGCCACAAGTGGTTTTCCACCCTCTGCCACTAGGCCAAGAACAAGAAGAAGATGTAGATGTGGGGTGGGGTCAACCCTGAGGTCTGCTGCCCCAGCTTGCTTTCCCGGGATTGGTTCTACCCAAACACAGAGACTCCCAAGGCCATGGATTATTCAAGTCCCAGAGGGACGCATACAGCGCATCTTTGAGAGCAGCAGGGTCAACAGTGCCTTTCAAAGTTAGACAGTAGTGAGTGACTTCCTTGTTCCTCTGTCCTACACAGCCCTTAATGTGGAGCACAGACTCGAGCTATCTTCCATCCTTCTCTGGGCCTCAGTGAACACTTAAGGACCTTGTCTCAGAACACAAAGGGCTCAGGTCTTAGACAAGCTCCAAGAAGACCAGCCAACCTGTCCTCCCTGGCACTCTGCCTACCCCTTTAGCCTCTTTACTCCAGTCCCTACCTACCCCCACCCCAGCCCTTGAAAATACCCTGGGCTAGCCTGTGTTCTCCTGTCCTCCCAGCTGCCATCAAGGCCATCAGTGCCTGGAGCAAGAGGACTGGGAGACGGCTGTGCTGTTCTCCCGTGCCCTCCACCTGAACTCCAGGCCAGTGAGGGGAAGGGGGTGGGCAGACACCCGAATCCACTGGCTGGCATTTACTGCCTCTTCCCTCACCTGTTGGGCCCCTCCACCAAATTCCTGCTACCCAGAGGGGCAGTTGATCGGAGGAGAACACAAGCCCGGGTCTCTGCACCCTCAGGTGGAATTCTATGTATTCTGTGCTGAGGCCTTCATCCAACTCTGCAACTTCTCCTCTGCTGCCCAGAACCTGCGCAGGGCATATTCCTACCAACCAGACAACTTCAGCTATCTGGACAGGCTTTTTGTGCTTTATCTGCAGGTGCCTGGGCTGCCCCCACCCACAGGAGGGTGCTCATCTCACACCCAGCCACTGGCTTGCCCTCCAGCTGCAAGGAGCCTTCCTGGGGTCAGATCTGCATGCTTGGGGACTCCTTAACCTTATGCCTGCTACCCCCTCACTTCCTGAGTTGGCTTACTGCTAGGGCTGTGTAGTTTTGCATTGTCCAATAGAACTTCCGGTAGTAAGGATATGATCTATTCTATACTGCCCAGTAGGGTCACCATTAGCCACACGGAAGTACTGAGCCCTTGAAATCGCTTGAAAGATGGCAAACTTGAATGAGAAACTAAATTGTATTAGGGTTGGGAGGTGTGACTCAGTGATAGAATCCCTGCCTAGCAAGTTTGATGTTCTGTTCTATCTCCAGCCTAAATAGAAGTTTATTTGTTAAAAAATTTATTTATGGACTGGAGAGATGGCCTAGTGGTTAAGAGCGCCAACTGCTCTTGCAGAGGACCCGGGTTCGATCCCTAGCACCCACATGGCAGCTGAGAACCGTCTTTAACTCCAATTCCAGGGGAATCCGATGCCCTCTTCGAGACAGGGTCTCCCTGTAGACCCAGGTGGCCTGGACCTCACTATGTAGCCCGGGCTGGCCTTGAACTCCCAGAGATCTGCCAGATTCTGCCTCCTGAGTGCTGGGATCAAAGGCATATGCCACCATGCCTGGCTATTATTTTTTATGTTATGCATATGAGTGTATTGCTTACATGTAGGTAGGTGCATCCATGTCATGCAATGCCCATGGAGGTCAGAAGAGGGCATTGGATCCCCTGGAACTGGAGTTACAGATGGTCATTAACCACATGTGAATGCTAGGAATGGAACCCCAGTCTTCTCCAAGAGCAGCCAGTGCTCTTAACTGCTGAACCATCTCTATAGCCCATTATTTTATTTATTTGTTTGTTTATCTATTTATTTATTTTGGTCTTTTTGAGACAGGGTCTCCATTTATTTATTTGTTTGTTTGTTTGTTTGTTTTGTTCTTTTTGAGACAGGGTCTCCCTGTAGCTCCAGCTGACCTGGAACTCATTATGTAGACAAGTCCGGCCTTAAACTCACAGAGATCCACCTGCCTCTGCCTCCAGAGTGTTGGGATTAAAGGGGCATATGCCACCATGCCCGGCTTAAATTTATTTTTATATTTTTTTGTGCACATGTATACACATGTGTGTATGAGGGGGATCAGAGGAAAACTTGCAGGAGTCAATATTTTCCTTCCACCCTGTGTATCCTAGGGATTGAACTCAGCTCATCAGACTTGGGGTCTGTTCCAGTTTGCTTTCAATCCATGTGACAAAACACTTTGACCAATACCAACTTGGGGAAGAAAGGACTTATTTGTCTCACATCTCCCAGGTTACAGTTCATCACTGAGGGAGCCCAAGGCAGGAACTCAGGGCAGGAACCTGGTGGCAGGAGCTGAAGCCCAGGCCATGGAGGAACGCTGCTTACTGGCTTGCTCCCTTGGCCCTTGCCCAGCCTGCTTTCTTACAAAATACAGAACCTGCCCAGGCATGGCACCGCCCATGGTGGGCTGGCCCCTTCCACATTGCTCAGCAATCTAGACAGTACTCCACAGACATGGCCACAGGCCAGTCCAATGGAGGTAATTCCCCAACTTAGGCTCCTCAGCCCAGGTGTGTCAAGTTGACACTAAATCTCACCAGCCCTTGATGTTTTGTTTCTTAGACCAGAAATTGGATAAAAGTCAAGTTGGGATGTGGCTCTGGTAGAGATTTGCCTAGTGTATGCAAGGCACAAGGTTTGAGCCCCAACAGCACACACACACACACAGACACAGACACACACACACACACACACACACACACACACACACACACCCCACTTACTTGAGATACTGTTCACGGGGAAAAAAAAGCCCCCAAACCATTCAGTTCTTTACAAAAAAAAAAGTGGGGAGTGGAGAGATGGCTCAGCGGTTAGAGCACCACTGACTGCTCTTACAGAGGACCCAGGTTCGAGCCCCAGCACCCACATGGCAGCTAAGAACTGTCTTTGACTCCAGTTCCAGGGGAATCCGATGCCCTCTTCTGACCTCCGCAGCACTGCACGACACAGGTGCACCAACCTACATGCAGACAGTACGCTCATACACATTAAAAAAAAAAAAGCATTGGGAGCAGTGAGTGCCAACAGATAGAAGTGCCTGCTGCCACGCTTAGCCTACGTCCCATACCCAGGACCTACGAGGTTGAAGGAGAGAACTGACTCCTATGAACTGCCCATGACCTCCACACAACATTGTGACATATGTGCCCCCCACACAAAATAAATAAATGTAATAAAAACGAAGCTCTGGGCTAAGCACGCCAGCTCAGTCCTGCAATCCCAGCACTCCAGAGGCCGTGGCAGGAGATAGTCATGAGTTCAAGGCTAGTCTGGGCTACGTAATTCCAGGCTAGTATGTACTACAGTGTGAAACAACCTCAAAAAAACCCAAAAACTGGCTGGGTGTGGTGGTCCCAGCACTTGGGAGGCAGAGGCAGGTGGATCTGTGAGTTCAAAGCAAGCCTGGTGTACATATTGAGCTCTAGGCCAGCCTGGACTAAAGGGAGACCCTGTCTCAGAAAGACAAAGACAAAAACAAACAAACAAACAAAAAAACTGGCTTAGGTATAGTTAGGCATACTTCAGTCCTTGCACTCCCAGTCTCTACTTGGTAACAGTCCATGATTCAAGTTGGAAGAGATCCAGTGCCCTCTTCTGGCCTCCACAAGTATTGCAGCCACAGGTACACTTACATACATGCAGGCAAAACATTCATACATATACGCATATAATAAAATCTTCAAAAACAAAAAGACTAGGAGGAAGAGGAATTGGAGGAGCACTTGAGGTACCCAAGTTATTGTTCAGTCCTTGAAGGCCTGGCCTTGAAGTCTCACTTCCTGTGTGACCTTTGGAAAGTTACTTCACCTCCCTGAGCTTTTTTTTCCTTCTTCTAAAAGGATGCTTGTGAGTGCTGGGGAGGTGGCAAGTTCAGGTTCTTGGCCTGGGGCTCAGCTGTCCTCTCTGGCTGTCCTTGGCTGCCTGTTAGCCACCTCACAGCTCTGTGTCACTATCTGTCACTCTGTATCCTGCAGTGTTTTGTTCTCTCTCTACTCAGCTCCACATCTCTCTCCCTCTCTCCCTTTTGAAGTCTCCCTCACATCTAAAAGGCTCTGTCGTCTCTACCAACTGTCGGGTGTGGCTGGACTGGAGTGTTCAGCAGGACTGACAGTCCCCCAACACCCCAGGGCCAATGTCTCTATGAGCAATGTGACTTCGAGGATGCCCTCAATGTCTTCCTCCAAGCCTGTGAGCTTCAGCCCGAGAACGCCTCCTTACGTTATCGATGGTGAGCCCGAAGTGAACCCTTCCTCTCTCCCAGCAGCTCTTAGCCTCGCCTGCTCCCACCGAGGCTGAGAGCACTTCCAGCCTCTGCTTCCAGCATGGCCTGCCTGCTCGCCCTCAAGAAGCATCAGAACTGCCTGTCACTCATCAACAGGGAGGTGAAGCAGGGCACCACGTGCCGACGTCTACATCCTGCGGGCTCGAATCTACAACCACTTCCAGAAGATATTAAAGAACTGGTAGGCCAGGCATGGTGGTGCACGCCTTTAATCCTAGCACTTGGGAGGCAGAGGCGGGTGGATCTCTGTGAGTTCAAGGCCAGCCTGGTCTACAGAGTGAGTTCCAGGCCAGCTGGGGCTACAGGGAGACCCTGTCTTAAAAACACCAATAAAAAAAAAAAAAAAAAAAAAAAAAAAAAAAAACCTGGTGGGACAGGTATATGGTGGTCCTTCCGGCCTGGGAGTCCCCAGCATGCCCCAAGATTACAGGAGGAGGCGAGGCTGTTAGCTGGCTGCACAGTGCCACTACCCTGCCCACCTGGGTAGCTGTCCATGATCACTTGGCCCCAACTCTGTGCCAGGCCTGTGCTGGGCTCTGTAGGAATAACAAGGTCTCTCAGTGAACCTGGAGCATGTTGATGGAGCTAACAGGCCTCGTAGGACTACAGGTCCCAACCTGACTTTACACGGGTTCTGGGATCTAAACTCCAGTCCTCATAAGTGTGTGTAGCCATCCCCCTACCTACATGGAATGGTTTGGCCGTAGTTGTGAGCAGGGGGAGCCATGGGGGCACTCAGCACACCATTACACAGATACCACCTCCCCTACTCCCTTCCCGTGTGTGCAGGGAATGTGTACTGATTCCTCACTGCCCAGCTGGACTGAGTACGGAGACAGAGGACTGCAGGAAAGGACACAGAGTCACGGGGAGGAGGTGGAGAGGGCTGCAGGGGAGGAGAGAGCAGTGGATCTCCAGCCCCCCTCAGTAGGGTGTCCACCAGGTCCAGCTGCCCTGGGGACTGTGGATTTGGGGCAAGCTCCCTGGAGCCCTAGGAGGAGGCAAAGTGTAAGAGGTGGAGAGGAGGGGTGTGTTTCCAGGTCTTTCAGAGGCTGTGATGGCGTCAACTTCAAGGAGAGGGAAGGAAGGTTCCAGAAGTGTGCAGCATTCTGGCTGGCCTGGGAGATGGAACCAGGTTGGGGAGGGACAGGAGGAGAGGGAGGGGAGGGCCCACCTCCTTCCACCACGCCAGGAGGGGATCTCAGGCTAAGTAGGGATATCCAGGCAGGGTCTAGATCTGCCAGAGGCCAGGCTTCAGTGTTCCACAAGTGACTCAGTGAGACAGTGTCCTAGGAAGGCGGGACACATCATCACTACTTATGGCTGACTCTGGTGCAGCCTGTGCCCTGTGCCCTTCAGAAGGCCATTCTGAACTCTGAGCGCTTTGCCCAGGTTCTTCCTCAAGACTCTCAGGAAGCTTTGGAGGGAAGTGAACCAAGAAGTTGCCCCCCCCCTGAAAAAAAAGAAGAAGCTGCTCAGGGGCTGTTTGCCCAAGGTCACAGAGCTAGTTCTTAAGGAGTCCTCTCCTTTCAGCCATTCCTCCACGCCCACCACCCTTCCATCCCACCACCCTGCCCATTTCCTCTCACACCCACTGTCCAGTCCTTGCTGTTCATCCACCAACCAATTACCTACAGAACAATGGGGTGCTTGCTAAGACTGTTTGTTGATTGAGTGGCTGACCTGCACGCCCAGGGGAAGACGTTTGCCTGGGGATGTTTTCTGAATCTGTTGTAGGTCAGAGTTATCTTGAGCTGAAAGGATGGGCAGTGGAGGAAGAGTAGGGGATTCCACAGCCACAGGAGGTCACACTCCAGTGCCCTTCGCATTCAAGAGGCAGAGTGGGCAAATGATACAAGGGACTTGAGAGAGGAAGGGTGCGGTGGAGACGTGTCACCCAGTGGCCTGCTTTCCTTTACCCACACTGGGACATCACCCATCTCCTACCACCCCCTTCCTTACCCTGCTGGGACATCACTGCCCATCTCCTGTCACCCCCTTCCTTACCCCACTGGGACATCACCACCCATCCCCTGCCACCCCCTTCCTTACCCTGCTGGGACATCACCGCCCATCCCCACCCATCTCCTGCCACCCTCCTCCTCAGCCCAAACTCTGCCTTGCTGTTGGATCCCAAGCACACACAGGCCAAAGGGCTGCTGCAGAAGATGGTGGACCAAGGCCAGCCTGATGCCAGCATCCTGGNGGGACATCATTGCCCATCTCCTGTCACCCCCTTCCTTACCCCACTGGGACATCACCGCCCATCTCCTGCCACCCCCTTCCTTACCCCACTGGGACATCACCACCCATCTCCTGCCACCCCCTTCCTTACCCTGCTGGGACATCACCGCCCATCTCCTGCCACCCCCTTCCTTACCCTGCTGGGACATCACTGCCCATCTCCACCCATCTCCTGCCACCCTCCTCCTCAGCCCAAACTCTGCCTTGCTGTTGGATCCCAAGCACACACAGGCCAAAGGGCTGCTGCAGAAGATGGTGGACCAAGGCCAGCCTGATGCCAGCATCCTGGCCGTGCAGTGCAGGCTACAGCGAGCACTGAAGGGTATTGAGTGTGCCATCGATAACAACCCACTGGATCCCAGCTACCTTCTCTTCCGGTACCAGGGTGGGGAGCGGCTGGTCCTCCTACAGACCGGCTGTGTGGTCTCGGCCTGACCCTCTTTGGGCCTCAGTTTCTCCATTCATCCCCTAATAATCTTCCTGCTTCCTACTGGGCCACAGAACCATGGACATGGTCTCAACCATTTCTTTCCAGTTATCCTGGGATGCCGGCTACTACCCCAGGCCTGCTGAGAGAAAATGAGACTCAAGGTTGAATCTAGTCCCTCATGATTCGGGGCCATTTAACACCCCCAATCCTGGGTTTTCCTATCTAAATAGTTGGGTAAATAGTGCATGTACAAAACAGTCTGAATGGGAGCCTGTGAGATGGCTCAGTGGGTAAAGACGAGCAAGCCTAGCATCCTGAGTGCAATTCCCGGAGCCCACACACAGGCGCAAGGACAGAACTGACTTTGCCAAGTGGTCGCCTGGCCTTCATGTGTGCACCACGGCACGTATGGACATGCGCACAGTCACAGAAAGTTCCAGGCCTGAACGCAGGGCTGGAGAGATCGCTCAGAAGTGAAGAGCGCATACTGCTCTTCCCAAAGACTTGAATTTGATTCCCTGCACCTACCTTGGGTAGCTGGCATCTGTCTGAAACTCCAGCTCTGGATTCTGAGGTCTCTGGCCTCTCTAGGCCCCTGCACTCACCTGCGCGTATGCCCACATTCACACATACATGATTAAAAATAGTGGGTGCGGTGCACACATTTTTAATCCTAGCACTCAGGAGGCAGAGGAGGTGGATCTCTATGACTTTGAGGCCAGCCAGGTCTACATAGCAAGTTCCAGGCTAGCCAGACCTACACAGTGAGACCTTGTCTCAATAATAATAATAATAATAATAATAATAATAATAATAATAAAAATTTAAAATATAAAGGCCTGAGCCAGGCGTGGTGGCGCATGCCTTTAATCCTAGCACTCCGGAGGCAGAGGCAGGCAGATCTTTGTGAGTTCAAGGCCAGCCTGGTCTACAGAGTGAGTTCTGGGACAGCTGGGGCTACAGGGAGACCCTGTCTCGAAAAGACCAAAAAATAAAACATAAAGGCCTGAAGATAGAAGCTGGCACATACATACCTGGCTCCCCAAAAGGGTAATTATCCTTGAGAAATCAAAATTACAGGTGGCTAGCAGGTTAACCAGGTAGGAATGCAGAACTGCCCCATAGAACAAGCCTCCAAACGAGATAGAGTACCCCACATGGTCACACGTCATGAGTCAAAAGGCTAAGTGAGGAGGTGGTGTGGTGGTGCACACCTTTAATCCCAGCACTAGGGAAGCAGAGGCAGGAGGATCTCTGTGAGTTCAAGGCCAGCCTGCTCTACATAGCTAGTTCCAGGCCAGCTAGGGCTACATAGTGAGACCCTGTCTCAAAAAGAGGCTCAGGGTGGGCAGCGGCCTCCAGCCACTTGCCAGTCACAGGGTGCTTTGGCCTTATGAGTCTCTGCTCCTGGCTGTTCTGGCCACCATAGGGGCACCTTGTACCAGCAGCTAAAGGATTTTGACCCCATAGTGAAGGACTTCCTGAAGGCACTGGACATGGTGACTGACCCCGAGGACAACATGGTACGGCAGGCACAGCGCCAGCTACTTCTGGCCTATAACGACTTCGCTGTGCACTGCTACTCCAAAGGTGCCTATCAGGAGGGTGTGCTGCTGCTGAACAAGGCAATCAGGGAAGAGCAGAACGAAAAGGGCCTGTATATCAACCCGGAGGTGAGCCAGGGGGTGGACACCCAAGGGAGGGGGTGCTGGGAGAAGGTTGCCTTCATACACTTGCTACCGTGTCAGATTATCAGGTTGGGCAGCTGGAGAAAGGTGCTCAGGGGCACAGAAAACTGACCACAGGGTGCGGGGCTGCCTCACCACAGGGTGCGGACTGCCTCCCATCCCCCCCACCCCCAGGGTCCCAGAAGGCTGGGCTGGACCGGCTGATCATTGGGAACTGGGGGTACACTCGGACCTCGCCCTCGGACCCCTCCCTCGGGGCCCAGATTGTTTCTTCCAGCTAGGCAACCTGGTGTTCGCTGAGGCAGATTACCAGCAGGCACTGGCACTGAGCCCACAGGATGAGGGGGCCAACATCCGCATGGGTGTGCTGCAGGAGAAGATGGGCTTCTGTGAACAGACGCCCAAGTGAGTGCGGGCAGGTGAGCGCCCAGGTGGAGCAGACAGCGGACGGGCCATAGTGAGTGCGGGCGGTGAGCGCCCAGGTGGAGCAGACAGTGGACGGGCCATAGTGAGTGCGGGTGGTGAGTGCCCAGGTGCAGCAGACAGTGGACTGGCCGTAGTGAGTGTGGGCAGGTGAGCGCCCAGGTGGAGCAGACAGTGAACAGGCCATAGCGAGTGCGGGCAGGTGAGCGCCCAGGTGGAGCAGACAGTGGACGGGCCATAGTGAGTGCGGGTGGTGAGGTGAGCTCCCAGGTGGAGCAGACAGTGGACAGGCCATAGTGACTGCGGGTGGTGAGTGCCCAGGTGCAGCAGACAGTGGACGGGCCATAGCGAGTGCGGGCAGGTGAGCACCCAGGTGGAGCAGACAGTGGACAGGCCATAGTGAGTGCAGGTGGTGAGCTCCCAGGTGGAGCAGACAGTGGACAGGCCATAGCGAGTGTGGGCGGTGAGCGCCCAGGTGGAGCAGACAGTGGACAGGCCATAGTGAGTGCAGGTGGTGAGCTCCCAGGTGGAGCAGACAGTGGACAGGCCATAGCGAGTGTGGGCGGTGAGTGCCCAGGTGGAGCAGACAGTGGACAGGCCATAGTGAGTGCAGGTGGTGAGCTCCCAGGTGGAGCAGACAGTGGACGGGCCATAGTGAGTGCCCTTTTTTCTCCTAATTATTGCAGTAATCATACTTTTTATGAAAAACTTAAATATTATATAATAATTAGTCAGAACGTTTGACTTCCAAGGCCTCCCTCCCTCTGTCCTCCCTGTAAAGACCCCTCCAGGCTGTCCTAGCTATGTATGGTAACAATTACTACTTTGCAAATGTAGGAGCTTATGAAAGCATGGGTGGGTGGTTGTGGCCCTGAGGTGGGCCCTCTGAGAGAGCAGCCAGAACTGCCAACACTGATCCATCTCTCCACCCACTCTTTTATTTATTTATTTATTTATTTATTTATTTATTTATTTATTTATTTATTTTAGGCATGTGCTGCCAGGCCTGGTTTAGCAAGCATCTTTTTTAATTTTTTATTTCTTTTATTTATTTCTGTATGTGTATGAACATACTGTCTGCATGCAGGTTTGTGCACCCGTGTCATGCAATGCCTCAGAGGTCAGAAGAGGGTGTCGGATTCCCCTGGAACTGGAGTTTTCCTGGAATTGGAGTTTCGGATGGTTCTCAGCTGCCATGTGGGTGCTGGGGATCGAACCTGGGTCCTCTGTAAGAGCGGTCGGCGCTCTTAACCACTAGGCCATCTCTCCAGCCCAATTTTTTTTTTTTTATTTCTATGTGTATGAGTGTACTGTCTGCATGTAGGTTTGTGCACCCATGTCGTGCAATGCTGTGGAGGTCAGAAGAGGGCATCAGATTCCCCTGGAACTGGAGTTAAAGATAGTTCTTAGCCACCATGTGGATGCTGGGAATTGAACCTAGGTCCTCTGCAAGAGCAGTCGGCGCTCTTAACTGATGAGCCATCTCTCCAGCCCCAGACTTTTATTATTTTAATGACTATTATGAATGTGTTTTTTTTTTTTAAAGAAAGACCTAGTATAAGCTTCCCTGTGGAACAGAATCCTTTAATTTCCCCAGTTCCAAATCCTTTCTGTCAGAACCAGGTCCTTAACTCTGCTAATCCAAAAACAAAGAAAAGCTTGCTCTCAGATGTTTTGGTTTTGGCATTTGGTTTTGTTTTAGACAGTGTTTTACTATGTAACCATACGTGGCAGGCTTGGAACTCACTATGTAGACCAGGCTGACCTTGAACTCAGAGAAATATCTGCCTGCCTCTGCCCCCTGAGTGCTGGGATTAAAGGTGTACAACCACCATGCCTAGCCAAGAATGATTATTAGTCTTTGACAGTGCCGGGGTTTGAACCTACAGCTTTCCGCATGCTGGGTGGGCTCCACCATGAGGCTGGGCCCCAGCTCCCACACACTTCATGCAGCTGAATGCTCTAACCAGCCAGCATGTGTTTGGTTTTTGAGATGCAGAGTCTCACACCGTAGTCCAGGATAGCCTTGAACTCCTGGCAGGGAGTCCTCTCCCCTGTCTCCTCAGGCTCCTTTCTGTGCTCATTACCCATTACAGCCTAAATATTTTCCTCATTTTCTTAAAAATGGTTATTGGGCTGGAGAGATAGCCTAGCGGTTAAGAGCACCGACGCTCTTGCAGAGGACCCGGGTTCGATCCCCAGCACCCACATGGCGGCTAAGAACCGTCTGTAACTCCAATTCCAGGAGAACTCCAGTTCCAGGGGAATCCGAGACCCTCTTCTGACCTCCGCGGCATTGCACGACACGGGTGCACAGACCTGCATGCAGACAATACATTCATACACATACAAAAATAAATAATAAAAAATAAATAAATAAAAAATAAATGGTTATTATTGCTGGGTGTGGTGGTGCACGCCTTTAATCCTAGCACTCTGGAGGCAGAGGCAGGCGGACCTTTGTGAGTTCAAGGCCAGCCTGGTCTACATAGTGAGTTCCAGGACAGCTGGAGCTACAGGGAGACCCTGTCTCAAAAAAAACAAAACAAAAAAGAAATGGTTATTATTATTTACTATGAAAAGTCTTTTTAAAATTTATTTTATTTTATGGGGCTGGAGAGATGACTCAGCACTTAAAAGCACTGACTGCTCTTGAAGAGGGCTCAGGCTGGATTCCCAGTACCCACCTGGCGGCTAACAACTGTCTATAACTGCAGTTCCAGGGGAATCTCTTCTTCTGATCTTTAAGGGCATTGCATGACATGGGTGCACTTACATACATGCAAGCAATACACTCATACACATAAAATAAAAATGATAATATATATATGTTTATGAGTGGTGGCGCACGCCTTTAATCCTAGCACTTGGGAGGCAGAGGCAGGCAGATCTTTGTGAGTTCAAGGCCAGCCTGGTCTACAAAGTGAGTTCCAGGACAGCTGGGGCTACAGGGAGACCCTGTCTCAAAAAGACAAAAAAAAGTGTTTTAGACATGTTTTACTTTATATATATGAATGCTTTGCCTGCATGCATGTGAGTGTTACACATGTCATGCAGTGCTCATGGAGGTCAGAAGAGGGCAACGGATCCCCTAGAACTAGAGTTTAGAACTAGAGTTAAGGATGGTTGTTAGCCACCATGTGGTACTGAAGCCCAGGCAGCCAGTGCTCTTAACCTCTGAGCCATCTCCCCAGCCCCACTATGGGAAGTTCTATATGCTAAGAATATTGTTCTCTGTTGGGTTTTTTTGTTGTTGTTGTTTTGTTTTGTTTTCTGAGACAGGGTCTCCCTGTAGCCCCAGCTGGCCTGGAACTCACTATATAGAGACCAAGCTGGCCTTGAACTCACAGAGCACCACCTGCCTCTGCCCAGCACTAAAGACAGTTCTTAGCCACCATGTGGGTGCCGGGAATCAAACCCGGGACCTCCACAAGAGCAGTCAATGCTCTTAGCCACTGAGCCATCTCTCCAGCCCCCAGCTTGCAGTTTTCAATTATAGCCCACTTATTTTTATTTGTTGTCATTGTTTTCTTGGGGGAGGCAAGGTTTCCCTGTGTATCTCAAGCTACCCCAGGACCTACTGTGTATCCCAGGCTGGTCTCAAACTCATGACAATCCTCCTGCCTCGGCCTCCTGAGTACCGGGGTGAAAGGTGAGGATCATTGTGCCCAGCTCTAATCTTGTTTTAGCTGTGGGGTTTATGATAGTCTAATCTTCTTGTCTTGGGCACTTCCCTACCATGAGGCCATTAACATGTTATCTGCACCCAGGTTTCCCACCAGCATCTAAGTGCTGAGTCCATTATAGCTCATGGGGGAGGGGGACACATGGGGCTGGTGAGCAGGGGACACATGGGGGCTGGTGAGCAGGGGACACATGGGGCTGGTGAGCAGGGGACACATGGGGCTGGTGAGCAGGGGACACATGGGGCTGGTGAGCAGGGGACACATGGGGCTGGTGAGCAGGGGACACATGGGGCTGGTGAGCAGGGGACACATGGGGCTGGTGAGCAGGGGACACATGGGGCTGGTGAGCAGGGGACACATGGGGCTGGTGAGCAGGGGACACATGGGGCTGGTGAGCAGGGGACACATGGGGCTGGTGAGCAGGGGACACATGGGGCTGGTGAGCAGGGGACACATGGGGCTGGTGAGCAGGGGACACATGGGGCTGGTGAGCAGGGGACACATGGGGCTGGTGAGCAGGGGACACATGGGGCTGGTGAGCAGGGGACACATGGGGCTGGTGAGCAGGGGACACATGGGGCTGGTGAGCAGGGGACACATGGGGCTGGTGAGCAGGGGACACATGGGGCTGGTGAGCAGGGGACACATGGGGCTGGTGAGCAGGGGACACATGGGGCTGGTGAGCAGGGGACACATGGGGCTGGTGAGCAGGGGACACATGGGGCTGGTGAGCAGGGGACACATGGGGCTGGTGAGCAGGGGACACATGGGGCTGGTGAGCAGGCAGCAGGCAGCACCCAGCCACTCACCGTTGCTCCTGTGAGCTACCCGCTGTCAGCACCTCAACTCCCACTCCCTTTTGCCCTCCTCCTGACCACTGCATCCAAGAGGGTCAGCATCCCCCCGACAGGTGCAGACTGAGGCTCGAAGGGTCCTGTGCCCCAGGTCCTGCAGCTCAGAGGTCAGGCCTGGTTCTGTCTGACTCCCAAACTCACATCCGTGCCCTGTTAGGGAGCAGCTCCTTTCCCGTGTTCTCCACCCATCTGTGGTAAAAGGCCCAGCTTAGAAACAGCTTGCACAGGTCCCCTGTTCCTCCCTGGGAGGCAGCAGGATTTGGCCAGAAGGGTAGCACCAGCCGACGGCCACTCTTCTGACTCTGGTCATCCTTTCCCTGGCAGGTGACCCCATTGATGACCAGCCTCTTCCCTGACATGACGGTGGAGGAAGTGCTGAGCACCAAGGCCAGGCTCCAGCTGTATCAAACAGTGGAAAGTGGCCCTACCAGCATTGCGGCGTAAGCTTCTAGAGCAGGGACTCCGGGCCGGGTGGAGGCTGGTGGGGACTCCTCTACTTCAGCTGCCTCCTGGCAGCAGGTGGCATTGTAGACACTGACTCAGGGTCCTGGGTTGTGACTCAGCAGGCAGCGGTTAATGGAGCACCAGAAGGCCCGGGCCATCATGCAGAAATACTGGAAGTATCCGGAGCCTTTAATTGACATCTTGGAGGAGCCAGAGATTGTTTCTGGGGTCCTGGAAGAAAAGCGGAAAGCAGAGACAGCACAGAGAGAAGTTGCTGAGGAGAAAAAGGTGAGTGGAAGGAACCCTGCTGTGGCCTGAGGACCCTGGAGTCCGAGGCCCCTGGAGTCCGAGGTAGAGGCTGGCTAGGCCTGGCCTGTCTCACTACGAGATGGGAAGGTCCAAGCAATGGATGCCCCATGCGTGAGGCCAGAGGAAAACACAGAGCCATCACACACAGGTCCACACTCAGCTCACACAGTTCTGCTGCGGACACTGGCCCTTTGTACCAACTCTCCTTACCTCATAATTATTTCTAGAGGCTTTTCATTAGCTATAGCATACATCGTACAGCACTGTAGACAAGTGCACAATCTTTTTGGGGGGGCAGTGCACATGCCCATATGGAGGCCAGAGGAGGATGCTGGGTATCCTTCTCTATCAGTTTTGACTTTGTCCCTTTGAGAATAAGCAAGACCCAGAAATCCTGTCTGCACTCCCTCTAGGCCTGAGGGTCCAGTCCATGGGTACATGCAGCCATGCCGGGCTTCTACATGGGTACACGCAGCCATGCCCGGCTTGTCCATGGGTACACGCAGTCATGCCCGGCTTGTCCATAGGTACATGCAGCCATGCCCGGCTTGTCCATGGGTACACGCAGCCATGCCCGACTTGTCCATGGGTACACGCAGCCATGCCCGGCTTGTCCATGGGTACACGCAGCCATGCCTGGTGTATTAGTCAGGGTTCTCTAAAGAAATAGAGGTAACAGGACGAATATATATAGCTATATACAATTTATTGATTTGCTCACGTGACAGAGTTCAAGGAGTCCAACAGTAGCTGCACCACACTGGAAAGGCCGAGAGAATCCAGGGAACTGCTCAGTCCGCAAGGCTGGATGTTTCAGTAGTCCCAATCTAGTGCTGAAGGCTCAAATGGATTCCAGGAGATCTGCCAGTCTCAGTACACGCTGGGATCCGAAAGGTTGATCACAGCAGCAAGACAAACTCACCAGATGAGAGAGGCAAGCCACAGGAGAAGAGAAGGGACCAGCTCCTTCTGCCGTGGCCTTAAATACTGCCGGCAGAAGGTAACGCCCACATTTGGGGTGGGCCATCCGGGTTGAGGCAGTCCAATCAGAAGACCCTTTTTCTCTTATTTGTCCCTTAGTCCAGTCAAGTTGACACCCAGGATTAACCATCACAAGTCCACCCCTTGTCAACTTGACAACCAGTAAATAGCCTCTCCTTCTGTTATGCTTTAATGTCAATAGCAAACAATGGCAGGGTCATAATCCCACCTAACATGTTATAAGTTCACATGTGCAAGAGCAAATGCATGAGAGCTGAGGAGTAGGGGGTCAATGGCCTTGAGTAAGAAACGAGTCCTTCAGTATCAGGTAACCTGAATATGACATCACTTAACGCTTATCTCAGTTGCACATGCAAAAGGGAACAAGGATCCACTTAATATACAGACAGATATCTATTATACATATATAATATATCTTATATATTATATATAATATATATATGAACAAGCACATCTTAACCAAATAGGACCAAAGTTAACATCTATTTTAACCCACGTTTCTGCAACTTGTCCCATGGCCTCAGCTCATATTTATGACTACCTTCTAGGACCCATTCTGTATTTCCTCCACCATCAGCAAGCACTCTGCAGGTCTTGGCTCTTTCCCTGGAGGAGTGACCATACCTTATCCATGAAGTGTCTGGGCCATTTCTTGTCCTGTCTGGTTTGGGTTGCTGGAGTTTTCCATTGACCATAATCATAGGACACGGTAGCACCAGAAGGCGCCCCTACAGCATCTCCTGCCTTCAAGACATAATCTTCCTTTGCCCCCATTGTGGAGAGAAAAAGTCCAATTTCCCCCTGATAGTCTGGATCAATCACTCTCCCACTACTGTTATTCCTTCCTTAGCCTTTTGGCTTAAGGGCAGTAGAAGCACAAAGTGGCCAAGGGGAAGTATTAGCTTCCAGTTCAAGGAACGTTTGCTTTGTCTCCTGGCAAAAGCACCTCCCCCATTGGAGCCAAAACATCTAAACCAGCAGAACACAAGGTCGTGGGTACAGAAAACAAAAATCTTCCTACTGGGCCACTAGGAGTGATAGTGAGTAGAATCACTCCCACTCCCACCCCTTGGTTCCTGGACATATGAATTCTGGCATAGGAGGAACAGTACCATATAGTGGGTGATGATTCAAAGCATATACTGACTGCTTGCTGGAGAACCTTGCCCCAGCCCTCCAGGGTATTGATACCTAATTGGCACTGTAACTGTGTAACTGTGTCTTCAAGAGGCCTTTCCATCATTCTATCAAACCATCTGCTTCTGGGTGGTGGGAAAAATGGTTAAGACCAGTAGATATCATGACCATTGGCCCACAGTCGCACTTCTTGGCTGTGAAGTGAGTCCTTGGTTAGAGGCGATGCTGTGAGGAATACCCATGACGATGGATAAGGCCTTCTGTAAGTCCGTGGATGGTAGTTTTGGTAGAAGCATAACGTGCAGGAAAGGCAAATCCATAACCAGATAAGTCTCCTATTCCTGTAAGGACAAAACGCTGTCCCCTCCATGATGGCAGTGGTCCAATGTAGTCAAACCTCACCAGGTTGTTGGATGGTCACCCCGGGGAATAGCACCATATCGGGGGCTCACTGTTGGTCTCTGCTGTTGGCAAATCTGGCAATCGGCAGCAGCTGTAGCTAGATCAGCCTTGGTGAGTGGAAGTCAATGCTGTTGAGCCCATGCATAACCTTCCATCTCTGCAAACATGACCACTTTGTTCATGGGCCCATTGAGCAACAACCGGGATAGCTGGGGAAAGAGGCTGACTATCCACAGAAAGAGTCATCCAGATTCACTTGATTATTAAACTCATCCTCCACTGAGATAACCCTTTTGATGAGCATTTACCTGAGACACAAGTATCTCCATCTTTGACCAGTCAGAGCGCTCTATCCACATACTTTTTCCCCAAATGTCTTTCCTCACCAATTTTCCAGTCATGCTCCTTCAAGTCCCTGACCATCCAGCCAAACCATTGGCACAGCCTATGAATCAGTGTATAATCAAACCTCTGGCCATTTCTCCTTCAGGCAAAATGCACAACCAATGTGCACTGCCCGAAGTTCTGCCACTGTGAAGACTTTCCTTATCCAGTGTCCTTTAGGGTTGTTTCCGAAATAGGCTGTAATGCTGCAGTGGTCCACCTCTGGGTGGTGCCTCCATAGCGTGCAGAACCATCAGAAAACCAGGCCCTAGTCTTCTCTTTCTCAGTCAACTGATTATAGGGAAAACCCCATGAAGCCCTAGGTTCCTGCTTAAGCACAGGAGGGCATTGTAACAGGAGTGGGCACCATAGGCATTTGGACAACCTCTTCATGCAGCTTGCTTGTACACTCAGGGCCTGCCCGGGCCCTGTTACATATGTACCACTTCCATTTGGTAATGGACTATTGCTGTGCACGTCCTATTTATGGTCTGGTGGTTCAGAAAACACCCAGCTCATCATGGGAAGCTCAGGTCTCCTGGTGACTTGGTGGCCCATTATCAAAAGTTCAGTTTCCACTAAAGCCCAATAGCAGGCTAAGAGCTATCTCAAAAGGATGAGAAATAGTTGTTTGCAGATGAAGGAAGAGCCTTGCTCCAAAATCCCAAGGGCCTCGCTGTGATTACCCTACGGGCGCCTGTCACAGACTCCAGACGGCATCTCTATCTGCACTGATACCTCAAGCACCATTGGGTCTGCTTGATCATATGGCCCTAGGGGCAGAGCAGCCTGCATTGCAGCCTGGACCTGTTGAGAGCCTTTTCCTGTTCCAAACCCCACTCAAAGTTTGGTGCCTTCTGAGTCACCTGATCTATGGGTCGTAGTAGTACCACCCCAGCATGAGGAATGTGCTGCCTTCCAGAATCCAAAAAGGACCACCAAACGTTGTGCTTCTTTCTTGGTGGAGGGAGGGGGCCAGGTGCAACAACTTACTCCTTACCTTAGAAGGAATGTCTCTGCATTGCTCCACACCACTGAACTCTAGAAACTTCACCGAGGTAGATGCCCTTGAATTTTAGTTGGATTTTATTTCCCATCCTCTCATGTGCATACGCTTTACCAACAAGTCTAGGGAACTAAGATGCTACCTCCTGTTCACTGGTTCTAATCAGCATAACATCATCAAATTAGTGGACCAGTGTGATATTTTGTGGAAGAGTCAGGCGATCAAGATCCTTCTAACTAAGTTATGGCACAAGGCTTGAGAGTTAACATACCCTGAGGTAAGACAGCAAAGTTATACTGTTGGCCTTGCCAGCTGAAAGCAAATTTTTTCTGGTGGTCCTTATGAACGGTATTGAGAAAAAAGCATCGGCCAGATCAATAGCTGCATTCCAGTTACCAGGAGACATATTAATCGGCTCAAGTAAGGACACCACATCGGTACAGCACTGCAATTGGTGTCACTACTTGGTTTAGTTTTCAGTAGTCAACTGTCATTTTCCATCTGTCTTTTGCACAGGCCCAATTGGAGAGTTGTTAAATGGAGATTGTGGTAGGAATCACCACCCTGCATCTTTCAAATCCCTGATGGTGGCACTAATCTCTGCAATCCCTCCCGGGATACGATACTTGTTTTGGTTCACTATTTCCTGCGTAGAGGTAGCACCAATGGTTTCATTTGGCCTTTCCAACCATATTAGCCCTCACTCCACAGGTCCGGGAACCAATGTGGGGATTCTGCCAATTCTAATTATATCTATCCCAATTATACATTCGGGAATGGGGAAATAACCACAGAATGCGTTCTGGGACCCATTGGCCCACCGTGAGTTGGAATTCAGCCAAAACTCCATTATCACCTGACCTCCATAGCCCCTACTTTAACCGGAGGGCCCACAATGCTTTTTAGGGTCTCCTGGGATCAGTGTCCACTCAGAAACCCGTACCAATCAGGACCGAAAGCTCTGATTATTTCCTTTTCCCCCCCGTGTACAGTTACCCTAGTAAAAGGCCTCAGTTCCTTCTGGGGAAGGACAGGAGGAAGGCAAACAGCATAACTTCTTGGTATTGTGACAAGGTCCTTCCTCATTGGAACCAGGCCACCCCTTCATTCAAGGGGTTCTGGGTCTGTGAACTGTCTCAAGTCTGGAAAACTGGTTAACTGGGCGGGATTCGCTAATCCTAAAATCAAATGTTGACTTCTGTCATTTGTTCTAGAGCCTTTTCCTGCTCTATACCAGATCAAATAAAAACTTATTAGGCTTCTTAAGTATTTGGTTCCTGGGAACAACATGATTAATAGCCAGTTCCAAAGATCGTTTTGGGTCATGCCATTATAGGTAGTTTTGCCTTTGCCACCCATTATGATAATTATGGTAACTATGCTCCTCTGGCCTTCTGTGATTCAGTGTTGCCACCTGACACCTACCCTAGGTCCTGTTAAACCTATTACGTGAACATTTAATTTATGCAAATGGGCAACAACTTCTCTAACTATAAGATCTGGCATAAGAATAGAGCAAAAACAAAGCTTTCAAATGTTCTGGTGTCTCTCTCAGTACTTCCATCTTATACACTCAGTAAATGGCATATCCTCTGGGTCTCATATTGTAGAGAATTTGGTTTTACAGTTCGAATCCATTCGAGCATTCCCATCTGCCTGACCCTCACACTCCCTTCATCAATACTCAGCCAAGGAATATCAGGCATCTCTTTTTTTTTTTTTTTTTTGTTTTTTTTAATAAATACATCAGCCCACCATTCAAATAAACTTTTAAAAACCTTTTTTAATGCTCGAGCTTCCATGTTAAACCTAGTATCTTTACTCAGTGGGCTCATATAGATTAACTCAGTGTGATCCAATTTATATTCCTTCCACCATATCCCACACCCTTAAAATCACATTCCCACACATATCCTTAGTGCTTCTCTGCGAATGAATCACAAAAACTCATTAATTTCTTTAGTGGTATAAACGCACCTCCTCGTGGAACCACACTTTCTAATGCTTCATAATTATCAAATAGTCGGCACAAAGGATCAATCAATTTCTCTTCATGCCACCAGGGAAAGCCTTCAGTAGTAACTCTAAGCATTCCTTGAGTTGGAGAGCTGGCTCCAGCGAGACTACCAGCGCCACTAAGAAATTCATCCCTGGGCTGGGGAGATGGAAAATACTAGCGGTTTAAAGAGCGCCCGACCGCTCTTGTAGAGGACCTGAGTTTGAATCCCCAGCACCCACAGGCGGCCGAGACTACCGGTCTGAAACTCCATTCCAGGAGGAACTCCAGTTCCAGGGGAATCCGACACACTCTTGTGCTGACCTCCGCGGTCATTGCATGCACTGGGTGCACATACTTGCAGCAGACAGTACATTCATAACACATAGAAATAAATAAATTAATAAAAAAAAAATTATCTTTAATTCTGTTTCTCCAGGGAACCACTTCTGGTACCAAAGTCTGTATGTAGTCAGGGTTCTCTAAAGAACACAGAAGAACAGTACGAATAATATAGCTATATACAATTTAATTGATTGCTCATCGTGACAGTGATTTCAACGAGTTCCAACATAGCGTCAACTACACTGAAACGGCTGTAGAAAATCCAGGGAACTCTCATGTCCGCAAGGCGATTTAGATGTCCTCAGTAGTCCCCACTCTAGTCTGAAGGCCCGATGGATTCCAGGCGATCTGCAGGTCTCAGTACAACGCTGGGATCTGAAAGGTCTGAGTCACAGCAGCAAGACAAAAAACTCAACCAGTGATAGTGAGAGGGCAAGGCAGGAGGAATAGAAGGGACTATCTCCTCTGTCTGCCGTGTCCTAAATACGCCTTCCGGTCAGGAAGGTAACTGCCCTATTTGGGGTTGGCCATCCGGGTTGAGGCAGTCCATCAGAAGACCCTTTTTCTTTATTTGTCCCTTAGTCCAGTCAATTTGACACCCAGGGATTACCACCACACCTGGCTTGTCACATGGGTACTGCAGCCATTGGCCCGCTTGCACATGGGTACACGCACCATGCCCGGCTTGCGACATGTGGTACATGCGCCATGCCCCAGCTTGACATGGGTACATCACGCCATGCCCAGCTGCACATTGGTGCGGGGTACTGATCTCATGCCTGCCAGCACATTACTGTTAACTGCTGATTATCATCCCCAGCCTGTTTGTCTTTGAGCTAGTGTCTTGCTATGTAGCCTGACTGGCCTGGAACTCATGTGGCCCAGAGCTCAATGTACCAGGCACCAAATGCATTTTGTGCCTTGTTCGCAACTGCCTGGCTCTCCTCACAGCCTGCAGGTGTGGCTATGAGCAGAGGCCAGGATCTGGTGGGTTCAAACCTGCTCTCCTCAGCCACGTGGCCCAGCAGGCTGTCTGGTGCTTGGAGACTTGGCTCTTTGAACTGTGAATGGTCACAGCAGAGGAAAGATGAAAGAGGAGAAGGAGCTTCCTCCATTCCTCACCATCGCTCCCCAGGGCTCAGCGCATTACAGTTTACAGAAGCCCAGCTCCCATGAGAACCCATGTTCCTTTTACAATAGGGAGGCCATGGAGTGCCCAGTGCCTGGCCAGCCTGGCCAGCTCCCTTCCTGTCGTCTTAGCTCCTGGGTGTTCCCACCCACTCCAGCCTAGTGTCAGTGGGGACTCTAAGCTTGGTAGAATGACTGCTGGAAGGAGCTAGGGCATGGTGCGCACGCCTTTAGAGATCCTAGCAACTTGGTGAGTGCACGTAAGAGTCAGCGGTATCTCTTTGTGGTTCGTAGCCAGCCCGGTCTACAGAGTGAGTTCCAGGACAGCTGGGGCTACAGGGAGACCCTGTTTGAAACGACCAAAAAAAAAAAAAAAGACTGCTGAAGGAAAGGAAGGAAAGAAGGGGGAGAGGTGGCTCAGCGACCTAAGAACACAGTGGCTTTTCTTGTGGGAGGTCTTTTGGTTCCCAAGCACCCCATATCAGTGACCTCACAACACTCTGTAACTCAGAGCTCCAGGAGCTGAGTGCCCCTTCTGGCCTCCATTCACCGTGGACATATCCCTAATGGCTGAACAAACACATCTATACACGTCTAAAAAATAATGTAGGAGCAGACGGCAGGCAGATCTCTTGTAGATCAAGGCCAACCTGGTCACATAGCAATTCCAGACCAGCCAAGCTACACAGTAAACACCTATCTCAAAATAAATGAAAAATATAGGGCTGAAGAATGCCTCAGTTGGTTAGAGCACTGCTGTCTCTTACAGAGGACCTGGGTCTTCTCACACCCACATGGGGTTAACAACCATTCTAACTCTAATTCACAGGGAGTTCAACGCCTCTTCTACCCTCATCCAGTAGGGCTCCAATTGCATGATATGGGTATGTCTACATACATGCAGCTGTTAACACAACCTAAAATAAAGAAAAAAAAAAGGGGTGTGGTGGCGCACCCTTTAATCCTAGTCACTTGGGAGGCAGAGGCAGGTTCGAATCTTTGTTGAGTTACAAGTTGCCAAGCTGTCTACGAGTGAGTTCCCCAGGACAGCTGGGCTACAGGGGACCCCTGTCTCGAAAAGATAAAAAAAAAAAAAAAAAAAAAGATTGCTGGACAGACCCAGCATCTGCTGCCCTTTCAGAATGTGGGTGTTGGCCCAAGGGCCTTCTACTTGGCAACCATCCAGCCTATTTCCTACCATAGGTCAAACAGGAGCGTCTCCCTTGCAGGGTGGTATCCCTGACTGACAGCTACACGGACCAGACCTCCTCAGGCTCAGTCTTCAGCAGTAAGTTCCCAAGGTTCCTGGTAGGCCTAGGGACCAAGGGAGCGGCCAAAGGTCAGAGGTCCAGTCCAGTATGACGTTGGGTTCTGCCCGAGATAGGGAAGTGGCTCTAAGCAGAAAAACCACAGTCCCACAGGGGACTGAGTGGGATGGTGCCCTGCACAAGACAGAGACCACAGCCACCCCAGGCTCCTTAGCAGCTCTCCTTAGCAGCTCCCCCTTGAACTCTCCAGCCTGACCCTGTTCTTGATGCTCCTGTGTCCGCAAAATAAAGCCACAAACCCTGTGTACATCCAACAGATTCTGAACCCCAATTTTGCTGTCACCAGCCAAGAGGGGATAAAGAGGAAAACAGAAGTGGCTTCCCAGCGCCCCTTGGTGGGGGATGACCCCAGAGAAGGGTGCTCCCAGCGCCCCCTGGGGGAGGGTGACACCAGAGAAGGGTGCTCCCAGCGCCCCCTGGGGGAGGGTGACACCAGAGAAGGGTGCTCCCAGCGCCCCCTGGGGGAGGGTGACACCAGAGAAGGGTGCTCCCAGCGCCCCCTGAGGGAGGGTGACACCAGAGAAGGGTGCTCCCAGTGCCCCCTGGGGGAGGGTGACATCAGACAAGGGTGCTCCCAGCGCCCCCTGGTGTGATGACATCAGACAAGGGTGCTCCTGGCACCCTCTGGTGTGGGGTGACCCCTGGTGTGGGCAGCAGCATTAGTTTTCATCCAGAACTGCATTGCGGTGCCCATGTTCCCCTGGACAGGCCTGTGCCTGACCAGTGACAGATGAGGTGACCCGGTCCTCGTCCACAGGGAGCGGTCAGCACTGCCAGTGGGGCACCGAGCACACAGAGGTGGGGCCTGCAGGCTGGGAGTGGTGTTAACTGGCTTCTGAGGGTCATGGGGGCTTCAAGGAGCTGAAGGGAGAGCAAGAATCAGCCAAGTGTGGCAAGGAGAAGGGCAGGCACTACGGGGGCCGAGGGCCGAGGCCTCTGGAAGCACAGAGGGCGGGGGCAGCCAGAGGCAAAGCTTGGAGTGGGCCAGCAGGGCTTGGGAGCCCCTTGTCGTCAGCCCCACATAGGGAGGTAGGGGCCTGGTGGGAGTGGGCAGGCCTTCCTTCCCCTCTGGGGCTGCAGAGGGCAGGGGACACACCCCTCCCAGTTGATAGCCTCGACACCTCAGAGACAGGCTTGCCCAGCAGCCAAGAGTACAGGAGTGCTCCCAGCACTCTCACGGCGCTCTCTGAGACCTCACTGCCAAAGCCTCAGCCCTCAGACTACAACATGGAGGACCTTGACCCAAGTAGGGCCCCCAGGACGCCAGAGGCTTCCTAGTGCCCGAGCCAGAAACCCAGCACTACCAGCTGCCAAACAGTTCTCCATCAAGGCAGGAGACAGCCAGGGCCTAAGGCAAAGCCCAGCAAGACAGAGGGGCCCCAGGACGTGATCGAGAAGTCTAGCAGCATAGAAATCAGACAGGAGCCCACTGCAAGGCCCACCCAGGAGCCCACGCCAACACCCACCCAGGAGCCCCAGCCAACGCCCACCAAGAACAGGGTTGCTCTGACTGTAAGACAGAGACAAAGAAGGGCCAAGGCTGTCCATGCTCAGTCCTGGAAACCCAAGGCCAGTGTGCCTCCGGGCCATGGCTGGAAACAGACGCAGATTTCCAGCAAGACTTGTTATTCCAGCCATGGCTGGAGCTCTGATGAGCTCAGGGACACCCAGGACCATAGCCAGAAACTGAAGCTGACTTCCAGGAAGACTCAGTTCCTTGAACAAGGCTGGAGCCTCAGGTACGCCAGTGAGGCCTGGGTCCAGACTCCCAAAACCAGCCTTAATGAGGCGGCCTCAGCCCAGAGTGAGAGCCCAGGACCCTCCTCCAAGACTGATTCTGTCCAGGAAGAGTATACTTGTCAGCAAGTCCAAGGCTTACAAGGATGAGGACCAGGACCAGGACTATGACCAGGACCATGACCAGGACCAGGACCATGACCCGGACCAGGACCATGACCAGGACCATGACCGGGACCGGGACCATGACTGGGACCGGGACCACGACCGGGACCAGGACTATGACCGGGACCATGACCAGAACCAGGACCATGACCCGGACCAGGACCATGACCCGGACCAGGACCATGACCCGGACCATGACTGGGACCGGGACCATAACCGGGACCATGACCATGACCATGACCAGGAGCATGACCAGGACCGGGACCAGGAGCATGACCATGACCATGACCGGGACCATGACCATGACCGGGACCAGGACCATGACCGGGACCGGGACCGGGACCATGACCATGACCATGACCATGACTGGGACCATGACCATGACCATGACCAGGAGCATGACCGGGACCATGACCAGGACCATGACCATGACCATGACCATGACCATGACCATGACCATGACCATGACCATGACCAGGAGCATGACCGGGACCATGACCAGGACCATGACCATGACCATGACCATGACCATGACCAGGAGCATGACCAGGACCATGACCAGGACCATGACCGGGACCATGACCAGGACCATGACCATGACCATGACCATGACCATGACCATGACCATGACCATGACCATGACCAGGACCATGACCATGACCATGACCAGGAGCATGACCAGGACCGGGACCAGGAGCATGACCATGACCATGACCAGGACCATGACCATGACCGGGACCGGGACCATGACCGGGACCAGGACCATGACCGGGACCGGGACCATGACCATGACCGGGACCAGGACCATGACCGGGACCGGGACCGGGACCATGACCAGGACCATGACCATGACCGGGACCATGACCATGACCATGACCATGACCATGACTGGGACCATGACCATGACCATGACCAGGAGCATGACCAGGACCGGGACCAGGAGCATGACCATGACCATGACCGGGACCGGGACCATGACCATGACCGGGACCATGACCATGACCGGGACCGGGACCATGACCGGGACCATGACCATGACCGGGACCATGACCATGACCGGGACCGGGACCATGACCGGGACCATGACCATGACCATGACCAGGACCATGACCGGGACCATGACCATGACCGGGACCATGACCATGACCGGGACCAGGACCATGACCGGGACCATGACCATGACCGGGACCATGACCATGACCAGGACCAGGACCATGACCAGGACCATGACCATGACCAGGACCATGACCATGACCATGACCATGACCGGGACCATGACCATGACCGGGACCATGACCATGACCGGGACCATGACCATGACCGGGACCATGACCATGACCGGGACCATGACCATGACCATGACCATGACCGGGACCAGGACCATGACCGGGACCATGACCATGACCATGACCATGACCGGGACCAGGACCATGACCAGGACCATGACCATGACCGGGACCAGGACCATGACCAGGACCATGACCATGACCGGGACCAGGACCAGGACCGGGACCATGACCATGACCATGACCATGACCATGACCATGACCATGACCAGGACCAGGACCATGACCGGGACCATGACCAGGACCATGACCATGACCGGGACCAGGACTATGACCAAGACCATGACCGGGACCGGGACCATGACCATGACCAGGACCATGACCGGGACCAGGATCATAACCAGGACCATGACCGGGACCGGGATCATGACCAGGACCATGACCATGACCGGGACCGGGACTATGACCGGGACCAGGACCATGACCATGACCGGGACCGGGACCATGACCATGACCGGGACTGGGACCAGGACCATGACAATGACCATGACCATGACCAAGACCATGACCGGGACCATGACTGGGACCGGGACCATGACTGGGACTGGGACCATGACCATGACCATGACCGGGACCATGACTGGGACCGGGACCATGACCGGGACCGGGACCATGACCATGACCGGGACCAGGACCATGACCGGGACCGGGACCAGTCCAATAGTACAGAGACTGTCTCCTCTAGTCACTATGTTGAGGCCCAAAGAGGCCAATGAAGTCCTTGCTTCTTGCTGATATTGGCACAATACCCTGGCTCTCAGCAAAGCTGTCCCTTTCAGGGCAACAAGAAACTGCAGCCAGCATCCTCTGGTCCATGGCCAAGTTTATTACCCCTGTTCTCTTCTTTTACAAAATTAAAAACTTTGAAATCCAGGCCCAGGTGGCAGCTACAGCTCGTCCATCTCTGGAAACCAAGGTCCCAGCCCAGCCTTGCTGGGTTTCCAGCTCCAGCCACAGGCTGTGGGGCTGACGTCTGGGTATGGAGCCAGGGCAAAGGGTACAGGTAAGAGGGAGCAGCCAGGAGCCTCGGTCCTGGTCCCTGAGTTACGATTCACATTATTGCGAAGGCTCAGGCTGCAGGGTGAAGTCAAAGCTCAATGAGGGTCTGGGATGCCCAGGAGTTTCCCTGGGGAGATGCCCTCTAACCAGTCAAGAGGCCGAGCTTCTCAGCCCTGTCCTTGGCCTGGCCAGCACTGCTCTTCATCTTGACTTCGTGCTCTGGGTCCCTCTTGGCAGCCAGCTTAGGAAAGAATCCCTCCAGGGAAGGCTCTAGGCCTTTCTGCGTGGTCTGTCTAGGCAGAGGAGGCAAAGCTGCCACCACAGGGCATCAGAGGAAAAAGGTGATTCGGGAGGCCACAGTCTTGCAGCCATTGGAGGAGAAGAGCTGTTCATCCTCAGGGAAGAAGGTGGTACTGTCCAGCACAGCCTGGACCACCTCCTCCCGGGGCTCCAGGCCCAGCTGGGCCAACTCATTGAGCACACAGTGCCGCACATGGTGCCGCTGGAGCGGGAGGAAGGGTACCACGGCATCGAGCAGGTGTTCCTCCACGATCCCAGAGCGCCAGAAGCCATCTGTGGGAAAGGAAGTCAGGTGACAGCCCCCAGGCCAGTGGAGGTGTCCACAGGCTTGAGGCAGCTGTGTACTTTGTTCAGGTCCAGGAGCCCAGGCGAGGAACTAGCTACAGTGCAATGCTTTGGAGGGGTGGGGGAACCTGGCCTGCCCCTGGGAATCCAGCCCACCAGGGCTTGGTGGGAATCCTACCAGGACTGCCCAGCCAACTCACGGTGCGGGTTGTCCAGTACGGCCCGGGAGACGGCTGGCTCCAGCTCCTGCAGGCTGATCTCCTCCCTGTCCCTGTGGCTGCGCCAGGCCTCCAGGGCCACCTGGTTGATCTGCTCACCACCAGTGTTGCTAAAGCCACAAGAACCCAGGTTGAGTCTGAGCGACCAGAGATCAAAACTGGGCCTTCATTTTCCAGTCACATCTCACATGACTCTTCCCTTCCTCACTTCCCAGGACTTCCATGGCTCCAACATGTCTGTGTGCCATGCACTTCATAATTCACAAATGACTTCTTGTTTGGGGATCCATTTGAGGCCAGCCTCCTGCCTAAACTTTCCCAGTACTGGAATTATAGATGTGTGGCACCATACTCAGGCTACAAAATTCTCTTGTATTCTTTAACTGCCTCTCCTCACCCGGCCTCGGGGAGGACAATGGGGCATCAACACTGGTTAGCAGTTCAGAAGTGAGACCAAAGCTCAGAGAGGTACAGCAATTCTGCCTCTGCCTACGGAATCACAGCTAGGGAACAGAGCTGGGATGCAAGGACTAGAAAACAGTCCCATTTCCCCGAGGCCCATGTCCTGTCAACCACAAAAAGACAGTGTTTGACAGGCAAGAGGCCGCACAGAGCAGCAGAGAGGGTCCGAAAGACAGGCCCGGAGAGGCTTTGAGGGTGTCAAAGGGGAAGTCAGCCACCTGGAACAACAGTCAGCAGGGAGGATGCAGACTCTGAGCCGGCCCTGGGGAATGGTACTCTGCTGGGGACCTGGACCTCTGAGGAGTGTCCCCCACTGTGCCCTCTGCAGTGTCAGCCGTACCTGATGAAGATGAAGATGGCCTGGCGATAGTTGGACCCGTACACAACCCAAGAGGGGCCCAGGAAGGGCCGCAGCACCTCCATCAGGCCCAGGGGCAGCTTGTCCATCTCATCGAAGAGGAAGAGGGAGCGGCCACAGGCAGTGAGGTTACCCTGGAGCCAGCTCTTGAGATCCTTCTATAGGGCAGACAGAGGAGTTCCAGAGATACTCCCCCAGCCCCAGACTTCTTCCCAAGCTTCCAGACAGTGCCAACCCCCTAATGAGACTGACAGCAAAGGGTGGGTGGCCCAGAGGGGGGCAGGGACTTGCCTAAGGTCACACAGCCACTCAACAAGAGAACAGACTGAAACCGATGCATCCCACCTCTCTGTTCATGACAGCTAGTGCTTCTATAATAGGAGGCTCCTTCCAGCTCCCTGAACCTGGCCAACAGTGCTGGAATCTGAAACCGATCAGCCTGAAAAGGCCCCTGCACATTGGTAATAGCAATCAGAGCTGGCTTTACCAGGGAGTGCTTCCTGAGCTCCGAATTGGGGCTGAGCGTTACAGGCAGATGAGAACGCAGACATAGGTACTCTAAGTACCACCTGCCTTGTGTGACCCCATGTCCCTTGTGATGACTCCAGCTCACAGGTACCAATAACCCCCACCCAGGAAAGACCCCATGCCCCTCCCATCCTAAGCTCTGTTCCCAATAGGTTTTGAGGGCTGAGGCTCCAACTGGCTGTATGGCTTGGGGGCAGGGACTACCCTCATGGAGATGGGCCTCACTCCTCCGAGTCACCTCATGGTGCAGAAGGGGGATCCAGGACACTCTCAGTCTACCTTGTAGCGTTCAATGTGGCCGGGGTGTGGGAAGTGGATGATGGGGGAGAAGTGGTGCACGTGAGGGCTTCGGAGACCGTTCTGGAAGAGGTAGTGCGCCAGCAAAGAGCTGACGTAGGACTTCCCAGTGCCTGTCCAGCCATGCAGGGAAAGGACCAGTGGCTTGCTGGGGGCTGGGTCCTGTATGAAGGCCTTCAGTGACCTCACCAACAGTGCCTTGGCCAAATGCTGGCCAGCCAAGTGTTGAGCCAGGTCACACTCCAGACCTAAGGCCACAGAAGGAAGGTGTCAAAGCTGAGGCCAGGCCAGACCTGGTAATCATGCCTGTAATCCCAGCACTCAGGAGGCTAAGGCGGGAAGATCTCAGCTAAGGCCAGCCTGGGCTTTATAGTGAGTTCCAGGCCCAGCCTGTGCTACAGAGTACAAACCCATCTATAAATAAATAAAGCTGGGCATGGTGGTGCACGCCTTTAATCCCAGCACTCAGGAGGCAGAGCCAGGTAGATCTCTGTGAGTTCAAGGCCACCCTGGTGTACAGAGTGAGCTCCAGGCCAGCTGGGACTAAAGGGAGACCCTGTCTCAAAAAGACCAAAAAAATAAATAAAATTAAAGAAATATGAAAACTAGGGGCTGGAGAGGTAGCTCAGCGGTTAAGAGCTCTGGCTACTCTTGCTGAGGAACCCGTTCAAATCCCAGCACCCACTGTGACTCCAGTTCCAAAGGAACATCCTCTTCTGACCTCTGCAGGCATATCGGGACACAAGCGCACTTACACACATGCAGGCAATACACTCATACACATAAAATTTTAAAAAAAACTAAAAACTGGCTGGCGGTGTGGTGGCACACAGCTTGAATACCAGCACTCGGAAGACAGAGGCAGGGCGATCTCTGAGTTTGAGGCTAGCCTGGTCTACACAGAAAGTAAGATATCTTCATCAAGGCAGGGAGGGGTTCAAGAGGGAGGTCATGTCTGGAGACCCTGTCTGGGACACTTGTCCAAGTGAAGGGCGGGGCACGGCCCCTACAGGGGCCACCCTCAGCCTGACAACTCGGCAGCGGCCCCGAGAGGCGGTTCTGCGCGCTGCACCTACCCCAAGTGAGCACAGGCTGACCCCACACAGGTTCGGTCCAAGGCCGGCTTCCCCATCCCCTTCCATAGAGGATCGCCGCAAGCACCAGGAGCCTCGCTGTCAAAGGCCTCTCTCCACCATGGCAGTCCCCCGGTACCCTCCTGATCACCGCTAAGCCCCTCGCCTCGCGGTGGTGACTGGGGCTCCGGGGCCGCAACCCCCGTCTAGCCTCGCGGTGCGCCGCCGCCCGCCGCCCGCCGCCCGCCCCCTCGGCTCCGGCCTCCCCACCCCTCACCCGGCAGGTCCGGCCGGAAGTCGCATTCGCAGAACGAGCCGAAACTACAGCGCAAAGAAGCCAAGTCCCAGGCGGTGGCCGCGGCTGAGACCACCCCGAGCAGCCCGAGGATCGAGCCCCAGGGCCGGCAGCCGGGCCTCGCAACCGCCATCCGGCTGAGGCCCGATTTCGGTCTGGGGCCGCTCACCCCCGCGACTTGCGAACCACAGCTCCCAGAGTGCACCGCTCCGCGGCAGCCAAGCCCATCGCCTACAACTCCCGGCTCCCCTTCGGGAAGCCCGACCACACGTCTGGCAGCAGTACGACAAAGTTCCCGCCACGGGGAGGCCGTGAACCGCCCAATCTGAGGTGCTGGTCCTCGTTTCCATGGCCACGGTAACTAGAGATCCATCACCAAACCTCAAAAAATAAAGGATTAAGACCGCAGAAGGTGACGCGACAATAACAAAAACTTGTGCAGAACCTTCCACTTTGCAAAGCGTCTTTCCCAAGCTCTTTTTTTTCTCTTTCGTGTGTATAAGTGTATTTATTGTCTGTCTGTATGTAACTGCGTCCGTGTCGTGCAAAGCCTGTGGAGGCCAGAAGAGGGCGTTAGATCCCCCTGTAACTGGAATTACAACCGCCATGTGGGTGCTGGGAATCTCATCTCTCATCCCCTTCCAAGGTCTTTTTTAATTTTATATGACAGCCGGGCGTGGTGGCACACTCCTCAGGTGGATCTCTGTGAGTTCAAGGCCAGCCTGGTCTACAGAGTGAGTTCCAGGACAGCTGGGGCTACAGGGAGACCCTGTCTCGAAAAGACCCCCCAAAATTTTTTTTATATAACAAAAGAGCACTCACTAATAACTTTTTGTGAACTCTGTACCAGTCATGTGGCTTTTTCAGTGAGATGTAGTAGTCACATATTTTGACTCAGAAAATCATGAATAGGGTGTTATAGGTTGTTAGCTGCCAAGTGGGTGCTGGGAAAGAACCTGGGTCCTCTGCTTAAAAGGACAGAGTAAAAGGCTGGAGAGATAACCTAGCGGTTAAGAGCGCCGACCGCTCTTGCAGAGGACCTGGGTTCGATCCCCAGCACCCACATGGCGGCCAAGAACCGTCCAAAACTTCAATTCCAGGAGAACTCCAGTTCCAGGGGAATCCGACACCCTCTTCTGACCTCTGTGGCATTGCACGACACGGGTGCACAAACTTGCATGCAGACAGTACATTGATACACATACATAAATAAATAAAAATTAAAAAAAACAGAGTAAAATTTCTTTTAAAGTAATGGCATAGTGGTGCATGCCTTTAATCTTAGCACTCAGGAGCCATCTCTGAGTTCAAGGCCAGCCTGGTCTACAGAGTGAGTTCCAGGACAACTGGGGCTACAGGGAGACCGTGTCTCAAAAACACCAAAAAAATTCTTTAAGCTAGCCGGGCGTGGTGGCGTATGCCTTTAATCCTAGCACTTGGGAAGCAGAGGCAGGTGGATCTTTGTGAGTTCAAGGCCAGCCTGGTCTACAGAGTGAGTTCCAGGACAGCTGGGGCTACAGGGAGACCCTGTCTCAAAAAGACCAAAAAAAAAAAAAATACATGGAATCCGGTCATGGCGGAGCACATCTTTAATCCCAGCACTCAGGAGGCAGAGGCAGGTGGATCACCGTGAGTTCAAGGCCAGTGTGGTTTACTTAGTTCCAGGACAGCTGGGACTATAGGGAGACCCTGTCTCAAAAAGACCAAAAAATAAAAAAAAATTTAAAAGACATTTTTAAGATCCCCACCCAACACACACCTTGATATGATATGCTGTTCTCTCTCTCTCTCTCTCTCTCCTCCCTCTCTCTCTCTCTCTCTCTCTCTCTCTTACACACACACACACACACACACACACACACACACACATACTTCTCGGTCACATCCCAAAGCCTGAATTAAATGGTTCCCATATTGAGGAAAGAACTCCAGGCCAGAACTCCCATTTATTTATTTATTTATTTATTTATTTATTTATTTATTTATTTTTAAGGCAGGGTCTCCCTTTTAGTACCAGCTGTCCTGGAGCTCGCTCTGTAGACCAGACTGGCCTTGAACTCACAGAGATCTGCCTACCTCTACCTCCCATGCTGGGATTAAAGGCGTGTGCCACCACACCCGGCTTAACTCCCCTTTAGAAAACACCCTTTTCATCACTTCTAGGCCTTTTGGCTAAGATCATGTGTAGTATCTGTTCTTATCAGTTTAATATCTGATACGTCCTCTATCTGAGGACAACATATTAAATGGATTTTTAGAAGTAGGAGTTGGAATAGGAGCTTTCTCTGAAAAAAAAAAATTTAAGAAAACACCCTTTTCCCTTCAGATATTGGTTCTTGGGTGTGTGGTGGGGGGTAGTTTCTAGACTGCTGAAAGCCCTTCAACCCAAACATCTGGTCTTTTTGCCTGTATATAGGAAAACTTGGGTGGGCTTGGGGTCAGAGAAGACTGAAGTCTCCACTTCTCCCATTGACTTGGGTTAACTGACCATCTCCCCTGCTGATCTGTAAGCTTGCTGAGATCAGAACTTGATAACTTCTGTAACCCTAGCTCCTAGTATGGTCTGGGATATCCCAGGCCCTAACCAGGTGTGTGTTAAATGAAGTCTTCCAGTTTCACCCAAGCCTCATGAGACAGAAGAAAGTCATAAAAGTTTATTATATTAAAGAGCATGGCTTCTGTACATATTTACAGAACAGACATATTTACAGCAGAATGGAGACCGTGGCACCTCTGAGTATCTATGCCCAGAGGAGAGAGGAGGCCTGAGGAGCCTCCCATGGCTCGGAACAGAGAACCTCAGGAGAAGCTGCTAGAAGGAACAGGGGTTCCTGTCCTTCCAGAAGGACAAGAGGCTGGATGAGTGTATAGGAAAGGGACGGAGCTCAGAGTCCACACAGGACCCTGGAAGTGCAAGGGAGATCCTGGAGTTGAACCCAGAACATTCTTGGGCTGATCACAGTGTCCTTGGGGTGCTCTGGGGGGAAGAGTCCTGTGCTGCCCCTGACGCTGCCTGCAGCTGCCGAGGGGCAAGGTCCCCGGGGTCACAGCTCACTGGAGCGGACGGCAGGCTCCAACTTGTGGGAAAGGGCAGTGAGGACCTTGTCGAATTTCTCGTAGCGCCGGGCCTGGCTGCTGCTGGCACCCTGGCTGCCCCAGAGGAGGCGCATCTGGAACTCGGTGCTGAACACCTCCAGGAGCTCTGGCCGGGCCTGGAACCCTGCAAGGTAGGGTTACAGGGTCAAAGCCACATTCTTCAAGATTCTGCTTAGACTGGGCCTTCCTCTAGCACTGCCAGAGATCCAACAAAACGTGGTCAACAAGGCTGAACTTTCACACTGGCACCTAGTTCTTTAACTATTTCCATCATATACTACATCACTCTGCCTGGCCTGGAACTCACAGAAATCCTCCTCCCTCTGCCTGCCGAGTGCTGAGATTAAAGGCGTGCACCATCACACCCTGGTTGCACATAGAATTTTTATTTTTTTTATTTTTTTTTTTTTTTGGTCTTTTCGAGACAGGGTCTCCCTGTAGTCCCAGCTGTCCTGGAACTCACTCTGTAGACCAGGCTGGCCTTGAACTCACAAAGATCCGCCTGCCTCTGCCTCCCAAGTGCTAGGATTAAAGGCGTGCGCCACCACGCCCGGCGCACATAGAATTTTTAAAACAACAGAAAGAAGCTAGCCGGGCGTGTTAGCACACACCTTTAATCCCAGCATTTGGGAGGCTGAGGCAGGCAGATCTCTGTGAGTTTCAGGCCAGCCTGGTCTACAGAAAGAGTTACAGGCCAGCTGGGGATACAGGGAGACCCTGTCTCAAAAGACCAAAAATACAACAACAAACCCAGAATTTGTGTGTGTGCATGCATGTGTGTGCATGTGTGCGCACACATGTGCCTATGAGTGGTGGTGGGGATGGAAATCAGGACTTGGTGCATGCTGACCAAGTACTTTATCATTGAGCTACAACCTCAGCCCTTAGGAGATAAAATAATAATATAAATCACCAGGTGTAGTGGCACCCGGTACCTTTAATCCCAGAACTAGAGAGCCAGAGGCAGATGGATCTCTGAATTCCAGGCCACCCTGGTCTATATAATGAGTTCCAGGCCAGCTGGGACTACAGGGAGACTGTCTGAAAAAGACCAAAAATAAATAAATAAAATTATTTTTTCTTTGTGAAAAAAAATATGAGATGCTGGGCGTGGTGGCGCATGCCTTTAATCCAAGCACTTGGGAGGCAGAGGCAGGTGGATCTTTGTGAGTTCAAGGCCAGCCTGGTCTACAGAGTGAGTTCCAGGCCAGCTGGGGCTACAGGGAGACCCTGTCTCGAAAAGACCAAAAAAAAAAAAATATGAGAAATATATATCTGAATATCCATAGGCTATACCTCCGGGTAAGTAGATAATTTAAATAATCATATTCTTGTGTAGATATAGGTTCTAACTTGTTGCCAGTGATTTTTTTTTCCTTTTTTGAGACTAGATCTCATGTTGACCAGGCTGACATTGAATTCAATATGCAGGTAGAAATGGCCTCAAACTCTCCTGAGTCCTGGGATTATTGTCCCACACTAGAACCAGCTTATGGGGAGCTGGAGACTGGGCCGGGGGGGGGGGGGTGTTCTGAACTAAGGCAGCGCTCTACCACTGAGCTGCATTCCCAGCTTTCCACTGAAATTTTTGTGTGCACCTTAACTAATGCCAAAATCAGTGGAACCACCACTGTCCGAGGCCACTTTCTCTGGTTCTTTCCCAGAGTGAGTTCTATGTCCTCCAGACTGAGCTCCTTGGAGACCAGGCACAGTCAGTTTTCACCCAGGACCTTGGCTAGGCAGCTTGCAGACAGCTAAGGAGAGCAGGCCTGCCAGATGCCCACTTCCCAAATGGGAACACTGAGGCCCAATTGGCAGTGACTCACACCCAAAAGCACTCAGTCATCTCTCTGGGCCCACCCCAGCACCCTCACTAGCAGCTGCTTATAGAATGAGCTAGTGACGTGGTGCACGAGGAAGAAGAGCCTGGGAGACAGGAGAGGACAGACAGATAAGAAGTGTGGATGGACCCTTGGAGAAAACTGCACAGATGGAGGGAAGTGAAGGGCAGCCAGGAAGGGCAGGACCCCCAGGACGTGACGGCTACTCACCCTGCAGCTTGACCTCAGCGTTGGTGTGGTAGAGACCCCCATGGTGAGCCACAGTTCGGGCCGCCTCCAGGTGGGCCAGTACAACTTCCACACCGTGTTCCGTGCTGCCCCAGGGCTCTGGGCCTTCGGCCGGGGCCGAGTCACACTCCAACAGAGTGATGAGCGGTACCACGTGGGGAAACGTGGTGTTGCTCAGCGGAGGGCCTTCTGCAGGGAGAGGACAAGTGGACACTTACTTAGGCACCCAGAGGGCCTCGATGCCCACTGCAGTCCTGAGCTGTGCAAGGTCACACAGCAAGGCGGGGAGGTAAGGTACCTTTGCCCTCGTTGAGGCTCTTAAGGAAAGGCTTGAGCTTCTTCTCATAGAGGATGGCGCCCTCTGTGTGTCGCTGCCGCAGGGTCACCCATGTCTGCTCCAGCCTGGCAATCTGAGGAGACTAGACTGTGAGAAACCCACTAGGAAAGGGCGGTTACCCAGTATGTAGCCATGGCTGAGCCAGAACTCACAGAGATCCGGCTGCCCCTGCCTCCTGAGTGCTGGGATTAAAAGTGTACCACCTGGCCGGGCATGGTGGCGCACACCTTTAATCCTAACACTGGGAGCAGAGGCAGGCAGATGTTTGTGAGTTCAAGGCCAGCCTGGTCTACAGAGTGAGTTCCAGGACAGCTGAGGCTACAAGGAGACCCTGTCTCGAAAAGACGGAAAAATAAATAAAAGTGTACCACCTGAGGAAATACACATTTTTCTGGCCATTAACCACAAAGGACTGTGCTTCTGGTCACCCATAGGCCATCAAAACCCATTTTACAGATTAAGGACTAAGGCTCACAGCTCAGGGTTGCTTCAAAAACAAGTGGCAAAGCTACCACCCACCCAGGTTCCTCAGAGAGATGGCCAGCCCTGCCTAGGTTAACTTCTAGCCCTTGGCCTTGGACTCTGACCTCAATCAGTTCCCGTTCTGCCTCAGTTCCCCCCTTTGTAGAATGGGAAAATACAGAGAATCTTCTTCAACAGATTGTTTTGAAAAATCAGTGCTGGCCTGTTAAATGATACACTTTATGGTTTGTTTGTTTTCCTGATTGGTCCGAAACAGGATGTCTATCCCAGGCTGGCCTTGAACTTTTGATCCCGTGCCTCCACCTCCAGAGTGCTGGGATTGCAGGTGGGCACCACCACACCCAGTTTATATGATGCCGAGGGGTCAGACCCAAGCATGGTCTTCCAACGGAGCTTCAGCCCCAGCCCCACTTTAAACACTGTCTCTCATTCATCTCACAAGTGGGAAACTTTGGCCCAAAGGGGAAAGAGCATTTGAACTCTGTTCCCCAGTTACTCGTTTACCAACAGTGCCTGGGGGCCCAAAAGTTCCTCCTGTTTCCGAAACTCAGCCTTCCAGAGAAGGCACCCCAAGCAGCCAATGTCCCGAGGGCCCAACAGTACCTGGGCCATGTCCAGGGCGCCCATGACCGCAGCAAAGCTGAACATGTTCCCCATCGTCCCACGCAGCTCGGCGGCCAGCTGGATGGTCTTGTGCAGCAGCGCGGCCCGCTCCTCCGCAGAGCCCGTGCAGCCCAGGATGTCCACCGCCAACATGATGGACATGGTGTGGAACCTGCGGGAGCAGCCAAGGGCAGAGAGGGTGGGATCTAGAGCGGGGCGGGGCGGGGCCTGAAGCTGGGGGCGGGGCCCCGCCACTGTCAATCTTAGCTTTCCTAGGGTTGGAAGGCAAAGCCAAAGTGAGAGATTTTAATACGTCAAAGGTGCTGGGGGCGTGGTTTGAATGGGTGGGGGACAAGGGGAAGAGCCTCGGATTAGCCAATGTAAGTTAGGGGGAGGGACCAGAACCCCAAGAGGAGAGTTTTTTTAAAAATTTACTTATAGGCCGGGCGTGGTGGCACACGCGCCTTTAATCCTAGCTCTCGGGAAGCTGAGGCAGGTGGATTTTTGTGAGTTCAAGGCCAGCCTGGTCTACAGAGCGAGTTACAGGACAGCTAGGGCTACAGGGAGATCCTTTCTTGAAAAAGACCAAAAGAAAAAAAATTACTTATTATATTTTATGTATATGAGTGTATTGCAAGATGTAGGATCACCCATGTTATGCAATGACCGCGGAGGTCAGAAGAAGGCGTCGGATCCCCTGGAATTGGAGAGTTACAGGCGGTTGTCAGCCACCATGTGGGTGCTGGGAACCGAACCTGGGTCCTCTGCAAGAGTAGCCAGTGCTCTTAACTGCTGAGCCACCTCTCCAACCCCATAACCCGTGAAATTCTGAGGGCTGCGCTGTTTTCAGAAAGAACGCAGAGGCCAATAATGATGGGTGGAGCCAAGTCCAATGGACCAGGAAATTCGAGAATAAAACATGCAGTATTTGGCAAACCAGGCTGGCGCTGACCCTGCAACTGGCCAGTTGGATGGGCGGGGTCAGACCCGAGACAGCCTGGGCTCCGTCCAGCAGCCAGGCTGGCCTTACCTTTCCAGCAGGTCTAGTCTTAGCTGGCGGCCGTGGGGGAGGGTGAGCAGCTCCATGCCCCAACGGACTCCCATTAGGGTCTGCATCTCCTTGGTAACGCCCAGTATCCTAGCAACCTGCAAGGACGCCCAAAGGGCTGATTAATTTCCCGTCAGGGTTGGCCCGAGCCATCTGGGAGTCAGAAAGCTTCTCGAAGAGGGGCGCCTGGTTGAGAGGCCCGGTTTGGATCCCAGCATCTCTGCTGACACGGAACAAGTGATTCTCCCTTTCTGAATGCACAACTTCCCCATCTGTAAAATGGGGAATGGGAAAATGCCTAGAGGTCCGTGCCATGTTAGATACTCACTTAAGATTAAGAGTCAAGATGCCAGCTGGGCCTGGTGGTGCACGCCTTTAATCCTAGCACTTGGGAGGCAGAGGCAGGCGGATCTTTGTGAGTTCAAGGCCAGCCTGGTCTACAGAGTGAGTTCCAGGCCAGCTGGGGCTACAGGGACGACCGGCTGTCCGAAACCAGACAAGAAAAAAAAAAAAAAAAAAAAAAAAAAAAAAAGTCAAGATGCCTTTATTCCAGAGGGCCAACCCAAGCCCAGGAGGGAACGGACTGGCTCACACTCACTCACTGGGCCTACAACCCAGCTTCTCCTTCTCCATACCCAGCAGCTTCCTGGCTCCAGGACCAGTGTTCCTCCCAAAATGCACAGGCAGAAACTGAGGCACGAAGAGACCTAGGCTCTTTGTCCAGGTCGAAGCCCCATGGGCTTGACAATTTATGGTTCCAGGGCGTTTTGCTTGTCTGTCCACTAGGGGGCATGGGGGCGGGGAGCCGGGCTTGTCTCTTCCCAGCCAGTTGACTTCAGGTTGGCTCTGGGACATTCCTAAAGCATCTCAAAGCACCCCAAGTGGTCAGACCCCAAGCCAGACCAACATCTGGACGGTGTGAGAATATCTCGGTTTTAGCTCTTTTGAAGAAAATGGAGGCCCAGAGGTTAGCTGATCAGCCCAGAGGCCCAGAGCCAAAAGATGTCTGTCTGTGAAGGCTGATCAGGGCCACTCTTTCCACTGTACTTGGAGAATCTGGAAATGAGCCCCTAACCACCTTGGCTCCCGTCCCAAAGCCAGAGGACAGAGGTGCTGTCCCCGCCCCCACCCAGGGCATGCCCAGCACCTACCAGGCAGTCAACCTTGGTGACATGGCGAGCTAACGTCCGTGCATCCACCTCCGATAGCAGCTCCTTGACTTTGCGCAGAAGGCCCACCTCCAGGGGCCGGTTCTCCTTAGGGATCAACAACGACTGGAAGGTAGCCAGGTTGAAGGAGGATGCAGCTTCCACCACAGGGACCGCGAAGGGCTTGTCCCACTCCCCGTCGCGCCCTCCATTTTCCAACAGTTCCTTCTGCTTCTCCCCAGAGCCCCTGGCCTTCCGAGAGGCCCCTCCTGCTGCCCACTCTGGGCTGCCTCGGACAGGAGGTTGGAGCTGGCAGTAGTGGCCAGAGTCCGGGTCGCTGTAACTGCTGAGTGAAGGTGATGGAGAGGCCTTGCAGAGAGTGTGGGAGGGGCTGGCGTGAGGGCCCTTGTCTGATTCTCCAGGGTGCTTTGGGGCACTTCCAGAACACAGCTGAGGTTCACTGGAACGTCGGGCAACTGGAGAGGCAGGCAGCACTGTGGCAGTGGGGGCCGCAGGGGCAGCGTGGACACGGGTTACTGTAAAGAGAGAGGAGAGAGGACTTGTTTATTGCAGCTTCCCACCGAAGGGAGAATTCCCTTCCCTGTTTCTCAAAGAATAGTCTCCATCTGGACATGGTGACATCCACCTCCAGGGATAGTGGAGACCAGGGCAGCAGACTCTGGCAAACTCTCAGTGCTGGACAGAAGGAGCTTGAGTAACACTGCCCTACAGGAAAGCTAAGCCTGCCGGAGGCCATTGTGCCTGTGGAACCATTGCCCAGTCATTTAGCAATAATGACTTACTGGCTACGCACCCGCACCAGGCGATGTGCTGCAGAGGCACTATCAGCAGTAAAACTATCATGATAAGGAGACAGAAGCCAGGCATAGTAGCGCATGCCCATAAATTATAGCCCTGGGAAGGCTGAGATAGGAGGATGGCCTTGAGTTGGGGGCCAGTCTTAGCTACACGAATGGTACGCCAGGCTTGAGGCATAGAGAGAAATCTGTTGCAAAACCATCAAAAAACAAACAAACAAACACAAACAGGCGAAAACTGGGGGCATCCTCTGTGCTAGCATTCAGGAAGGAGTAGGTGATATTTATTCATCTCTTACTGCCACGAGAGACTTCTTTGCAGATTTTGTTTGTTTGTTTGTTTTGTTTGAGACAGGGTCTCATTATGTAGCTCCGCTGGCCGGGAACTCCCTATATAGACCAGACTGGCCTCAAACTCACAAAGATCCACCTGCCTCTGCCTCCCTCTGAAGAGCTGAGACTAAAGCCATGTGCCACCAAGCCTGGCTGCAGATTTCTTTGTAACCTTTTCAATGAGAGTTAAAACATCCCATTCTATAAAGTAAGTAAGGACTTTTGTGGCTCTCACTGAACAGATGAGAAAAGTAAGCCTTAGAGAGGTTAAGTGGCTTCCCTAGGGTCATTCAAGCAGCAAGCAGTAGGGCCACCATTGAAGCCGTGACCACCAAGCTATTTGACTGACATGTTGTTTAGAAATTGTCTTGGGGGCTGGAGAGACAGCTCAGCAGTTGTGAGTGCTGGCTGTTCTTGCAGAGGACCAGGGTTCAAATCCCAGCACCCACATGACAGCCAACAACTGTCCTTAACACCAGTTCCAGGGAATGTGACACCCTCTTCTGTCTTCCACGGGCATCACACAACATGGGAGCATCTACATACATGCACGTGTAATACTCATACACATAAAATAAAAATAAATAAATAAATAAATAAATAAACAAATAAACAAATAAATAAATAAGAAATTGTCTCATAAAACACTTCTGGTAGCCAGGCATGGTAGCACACACCTGTTATCCCAGCATTTGGGAGGCAGAGGCAGGTGGCTCTCTGTGAGTTCAAGGCCAGCCTAGTCTACAGAGTGAGTTCCAGGACAGCTGGGGCTACGGGGAGACCCTGTCCCCCCAAAACAAAAAAACAACAACAACCATTTCTGGTAAAAAAAAAATTAAACTTTTGCATTTGGAGGTATTGTTTGAGGACAAGCTTGTAATGATGACAGAGTTGATGGCTCTCTATTTAAGGACTTTCAGAAATATATCAGAAATACATAGTAATACCCTACAGGGGCAGAATGCCTCCCCAGGTCAAGGCGCCTGGGAACTGCCCCTCTCACAACACTTTGCCTGCCCTGGGGACAAAACCTCCTGTTGAAAAACACTTTGGGTTGTTGTTTATTTGCTTTATTTTGTTACCAGAACCAATATGGTATGTTTTCACTTTCTATTTATAAGCACAGGACCCCATGACTTTGATTTTATTGTCTTAAAGTGATAAAATAATTTTTAATTTTAATTTAATTTTATTTTATTTTTGAGACAGGATCTCCTTATAGCCCCAGCTGACCTGGAACTCACTCTGTAGACCAGGCTGCCCCTAAACTCACAGAGATCTCTCTGCCTCTGCCTCCTGAGTGCTAGGATTACAGGTGTGTGCCACCACACCCAGCTTATAGAGGGTTCTTAGCTGCCATGTGGGTGCTGGGAATCAAACCCTGGTCTTCTGCAAGAGCAGTCGTCACTCTTAACTGCTGAGCCATCTCTCCAGCCCCCAAATAATCTTTTTTAACTGTATGAAGCCAGGCATGGTGGCGCACACCTTTGATCCTAGCACTTGGGGAGGCAGAAACAAGTGGAGCTCCAGGACAGCTGGAGCTACAGGGAGACCCTGTCTCAGACAAAACAAACAAACAACTAACTAACTAACTAACTAAATAAATAAATAAATAAATAAATAAATAAATAAATAAATAAATAACGACTACAAAGAAGGGCATCAAGACGGAGTGGTGGCACACCCCCTTAGTCCCAGCACTAGGAAGGCAGATATCTGTGAGTTCAAGGCCAGCCTGGTTCCAGAATAGCTGGAGCAACAGGGACTAAGTCCCCTGCTAATGTGGTTACCCTGGAAACTATGTCTGATGGACTGATTCCTGGGGCCTGAGTACAGTCACAGCCTCGGGGCCCAGGCCCTATGATGACATACTGTGCCTCTAGCAGGCTTCTTCCATCCTGGCACATACGCTAGGAACACACACTAGCACACACACTACGAACACACTGGCACACATACTAGGAACCCAGTGCCTGGTACCCAATGGGGGCTCCGTCAACTGTCGCTGTATGTTGCTGTATGAAGAAGCCATGGATGTTGCTTAGGCATCAACACCAGCAATTCCTGAAGTACGCTGCTCCCAGAACACAGGCAGAAATATAGATAACAGACCCCCACACACACACACCAAAGACAGCAGCCCCTGCAGACTGTCCCCTTTGCTGACTTACCGGTGCTGTAGGCGGGGGAGCTGGGACTCTCAGAGATGGGGGTCAGGGGCGAGTGTAGGTCTGGAATCTGGTCCATGCTGAGGGCACAGTTTCGGATAGAGTCCCTGGGGTGGGGTAGTGAGGTGCTGTAGACAGGAATACCATAAGCCCAGGAGTCAGTGATGAGGGGACCTGATGGACCTCTGGGACCCACACCTCGCCTCATGAACTTCAAAGGCAGAAAAAGTTTGTGGATCATAAAGTTCAATCTCTCAATGGATAGGTCCACAAACTGGAGAAGGAAGAGCTGGGCTAAGGTGGCATTGACCCTAGCAAGCCCCGATCTCTGAGCCCTGACCCCAGCCAGCCATGACAACCCCACCTGACCCCCAGGGAGGCTTTACCTCGGTTGACCCTTAGCAGGCCCTGACTCTCCCAGCCAGATCTCCTACTCTGGCCTTGACTTCCAACCAGCCCTGACCCCAGACAGCCATGAACCCCAGCAGGCCTTGAACCCCAGCTGGCCCTGCCCTCCAGTCTTCAGCTGGTTTCTAGATCCTTCCTCCCACACTACCCTGATCTCCTTCTCCATCCCTACCCAGCATCCTTTTCTTCCAGTCTCAGAGGACACAGCTTGGGGAGACCTGGCCGAGCTGAGGTTCCTCAGGCTCTTCCATGTCTCTCTTGTCCCTAGAATATTGGGAATGGACACAGGCCAGAGCCCAGCCCTCTTCAAGGTCTCTGTGTAAATTAGACCAGTTTCCATTCTCTGCACGAATGCCCTCCACTGACATGGGTTGGTAGTTCCTGCTGTCCACTCCAGGGACAGAAGACTTTGTGTAGTCCACACCCTGTGCCTCAGTTCTTATCCCTGGAACCTTCCCCAGAGAACCTTGGAGAACTATCCGAGGGAAGGGGATGACAGGAAAGGTATGGAGCCAGAAGGGGCCAGGCCCACCAACCTGACCCCTGGCTTGCTCTCTCCCTGCTATCTCCTGCATGCCTTGGCCATCTGACCCCTGGCTTGCTGCCTCCCTGCTATATCCTGCATGCCTTGCACATCTGACCCCTGGCTTGCTGTCTCCCTGCTATATCCTGCATGCCTTGCACATCTGACCCCTGGCTTGCTGTCTCCCTGCTATATCCTGCATGCCTTGCACATCTGACCCCTGGCTTGCTGTCTCTCTGCTATCTCCTGCATTCCTTGCACATCTGACCCCTGGCTTGCTGTCTCTCTGCTATATCCTGCATGCCTTGCACATCTGACCCCTGCTGGCTGTCTCCCTGCTATATCCTGCATGCCTTGCACATCTGACTCCTGCTGGCTGTCTCCCTGCTATATCTTGCATGCCTTGCACATCTGACCCCTGCTGGCTGTCTCCCTGCTATCTCCTGCATGCCTTGCACATCTGACCCCTGCTGGCTGTCTCCCTGCTATCTCCTGCATGCCTTGCACATCTGGCCTGTGGTTCTGGCACCACTATGTCCACTGGTTTCAGACCACAAGCCAAGTGCTTGCTGCCATAGAGCATCCATCCATCAAGTCTTTGGCTGGCTGCATCCACCCCAGGGAGATGGGTCATAAGGGCCTAGCAAAGTATTGGTGGCAAAGGGCAGTGGATTCTCTGCAAACACCAGAGAAGCCACAGAAATGAGGAGCATAGAGTTCAGAGTCTGCAGATCTGGGTTCCAATCATGATTCTACCTTTCTATAGCCTTGGCTCTCTCTCCCTTCCTCCCCCCTTCATCCCTTTCTTCTTTCCTTCATCTATCTATCTATCTATCTATCTTTCTGTCTATCTATCTATCTACCTATCTACCTATCTGTCTCAGTGACAGTAGGCAAGGACTATACCACTGAGTTCTATCCTCAGACCCCTGTTTCCCTTTAATCAGCCCACCTCCACATCTGTAGGGTATAGGCAGGGTGCCCCTCCCAGGGAAGCCAGAGTCAACAGAATTGGGCACACAGTGATCAGCACAGGCCAGGCAAGGGCGGGGGGCTCAGCATCATTAGCTGTTGTGGCTTTTCCTGTGACTGCTCTCACTCAGAAGCAACCCAGAGTCATTCAAGTGTCACTGAGTGGCTGAGGATGTAGCTTAGTTGGCAGCGTATTGCCTAACTTCTACGAAGCCCTGCACAGACAACCAAGGGGAGCATGAGCTCCATCCCCAGCACTACATAAACCAAGTGTGGTGATACACACAGTCCCAGAGCTAGAACAAAAGGGTTAGTTCTCAGAAAGACTGAGAACAGGGCTGGAAAGATGGCCTAACGGTTAAGAGTGCCTACCGCTCTTACAGAGGACCCAGGTTCGATCCCCAGCACCCACATGGTGGCTAAGAACTGTCTGTAACTCCAAATCCAGGAGAACTCCAGTTCCAGGGGAATCCGAGACCCTCTTCTGACCTCCGTGGCATTGCACAACACAGGTGCACAAACCTACATGCAGACAGTACATTCATACACATACAAAAATAAATAAAAATTAAAAAACAAACAAACAAATGTTGCCGGACATGGTGGTGCACACCTTTAGTCCCAGCACTCGGGAGGCAGAGGCAGGAGGATCTCTGTGAGTTCAAGACCAGCCTGGTCTACAAAGTAAGCTCCAGGCCAGTTGGGACTAAAGGGTGACCCTGTCTCAAAAAAGACCAAAAAAACTGTCATCAAAAACATTATGTTTCCTATGTAGTGGTCTCCAAATGGCAAAGAGCTCTGCTCTATGCATGCCGGGGTCTAGCTGGGAGAGGAGAGAAATGGCACAGTGACCAGATCCCCACCCCCTCCCTGCCCCAGTTCAGGACAGCACTCAGGGTTCTCTGGTGGTCAGAGAGGCAGGCTGAAGCGAAGGGCCTCTATGAGAAGAAACAGCAGCCATGTTCTGGCCTTAGCTTTCTTGTGCTCCTCTGCACAGAGACCCATCCAGCTCAGGGACACTGAGCCTCCCTTCCTGGCCAGCATGCTCACTGCTAGCTGACTTGACACATCAGGGAAGTGGGGACTGACTGACCTGTTGGGGCAGCCGTTGCTGTGGGTGACCTTGTCCGTGGTGAGTCCATCAGTCATGGTGATGCTGCGCCTCTTCATGTGGCTGCTCTTGGGGCCCGAGGGGCTGGCGGGGCTGGAAGCCTTGCTGCTGGCCTGACTCAGGCCATAGCTGGCCTCGAGGTAGCGCAGTGGGAAGGTACGGTTGACAGGGCAGTAGATGATGGCTCCACTCTGTTCCGACACCGCCTTGCGGCTGCCCACGTGATAACGTACAAGAGCAGGCACGTGGTCAAAGCTCTCCTGCTCGAATAGATACTGGATGTGGGTGTAGCTCTCCCCTGCCTTCACCACCACTTTGTTGATCTTGAAGTGCAAGGCCTGGTTTCGCCAGCGGCAGGTGAGCACATAGTCCCCCAGGCTGGTGAGTGAGTCTCGGATGAGGAAGTCTCCATTTCGCTGTACCAGGGTCTCAGACACCTGTAGGAGATACAGTTAGCTGAGTGTGGTGGCAATAGAAGGCAGAGCCAGGGGCAGGGGACACAGTAACTCTGGTCTGAGACATCAAAACAGTGTCCAGAGCCAGAGGATCCAGTTGACAGATATCAGGCACCTGAAGCTCAGGACTGGGGACAGCTCAGTTGAGGCCATGAACCTAGGGCACAGAGACTCAGGGATGGCAGAGGTGGCACTGGGGAATGGACACCACGGAGGTGGCACTGAGGAATGGACACCACAGAGGCCCAGTGTCTTGAGGTGCTGGGGTTACCTTGATCTGAGGTTGCAGTCAGGCAGTGTGAATTCCAGACCCTCACTTCTCTAACTACCCAGGGCCGCAGCTCAGCACTGGGTATCTGCTCCCTCAAGGTGCCCTGTCTGCTTGGAACACACCTGATGGACTTGCACATCTCCTCAGTACTCTACTCAGTGCTCTCCTCAGTGCCCACCTGCATTTCTGCCCAGTACCCATTCTTTGTTTTTTTGGGGGGGTTTGCATCTTTTTTTTTGACAGGGTGTCCCTGTAGCCCCAGCTAGACTGGAACTCATTTTGTAGACCAGGCTGGCCTTGAACTCACAGAGATCCACCTGCCTCTGGATTAAAGGCATGTGCCACCATGCTGGCTTAAAGACGGTTCTTAGCCGCCATGTGGATGCTGGGAATTGAACCCAGGTCCTCTGCAAGAGCAGTCGGTGCTCTTAACCACTGAGCCATCTCTCCAGCCCCCAGTACTCATTCTTAAATTTCTGTTGGACTCTGATGAGCTGCACGCAGCCAGAGCCACCGGCCTCCAAGGCATTTACCACTTCATGCATCTTTGCAACTTTAGTCAGGTGACCCCAGCCTAGGGTCAGCGTTGCACACCTTTAATCCCATCACTGGAGAGGCAGAGGCAGGGGATCGTTGAGAAATTAGGGTCATCCTGGTCTACACAGGGAGTTCCAGGCCAGCTTGGGGGCTACCGGGAGACCCTGTCTCAAAACAAACAAACAAACAAACAGAGCCAAGTGTGGTGACACAGGCCTTTAATCCCAGCACCGGAGGCAGAGGCAGGAGGATCTCTGTGAGTTCAAGGGCAGCCTGGTCTACATAGTGAGTACCAGGACAGCTGGGGTTACAAGAATACCCTGTCTCAAAAAAAAATTTAAAAAGGGGAGGAGGCTGGAGAGATGGCTCAGTGGTTAAGAGCACCGACTGCTCTTGCAGAGGACCTGGGTTCGATTCCCAGCAACCACATGGTGGCTAAGAACCGTCTTTAACTCCAGTTCCAGGGGAATCCAATGCCCTCTTCTGACCTCCAAGGCATTGTATGGCATGGGGTGCATTCACCTGCCTACATACAGACAGTACATTCATATGCATAAAAAAATAAATAAAATTTTAAAAAATTTAAAAAAGAAAAATTAAATTTGACCTAAACCGAATGGCCCAAAGATGGATCAAACTCATATGAGGCTGAGCTATAGAATAGAAAAAATGAAAAGTAATAACAAAAAACCTATACCCTTTGAGCTCATTCGATGTTGTTAGACTTCTTGTTGTTAGACTGCTTTTTGTCACTTCATCTTCAGAATAACCATTTGAGTAGATATTCTCCATTCTACAGATGAGAGCTCAGAGAGGTGATCTGACTCTCTCAGGGTCACACAGTAAATGCAAAGCCAAGGAACAAGTCAGAAACTCTGGTGGCTGGGTCCAGAGCTGGCCAAGGTGTGTGTAGAAGTGTCCACAGCTGAGGTCCCTGGCCAGGGCTGCTCACCTCTCGGGGGATGCGTCCATGGTACCAGGCATGGCTGCGCAGGTCTGTGCTGCTGAGCTTCAGCTCTTCTTCCAGCTCCTTGTGCAGTTTTTCTGGTGAGGAGTCCAGAATGTACTTTTCTTTGGAGAACTGCACAAAGACAGCACGGTTGGCATCTGGTTCCCAGCCCTCCTCTTCTTCTCCTCCCCCCTTATCCTGCTCCAGGACCCTCAGAACAGCACAACACCTGCCCTTCGGGGAAGGTCCTGGGCCCCTATCCCAGCTGGCGTGAAGACATCCCAACGTATCCCACCAGACCTTGCCTCCACATACCAGGCCCTGTTTTAAGTACCAGGGATGGAAACAAGGACGCACAAGTCATGTTCTATCCTCCAGGAAGCCTACAGGCTAAAGAAACCAGGCAAAGGGGCAGGAGAGGCTGCTGTCAGCACCACAGTGCTGGACAGCGCCAAGGAACCCTTGGCTTTCACAAGGATTTCTGGGAGAGGTGAGAGTCTGGGAAAACTTCCTGGAGGAGTTGGCAGTACAAAAACCCTCTAGATGCAGCTGGGATATCTTGAAGGAGGAGGAGAGGATTTCTACAGGTGAGTCTGGAAGGCAGTCTGGGCAAATCTTCTGGACAAATCATCTGGACAGGCAAGGCTACCTTCTTGGAATGTGAACTGTGCACTGGGACCTGAAGGCAGCCATAAATGGAAAGGGAGGCCCTCACAGGCATCTCTGCTTCCTGTCACAATCCTCCAGGTCCCTCCCCTCGCAGTTTTAAGTGGTCCTGCCAGATGTGGAAACTTCCTGAAGGGAAGTCCAAGGTCACTCACTGAAGAAAATACCCATAGTTCCATCTTCCCACCTGTGTGGGCCCAATCCCAGGGGTCCGAGTACTGGTGTGAGTCTCACTGTCAGGCGCTCCCCGTCATAGGCCCAGAACACCCATGGGAGCTGAGCCTTGATGCCTTCCTCAGTAAAATGGATGGGACTCCAGGATCGGCCTCACCTCACAGCCACCCTTGTCATTGTGGAGTTATGCCAGGCCCCAAAGACAGCTGCTGCAGAATAGAGCTGGTCAGAAGGGGACAGACAAGCAGGGCAGGAAAGGGGGGCTCTCCAAGAGAGGCCTGGAGTCTGGCAGGCCACTTCCCAGACCTCCCTAGACCTGAGGCCTACACTACACAATTGCATTCTTGACCCTCTTTTCTCCATCTTGATCTCCACTGCACCACAACACTGGAGATGTCTAGACTCCATTCAACATGGTCCACCCTCCTGCTTAGGTCTTGTGCTGGGCTGAGGCCCAGAGGTGACCAGGATGGTCCTTCTCCCTAGGAGAGCCCATGCAAACCCCACACTCAATGTAAGGTATCTGCAGTCTCAATGTAAGGTGTCTACAGTGTCCCCCCACTTCCCAGTCAGAAGTCCCTTTTCTGAAAAGGTGACATTTCCACTGAGACTTGAAGAGGCCTGGAGGAGCCAAAAATAGGCAGGAGGTAGAAGACAGATAGGCCAGGGAGAGTTGTTGCCTCCAGGCAAAGCCAAGGCTGTGGGCCTAGGGGCAGGCAGGGCGGGGCAGGAGGCTGCTTGGAGAGCATCAGGAGACCACAGGACAGCACTGGGGTAGCTTCTGTCTCCTGTGGCAAGTGGCTCGAGGCCCTCAGTCAATGGCAGAGCAGTATGAGGCACCAGTGCAGGAACAGTGAAGGGTGTTTGATGCTGGGAAGAGGGCGGGTCACTCTCTGAAAGGTACCAAGACAGGAGCAGGAACATTTCAGAGTGGGCCTGTGTCAGTGGAGCTGTGAGGAGCCTGTGGGCATCTGGGGACAGGCAGTGGGAGTGGTCAGGTTGCACAGGTGCTCGAGGGAGAGGCGGGGACTAGGGCTGGGTCTGCTTCAAAGCCTCTGCCTGCAGCAGCAATCAATGTCCCAGTAGGGCAGAAATGTCACAGCCAAGCTGAGATTTTTTTCCCAGAAATCCACACTTCTCCAAGTGGTCCCCTTATTCCTGAGGGGTCCTCAGCTTCCTCCCTCTGCCTCTGAAGTGCTCACACAGGCACAGGCGTCCCTGTTTAGACCACATAGGATGGCAGGGAAGGAAATGAGAGATGGACAGGGAAAAGGAAACCAGTAGCCAGCCTTTCCGTCTTTTCCTAACAGAGCCTGCACTCTGCACATCCTCCCAGTTCTATGACTGCAGCTGCAGAGACAGGAGCAAGGGGGAGGCAGAGGCTGCGCGCTAAAGACCCCGGCCCCAAGACAGAGTGACCTTGAGCCAGTCACTTCCTGGCTCCTGGGCCCGAGCAGCTTCATCTGTAAAAGGCGCTGGAGACTAGTGCTGCCTCATGTCCACTCCTAATCAACCGTCAGAGAGTTGAGGGCTGAAGGGACCAACTTGGTCTTCCCCACCCCTGAAAGTAGAGCCTAGGGTCTCTGTGACCTCCTCCTCACCCTGGGCCTGGGGGACCCCAGCTCCCAAGACTTGGGGTGGGGGGGTGCTGAGGTGCGAATGCAGCATCCCTGCGCTCGGAGCACCGTGATTGGGCAGAGATGATCTCACCGCCTCCCGGCTTGCACGCGCCTGATTGGCTGGTGCAGAGATGCTGCGCTCCACCGCCCGCGGCCGTCATTCAGGCGGGCTCAGAGTGAGCGTGTATGTGAGGTTGGGGGAGCTCAGAGGTGACGTGCCCCCCGTCTCCCAGGGACCCCACAATGCAGGAGCGCGGAAACCCTAGGTCAGGGTCTTAACCCCTTCCAACAGGCTCAGCACCGCTCCTCAGTTCCCTTAGGTATCCCAGTCTCTGACACGGCCATCCCAGAGGATGCTCTGCAGAGAGGCGGGGTCCGGGTCCTCCCCTCCACCCCCTTCCATTTAACCCTCACACGGCTGCTGCACGCTCCTGTGCCGGGCTAGCTAGGCTGGGAGACCCGCGCCCCCGCCAGCCCGAGCCCACCCCAGTGGCAGGAGGGTGGCGACACCATGGTCTCCAAAGCATCCCCAGGATCCTGTATCTCACTTGGCCTCCGGACCCCAGCCCTGCACCCCCGGTACAATGGGCAGCCAGGTGGCCCTGGGTCGGCCGCAGGGACCCCAGTTCCGACCGGCGCAGCCCACCTCCTAGCTCCAGGTCCGGGATCCAGCTCGCTCCAGTGTCCTCTGCAGTCCAGGGCCCCGGAATAGCCCCCTGGACCTGCACCCCGCAGAGCGCCCCAGCGCCCCTCGAGCTTGGGGCGACCCCGCCCCCTCCCTCCGCCTGGCCGGCCGGACCCTGCGGGGACACTCGGGCTGCGGTTGGTCCCTAGCTCCAGGCGGTGACCCGGGTCCCACGCCGCCCCTCACCTGCACCTGCACTAGCGAGCCGCGGTAGAAGCAGCAGGCGGCGGCGGACAGCGCGCTCCACAGGCTGCAGCGCTCGGTCATGGTGCGGCCCGGACACCGGGTCCCGGAGTGCCGGGGGCGGCGGCCGGCGGGACAGGGGCGCGGGACTAGCGGGCTGGGCACCGGCTGCGCGTGCCTCTCCGCGGCGCGATTACCTCATCGCCTGGTCGGGGGAGGAGCGGGGAGGCGGGGCGGGGAGACCCCACCCTCCAGCCTGCTGTGGAGGGAGGGGAGAGAGGGAAGGGAGCGAGGGGAGTGAGGGGAGCGAGGGGAGCGAGGGGAGGGGACCATTGTTCCTCCCTCCACGGCCCCCACCCAGCCCTCTGCGCCCGGTCCCCAGGACCTGCCCAGGAGGACGCGACCAGGGCCGCGCGGTGGAGTTGGGACCCCCGGCCCGGCGACGGAAGGCTCTGCGCCCCCATTCCTGCACCCATCCCGACCAGCACCCGGCAGGGACTCTGAATTCAATCCCCTCTAAAGCTGCAAAAATCCCTGTGTTGTGTTTACCCCAATCCTTTGTGGCCAAGGCTTCTCACTCTGATAGGGAACAGCAGGGCTAGCCTGGCCAACTCTGGCAGCACCAAGCCCAGCTCACCGCCCAACTCTTCCTCCCTTCGCTTCAAGCCCTCCTGGCTGGAAAACGCAATGAACACCTAGGCTCGCCTCCCCAGAACTTTATGAGTGTCACTAAGCTCCTGGAATAAAGTGGCCGGGCACAAAGTAAGGACACCTTACTGTTTCTTAAGTATCTCAAAATCTGAATTGAGGGCTTCATAGAACTCGGGGTAGAGTCCTTGCCTAGCAAGGCTCAGACACTAAATTCCAAGTTCAGTTCCAGCATCGATAAAGTCAAACGACTGAAGTCCAGGTTTGGGCTGGGAGTGATGGTGCACCCTTTGGTGCCAGCACTTGGGAGGCAGAGGCAGGAAGATCTCTGTAAGATCAAGACCAGCCTCATCTACATAGCTGGTTCCAGGCCAGGTGGGGCTACATGGAGACTCTGTCTCAAATCAATCAATCAATCAATCAATCAATAAATCTGGATTTGGGGGATGTGGGTGTGGCTCACTTGGTAGGGTGCAGTGCCCAGTACCACATACAGTAGATGTGGTGGCACACACATGTAATCTCAGGACGTAGGAAGATCAGAAGTTTGAAGTCATCCCTGGCTACATTGTGAGTTCAAGGCCAGTCTGATATATATATATATATATATTATATAATTTTAGCCTTTCTCTTGACTGCACAAACAACCTGACATTAAAGTCCTTCCACAGGCTGTGGACCTGGGCAATTAAGTCCACCTATCTGGGTCCCTGAACTTTCTTTTTTTTTATACAGCTACTTGTTTGAAGTTCTGAGCAAAGTGCTTGAATTTTTTTGTTTTTTTTTTGGTTTGGTTTTTTTCTTTCTTTTTTTTTTTTTTTTTTTTTTTTGTATTTTTGAGACAGGGTCTCCCTGTAACTCCAGCTGTGTGGAACTCGCTTTGTAGACCAGGCTGGCCTTGAATTCACAGATGTCCATCTGCCTCTACCTCCAGAGTGCTGGGATTAAAGGCATGAGCTCCCACACCCAGATGAAGTGGTTGAGTTTTATGGCTTTGGCATTCTGAAACCCTGAGTCCAGCATTCCCATGACTCTTTGGGAACTTTGGACTTCTGGACATGTTTCAAAGATGAGCACTTCAGGACAGGAGTGCAGTTTGGAACCTGACTATGATTCCAATCATCAGCAGAGACTATAAGGACTATAAAGAGAAAAATAAAGCTCACATTCCTTTAATCCCAGCTATCGGAAGGCTGAGGCAGGAGGATCTCTGTGAGTTCAAGGCCAGCCTGATCTACATAATGAGTTCCAGGACAGCTGGGGCTACAGGGAGACCCTGTTTCAAAAACACACATATAAAAAATGGGTTTTTAAATTTTTTTTTTCCTGGGGACAGAACCCAGGGCCTTGAGCATGCTAGGCAAATGCTGTTACCAAGTATATTCTAAACTCTAAAATCATGGCTGGAGAGATAGCTCAGTGGTTAAGAGCACCAACTGTGCTTCTAGAGGACCCGGGTTCGATTACCAGCACTCACATGGCGGCTAAGAACCATCTTTAAGCCACTCATGATGGCACATGCCTTTGGTCCTAGCACTTGGGAGGGAGATGCAGGTGGATCTCTGTGAGTTCAAGGCCAGCCTGGTCTACAGAGTGAGCCCCAGGCCAGCTGGGGCTATAGGGAGACTCTGTCTCAAAAAAATAAAAAAATAAAAATAAAAATAAAAACTCTAAAATCGACATTTTTAGAAAGTTTATGTATGTATGTACATATTCTGTGTGTGTACATACCACAGCGTGCAAGTGAGAATCATCAGATGACAGCTTGTGGGAAGGAGTGGACATTCCCCTTCCACCCTGTGGGTCCTGGGGATTGAGTTCAGCTCTCAGGCTTAGAGACAAATGCCTTCTTTACCCACTAAGCTATTCTTGATGGCTCTAAAATCTATACTTTTGGGGGCAGAGGTCTTTTTCTCTCTGAAGCCCTAGATGCCCTGTAACTTGATAGGTATGCCAGGCTGGCCTTGAACTCACAGAGTTCTGCCTGCTTCTGCCTCCCAAGAGCTGGGATTAAAGTTGTGTGCCACCATACCCAGAGTAACCTACATTTTAAGTCTATAAACTTAAGGAAAAATAAAAAGCCTCCACTCCTCATAGGGTTCTCACTACCTCACCAGACAGCAGAGATTTGGGGTGCTGACTGCACTCCCCCAGCTCAGCTCCCCCATGTCCCCTCCCCTGTGCTCTGGGGTCTGGAAGAGGAACTGGGGGCCCCAGCTGGCTTTCTGACTTGCTCGGCTGGCATCACCCCCACCCCCCCGTGCACCCCTGTCCTGCCTTTCTCCCATTCCAACTCGGGATTTGATGGGCTGTTGCTGGCCAGCTGCAACGGCCTGACTCCATTTGTTGCTCTTCTCCTTCCCAGCTGAAAGTCATCCCCTATCCACCCATGCAGCTTTTGAAACTGGAGCTTGAGCCTTGAGCCACACAAAGTGCTATAGCAGTTCAGAGTGATGGGACATCACTGAGGTCAGAAGCCAGGCTGACCTGCCCTGTCCAAGCTCTGATAACCCTTCCATGGGCACAGAATCAACAAGCCTGAATGCCCCAGTTTCACAGGAGCAAACGCTGAGGCCCAGAGAGGCCAACATCATTGCCAGACCTGAGACCAAAATTAGTCCTGGGATGGGGATGTGGGTCGGTGGGCTCAGGAGGCCCTGGGTCTGACACCCAGCACCGCGTGAACCAGGAATAGTGTTGCATGGTTCATTCCGGCACTTAGGGCGTGGAGATGATAGGGTCAGAAGTTCAGAGCCATCTTTGGCTACATAGTAAGATTGAGGCCAGGCTGGGCTAAAATGAGACAGTCTCAAAAATAAAGTCATAGGTTTGGTGGATGGTAGCACATGGCCAAACTCTACATGATTCTTCTCTGGTTCCCACTTGGCCTGCGAGCCATTTGCATGCAGACCAGGCACTCCTCCTTGCCCTCTGCCATATTGGACACTCATCCCAGGCCTGGCTCAGGTAGAGCTCCTGATGGTAGAAGGCCAAGATGGTTGTCTTGAGCCAAGTATCAAGCTGGGGGTACAAGCCCACCTTTGCCCCACAGAAGCTCTTGTGATGTGAAGGAGTCCCAGTTTTCCCATCTGCATGTGGGCAATCTGAGAGGAGGATGATCAGACCTCCTTCATGTGAGAACTGCCTCTGACAGCGCTCAGCAGCCAGCCTGGGTTTGTGGACAGTAGAGGATCAAAATTCTTAGTCTTATTATTGTTACTGTTATTTCAAACCAAAGTCTGTTTTTGAGACAGGCCCCCTGCCCCCATAGTCCCAGCTGGCCTAGAGCTTACTATGTAGACCAGGCTGTCCTTGATCTCACAGAGATCTGCCTGCCTCTGCCTCCCAAGTACTAGGATTAAAGGTGTGCGCCACCACGCCCAGATGATTTTTTTTTTGAGATGGGGTCTTGTCATGTAGTCCAAGTTGGCCTAGAACTTACACTCCTCCTGCCTCAGCCTCCTGATTGGCAGGAGGATGATCATGTGCCACTAGACTAAAAAACAAAAAATACTCCTGCATTTTGGAGCTGGTTTACTCTGTAAAGTGTTTGCTGCATAACCATGAAGGGCTGGAGAGATTGCTCAGTGGTTAGAGCACTGGCTGCTCTTGCAGAGGACTAAGGTTCTGTTCTCAGCACACACATGGTAACTAACAACTGTATGGAACTCCAGTTCCACAGGATCTGATGCCATCTTCTGGCCTCTGTGGGCATTGCATGATACAGGTGCACTTATATACATGTAGGCAAAACACTCATACACATAAATACACATAAAATAGATACATTATATATCTACACATATTATATTTTTATATAATATATGTGTGTGTGTATATATATATATATATATATTTTTTTTTTTTTTTTTTTTTT